>CM062631.1:31968581-32148727 GCA_025617555.3 Puccinia polysora | reverse complement strand
TATGTACAGCAGAGTGTAGCCGGGTCAGCGCGGCCAAGGTGAAAGAAAAATAAAAGTGAAACATCACAACAGCACGCGGGTAGTTAACACAGAGCGTGGAAGGTTTGAGAGAAGATTAAAGACACACAATCAGTGCCTGATCTTTTAATCCAACAGCTATATCAAAGTAATTCCAATTTCCGGTGGCACTGCTCTGTTGGTCAAGTCTCTCCTTTGCTGCCCCTGGTTTTCTAAGGCCACACTGCAGTTAATCCTAAGAACTTTGTATCACATCGCATCAGCCTCCAAGTGCGATTCAAATTTTCCAGAGTCAAAAACCTCCTTTTGAGTTCCAAACTAGCCCAAGACTGAGCGCCATGAAAGTCACTAAAACAATAACAACGTTGGGGGGTCGAATGGGACCAAGTACATTCTCAGCGGCTCTTGGACTTGTCTTCAATCTTAGAACTCAGCGGAAGGGAGCCCGAGAATACGCAAGCTTACTTTCATCGACCCGTTTATCAATAACCTGTTCTGTATTGCCGCCCCGATGTCCCGCATCGTGTTCCACTCTCAAGAGCAATGGTTGCGGATTATTAGGGATCGCATGTTGAATCGCAGCAGCGTACTTAAAGCTGTGCAAAGGGACCACTCGATCGTCGTGATCTGAAAACCATGCATGCGCGAGGCCCCAGTGTTTAAATCGTGGCACCAGGCAAATCAGTCACTCGACGTTTCTCATGGATAAAGGTTGACTGACCGGCTGTTGCTAGCATTAAGGCGGGATAGTTAGCCCTAGGATTGATGTTTTGCAGCGGGGAATACCGAGAGATATAATCAAATGGTTCCGGTTGGTTGGGATCACCATATTCTGCAATCCACGCAGCCCTGTTTTGGCCAACTTCAGTCTAAATAAAACAACTGCAAATCCCGGTTTCTCTCTAGAATCGTTGAGCTCACCCGATAGTAAACCGCGGAAACCTCAGCATATCCAGAACGCCGACCTCAGCAAAGGCTGCTCCGAACAATTCAGGAGCTTGATTCACACACGCTGCGACCAATAGGCCTCCATTACTTCCGCCCATAATAGTGACTTTATCTGGTGCCACGTATTTGTTGGCCACCAAATATTTTGTTGCATACTGAAAGTCGTCAAAGACGTTTTGTTTTTTCTCCCGGCTGGCAAAATGATCGTAGAAGTACCATCAGGTACGATCGGTCAGAATAAGTAGGAGTCATCCTACTTGATCTCGAAAGGATCCTTCATGGCAGGGACATAACATACCAGCCTGCTAAATGCCACTTTTCGCCGTATTCACCTCCCCCTCTGATGTTGGCAACAGCAAAAAACTCCGCCAAAACGCGCCACAAACATCAAGTTACTCAAAGAAAAAAAAGGATCGACACTATAGGCAAAACCGCCCTGAAGTGGATTCGGAATTTGGATGATTGTGTAAAAAAGTTAAATTAGCGAGCAGTGTCAGGATCATAAAACATGATTGCTCACATATCCGTACTGCAGACCGGGTGCAGTTCCATCTTGGTCGAATTCTTTCAAATGGACGATGAACATCGGCACTCGGGTACCATCCTTGGAGTCATAAAATACTTGCTTAGTTACAAACTGATCAGGATTAAATCCATCGACCTGGACCCTGCGAAAAATACTGAGCTCCTTCCCCGCTGGACGATCAAAGCGATACCTGCAAAAATGCGAGCAGAAAAATGAAATGAACCAACTCTGAGACTGAAAAACGAGTCCTCAAACTCCGTCCAATTTCCCGAAAACAAACTGCCCAACTTGAAGCTCACCGGTAGATTATCCCAGGACTGACAAAACTTGAGATTTGAAAGAAAAACTCAATATCGCCACGAATGGCAGTGAGATCAGTCACGGTGCTGATCATATCTTGACCAACCCTTTTGATCCGAATTCCCGAGTCGAGATTGTAGATATATAATTCATCTTTGGCCACCTTTGAATAACGGAGAACAGCAGAGTTACCGTTGACAGGCCAAAAATATACAAGGACAGCATCGGGATCCTCTGGAACCAAATCCCGAAATCCTTGTCCAGGCTTGCTAAGGTCGTAAGTTACAACTGTGGAAAATCCAAGTCACTTTCTCAATTGTGCCATGATAAAACATCTGGATTTTCAGCTTAGGATTAACCTACTTTTGCAATTTGGTGCATCCTTGTTACTCAACAGATATAACAAAGTAGCATGGTTACCATAGTAAAGACACTGACTAGTAAAATCCCGCACTACTTTTTCCCATTTCATGTTCCCTGAAATCGGTTGTGCCGTGAGATCAGCCAACCAGAGCTGATTGGAAACTAGGGTGCCTTGTACCACTTGCAAAACAAGATACTTTCCGCTAAACATGATGTACCTCTCGATATCAATTTAGAACGAAATGATACGTTAGGAAAAATATTCAAGCACTAACTCTTGGGAAACTTGATGGCCCCAATCATAAGTAGGATGATCGGGATCCTGAATCCAAGATGATTGCGTTTCGATAAAGAAAATATTAGGCATGATATTTTTCAAAGGAAGCGTGCGTATGGGATTGACCTTCATAATGACAATATCATTGCTCGTTGGATCGCCTAGTTTATGGAAATATAGCTGAAGGCATCATTTTCGAGCGTAAAAGAGAACCGAGTTATGAATTGTTGAATGTCAAGTCGAATATGAAGCTATTGGTTAATGATTAATAAACTGTAACGTCAACACTAACCACATTGTTGACATCTGTCCCTGTAACTGAACCGTTGCCAGCGCCGTTTGTTGGGCCATCGGGGTATTTCGAGTAAAAAAATCCTAAACATTCATTCAACGCCCGAAGTTACCATCGGCGTCCAATTGTCCCCATAATAGCAAAATAATCGATCTGCTCAGTTAATTTCATAGTATGAGGCCCCACAAGATGATGCACAAGGAAAGAAGATTGTCGCCCACCAGAATCATCCTTCACCCAACTGACGCCGCTAAATTTGACACGTTCGATTACGTCAGGCATTCGACCGGGGTCCTCTCCTCTCTTTGCGCCATCTTGAGCCGTTTTTAGATGAGGTGCATCAGTCCGGCGGACGTGAATGGTGTAAGAATCACTCCCATCTTGTGATATGCCATAAGCCACATATTTCGCGGTGTAGGAAAACTCGACGAAAGTGAGTGATGAAGTACCGTCACTCGAAAATATGTTGGGATCCAAGAAGAGCTGACCGCCGGGTTGATTCGGTCCAGCTTTTTGCTGGGCTTGTTCTTCTTCCCCTTTCTTCACACGGTACCAGATGGCTTGAGGTAATAAACCTGAATTGAAGGTAAAATAGTAGAACCCATCTCTTGTCATCGACGGGGCACTAAAGACGACATGGTTCCAATTTTTTGTGAGTGCTGCACGGATTTCTTCTCGATGAGGATACGTTGATAGGTACGCCTCTGTGAAATTTTTTTGATTGGAGACAAATTTCTAACAAAGGTGGATTACGTTGGGATGAGGATACATAAAAGCCAAGATCAGTCTTTTGATTGACTCGCTCATTGTACCCCTATTATGGATCACGGAAGATTAAGCTTGAACTCTTACCTGTACCTCTCCGCTTTTCTCAGGAGGTTGTTGTAGCCAACTATAAGGATCTAGTACTTTGACGGTACCGTTCAGTTTGCTTTTGAAGTTATCAAACGCGGTCATATCCCGACGGGCAGGGGGGTAGGGATTCGCCTTCGGATTCCATCCGGTCAACGAACCAGTCGAGTGAGCTTGAGGATTAGAAGGTCCACTTCGTACGCTGACCGTTCCAAAGCGTGACGAAGCTCCTTGAGCGTAAATGGGAACCAGGATAACGAGCGCACCTACTGCCAACCACATGACTCCTAATCGTAATGCTTGAACGGTTAAACATCCAATTCCAGGGAAAGCTTGGCGGCGCAACAATTTTGGCGCGCCAGCAATGTCTCAAAACCTCCCATGGCGCGTCAAAAATGTATGTACACATGACGATGGGGTGAAAGGGCGTGCCATATGGGTGCTTGGTGTATGGGGGGGTGTTGAGATGTACATATGGTCTGTAAAGCGCGTTTGGGCGCTGACCCAAGTTTTTCCGAAATTCACTAAAGCGCGCGTGGCGCCTGGCAAAGCAATTTTGGCGCCTGGCAAAGCCCAATTGTTGTGGTATTGGGTGGTAAAACCCATGGAGATCTCTCTCCATGGTGCTATGATTGCTTGTCTTATATATGCGAGGGTGATGTGGTTGATGCATAGTCGAGTATATGCATATGTAACCCATAATTAGGTTACAACACACCCCCCTCGACTATGCTATCACCTCCTCATGCCAAAGGAAACGGCCACGTGTATTCTAGACAAAAATAATACCAGACAGGTACAGCATAGTAGGCGTGGGCAGACGACGGATTCGCCACAATGAGAGGAAAGAGCAAGACATCCGTGTAAAGCCGCTGAGTAGGTGATCGTAGCGGTAATTCTTACTCTATTTGCAGTTGCAGACGCAGCTTTCGGAACAACGGTGCGGCAACCTGCTTTGTGAGAATGTCTGCCAGTTGATCTTCGGAGCGCACCCAGTTCAGCGTTGTCGCCTTGTTGTAGAGCGACTCGTTTGTAATGTGGAAGTCGCGGTCGGTGTGCCTGGTCTGTTTGTTTGATACGTCGTCCTTGGCAATCTTCACCGCTGCCTTGTTATCGCAGAAGAGATGACCTACAAAATCGGAGCACAGGATGTCACGTATGAGGTGGCGCACCCACAGGACCTGCCTCGTAACCACCCCCAGAGCCATATATTCAGCGTGGCATGTGGATGCAGCCACGCAGCGTTGGCGCCTCGAGATCCAAACAATCGGGCAGTCGAGGAAGGTTACTAGGATTCCGTGCGTTGAACGTGATATCTCACCCCCCCATGACGCGTCGCAGTACCCCTTCAGGGTTTTGTCGTCGTCGCGCGGGTAAAGGCAGAGTTTAAGGGACTGTGTGCCCGCTAGATACGCTACCAGGTGGTATAGGCCCTTCCAGTGCGTGTCGTTGGGGTTCGTGGTAAATCGGGACAACAAGTTGACTGCAAAGGCCATGTCTGGCCGGGTCCCTACCACAAGGTAACTGAGAGAGCCCACCAGAGAGAGATATTTGTCTTTATTGACGCAGGCAGACGAGAGGTTGCTTACCGGGTTATAATTCGCCGGCAGAGGGGTCAGTCGGGTGGTGGACCCGTCCCAGAACTCGGTCAGGATCGATGCCACTAGATCCGGCTGGGTCAGGTCAAATCCTCCCTCCCGGCGCTTGATTTGGACCCCAACAATGGAGTTGAGATGCGGGGACCACTTGATCTTGAGGGTGTCCCCTAGGTCCTTCTCCAGCTGCCGTAGTGTCAGCTCATCCGACGCCGTTACCACGCCGTCATCGACATGGATCCAGATCACACCCGATTGTTCCTTGTGTGTCAGCACATAGAGCGATCCATCATATTGTGATGGTGAATACCCAAGCTTACCCAACAGCGCCCGCAGGTGCTGCCACCAGCAGCGCGCTGCTTGCCTTGTACCATACAGGGCCTTCCGGAGCCGAAGGTAGTGGCCCGGCGGGGGTTTCACCCATACTTCCTCATCAATGTCCGAGTTGAGGTATGCTGCAACAAAATCGAAGCTATGGACGGGCCACTTGAACCTGGCCGCCATCGTCAGTAGTAAACGCAGTGACGCAAACGTTGCGGTCGGGGCAAAGGTCTCTGCAAAATCAATACCTGCAACTTGTCGATAACCCTTTGCTACACAGCGTGCTTTGAATATTGGATCCCCTCCCCCAAAAGCTTTCTTCAGGGCAAAAACCCATCTGCAATCAAGGGCAGTCTTGCCTTTGGGAAGGGTCCCAACTTCCCAAACTCCCATCTCCTCTAACTTCTTCAGTTCCTCATCCATGGCCTCACGCCACTTCTTCCAAACTTCAGATTTCATGGCGGCATTGAAACTTGTCGGTACGTCAATATTGAAGAACTCACATGTTGCAAGGATGTGATCAATCACAACCTCCTGTTGGTCGAACAGCTTCTCCCTACTGAAATTGCCCAGCCGCAAGCCACGCGCCACTTCCACTGCAAGTGCCGTCGGTGGTGCCTGGCCGTCTTGACGCCGGTCCGGCACACTCTTGGTGTTGGTCGACTCTGTTCCGGCTGGGATCCGGTTCTCAAAACTGGCCATTTCTGGGAAGCGAGCCATTGCAGAAGACACAAACCTGCCCTCCCCCGGTACCCAGAAGAGCCAGCCCTTAGACTGCTCTAAGTAAGCCACCACCACGCCTTCTACTGCCCTTGGGTCAAGTCGCTTACGCAGTTCTACGGGTATATGTATAAAGGCTTGCGAACCAAAAATCCGGAAATGACTCACCAGGGGTGGCTTCCCAAAGACAGCCTCATGTGGCGTCATTTTACCACAGAGTTTGTTTGGGAGCCTATTCAGCGTATAGCAAGCCCAGACAAAAGCAAACCCCCAGAAGGATTTGGGGAGCTTGCTGTCAGTGAGGACCATTCGTGCCATGTCACTAACTGTCCTGTTGTATCGTTTGACCAGTCCGTTCTGGTAGTGGTGATATGGCAGGGACCCCTCCGCTTTGATCCCTTTCTTCTGGAGGTACTCTGCCAGGGCACGGTTTGCGAACTCACCCCCATTGTCGCTGCGCAGGGTGGCAACCTTTTTTTGCAACATTCACTCAACCAAATCTATGGTCTTGATGATGAAGCTGGAGGCGGCCGACTTCTGTGCGAGGACCTTGACAAAGGCGTACCCACTGCTGGCATCACGGATGGTCAGTAAGAAACGTCCTTGGTTGAACGTCGCAACCCCAAAAGGACCAATCAGGTCAACGGAGAGGACCTCCATCGGCAATGGGTCACGTTTAGAGGAGATCATTGGGTTCAGCCTCGTGCTTTTGCTGATCATGCAAACTGGGCAAAGGATGTTGCCCGCTGGTAGTACCGATGGCAAACCAACACCAAGGTTCAAGCGTACCATTTTGCGGAGTTTGCGTAAGCCAACATGGCCAAATATCCGGTGCCAGAAAAGAAGTTGCTTCTCTGTTGTGGTCAGCTGCTCCTCATTCCATTGGTAATTTAGGGGGTGCTCTACTGGGGCTATAAAGATGTCAGCGTAATTGGGCTTCCAATCGCAGATTGCATTGCATCGAGGTGGACAAATAGGTGGTACAAGGGAGGGGGGGGCAATAGGACACGGGGTGGCAGAGGGAACTGTATTGTGCACGGGGAGGATCTCATGTGGGATGGACCACCAATTATTCTTGGCGTCAAAAGGGCATATAAGCGCAACAGACAAGCCGCAACCGTATATGATGAATGAGTCCCTGTGGACATCATACGCAAAGACCGTCCCTGCTTTGCGCAGGGCCGCCAGCAAGACCAGGGTTGATCTTGCCAGTGGGCTATACATCACTCCCTTCAGGGTTACGACCAAATCATCTGCCCCTCTGAATTTCAGGCTCCCTACTCCTGAGATGTAGGCTGGCGGTCCTGCGGTTGCGACAAGAAGGGGAACGGGCTTGGTTAAGAGCCGAAAGTCATGGAGGAGGGTCATGTCCCCACATAGGCTGTAGGTGGCGCCAGAATCTATAATTGCAGGACTCACCTCCTTGGTTCCAAGATGTAGTCCATTGAATTCCACTGCGCCAACATCATCGGGTATGTCACCAATATTGATCAGGCGTGCCAATGGTGGGTTCACTGTTCTGGTGCGGTCGCGGCCTGGGTTTGGCCGGTAGTAGTCTCCCCTTCGTGGAGCATTTGCGGTGAGGGCTGTTGTTGTTGGGGCAAACGGTGACCGGCTGATGGGGGCTAGGAGGTTTACAGGTGGGTAGACGGCCCCCACAATTGGATAGAAGCTGTTGAGTTGGCCACCCCCAAACCCTTGGGCGGTCTGGGTTGTCGTGGTCCATGGCTGAGTGGGACGTCGCGCCGGGAAGAACCGTTGGACGTTCCCGGGCTTGCCACAATGCCAGCAACCTGAGGCCCTTGCAGCAAAGAATTTGACCGCCTCCGACTGCAGCTCCGGAGCCACGCCGGCCAGGAAAGCCTCTACTGGGTATTGTAACGGGGGAAAGGTGTCATTGTTGCAATGGGGGGGACCAGTTTGCGAGGTATGCTGGACTGTGATAGGCGCGCTGGGTGTTCCCACGCCGAGGTTGTCCAGTTGTTGTCGGCAGATTTCCACGGTTTGAACCACTGTCGCCAAGGAGAGCGGAGAGCGTTCATTTTGCTGTACAAGGTGCTCCAGGCGGCGGTCCACCTCCTCTTGCAGGCGTGTTCCATTTGGGATGCTGTGTAAGGAGGTATTAGTCAAGAAACAAAAGCATGTATTTCCCCAAAGGATAAAAAGAAATATAAGTTCGAGAGCCAGTTATTTATAATGTTAATACATGGGTTTCTGGAATGTTCTAGTACCATACTATGTGATCTACTAGTATCTAAATACATGTTATGTGGTTCCAGGTTGTTCCATGTTTATCTTATCCCCATATTCTTAACATTCCCCCCCACAATTTACAAGGTGAATTGTGAAGAGAGAAAAAAAAAATGCAAGAAAGGAGACAGTTAAGCAAAGCAAAGCAAAAAAGGAAAAAAAAAACGGAAGATGCAGAAAGGAAAGGAATCAAGCAAGATCAAAAAAAATCCGTTTGCAGAAGTCGGAGTGTTTAATTTTACCCAGGGCCTTTGTTAGAGCATCCACTAGTTGGTCCGTGCCTTTGATCCATTGAATCTCCAAGTTGCTACGCCAAAGGTGTTCATTCACAAAGTGGAATTCCCGCTCAATGTGTCTTGTGCGCTTCATGCTGGACCGGTCAGAGGCAATCTTCACAGCCGCTTGGTTATCTGAAAACAGCACTGGGCAATGCAGTGTTGGGTGGAACTTCTTTGCAAGAGAGGAAATCCATAACGCCTTGACTGCTGCATAAGAAAGTGCCATATATTCCGCTTGGCAGGTAGACCGTGCCACACACAGCTGTTGCCAAGATCCCCAGTGGATTGGAGTACCCCATAGTGTACATATGAAGCCATGGCAAGACCTGGAGCCTTCTCAGCCCCAGTTTGCGTCAACAAACATCTTGAGCGGTTCCGGGGAGCTGGGAGTAATGCGCAGATCATAGTCCTTTGTGTGCAAGACGTATTGGATGAGTCTCCGCAGCGCGTCCCAGTGCGTGTTATTGGGGTTGAGTGCAAATTGGGCCAGGAAATTAACGCCAAAAGCAATGTCAGGTTGAGTGCCCTGGGCCAAGTACAAGAGCATTCCTATCCTGTGCAGGTATTTGCTATCCGCCTTTACCAATACGTTTGAGAAGAGGTTGGTGTTCAAGAGCAGGGTCTCTGCTGCCACTGATGAGCAGTCCTCCGTGGCTATGAGTTTATCAATTAAGGCCAGTTGTCGTAGTCAAAATCGGCCGTCAATCATATCAATCTGTATCCCCACAATTGACACCAGAAGGTCATCCCACTTGAGGGTGATGGCTTGATTGAGTTGTTCCTTTAGGATGTGCAGCAAGTTTTCATTATCCGCCGTAAGTACCCCATCATCGACGTGGATCCAGAGAAATGCGCGTTGTGGTGCTCTTTTATGGACGCGAGTCAGGAAAGGGCTGCAGGCGGCGCGCTCAGCAATGGGAAGGGCCTTGCCGCAGCTAGCCGCGCTGCGGGCTCAGCAGCAGTCAGGAAGGCCCGGCAGCGGTTGGGTCGGGCTCAGCACCTGGAGACAGGAGACGACGGATTGCGCGGATCGGAAAGCTTGCGCGGATTGGAAGGCTTGTGCGGATTGGAAAGCTTGCGCGGATTGGAAGGCTTGCGCGGATTGGAAAGCTTGCGCGGATCAGAAGGCTTGTGCGGATTGGAAAGCTTGCGCGGATTGGAAGGCTTGCGCGGATCGGAAGGCTTGCGCGGATTGAAAAGCTTGCGCGGATCGGAAGGCTTGCGCGGATTGGAAAGCTTGCGCGGGTCAGAAGGCTTGCGCGGATTGGAAAGCCTGCGCGGATCGGACGGCTTGCGCGGACCAGGCGGACCGCGCATTGCAAGACGCGCGGATTGGGTCACGCGGGTACGCGGATACCTGGAACAGGTTGTTGGGCGGATGCGTGCGGGCAGGCAAGCCGGGCATACGTTGATATTGAGGGGCATGTGTTATGGGGCAAGGGATGGAGGGGTAGGATTGGGCTAGGGTTCTGTGCTTAGGGGTTGTATTTCATCATTCTTGCTTACTTGTGGTTGTACTTAGGTTAGGGTTGAGAGGGAGGACTTAAATACTTTGCTCTCAACTCCGGGTTGTAGGAGAAGCACGGGGGGAGGGGAGGACGGAGAAACACTTCACTTTACTTCACTTCACTTCAGGGACTGGACTGCACTTTAGGTTATCACTTTTTATGGCATTGGATTGGATTGGATTGGATTGGATTGGATTGGATTGGATTGGAAAGGGATTCATCTTCTTATTGCTCTATTGCTCTCTCCCTCTCACTCTCTCTCTCTTGACCGGCTGCATCCAATCTCCTTACAGACGCTTTGATCAATAACTTCCGGAACTGAGGACGACTTCTGGGGTGTTGCCCCTCAAAAGTTTCCACATGTGGGGGTCTGGCCGGGAACAATCTTTTGTCAAAGTCTCTCAAAGGTACTCACAGATGCTACCAACAGCCGCTTCTCTTCCTTCCTCCTCCAACGGCTTCCGCGCTACCCCATGGATTTACCCGCATATTCAACTCAACATTGTGGAAGTGGAGCGATTCATCTCACGGTATGAAAAAATCGCGGACTCTGAAGGCGTTTTGGATTTTGAGAAGGCGCGCCATGTCGTCCTGTTCATCAAGGACGCGGAAGTGCGTCGGGAAGTGGAGGAGATGGGAGGCTACCTGAACCTGGATTGGCCGGAGCTGAAGGAGGAAATGCTGGAAAGATGGGGGAGGCACGGTTCTTGCTTTCGGAAGGACAATCCCAAGCCATCTGCGGAATTGGGTTACAAGGCAGGCGCGCGCAACGGGATCCAATTGCAAGCAGAGGTGGACTACGCGGAACTGGAGTACTACAGGGCAGAGTATGTTCCGGCCCCACCACCGGCAACCATCTCTTGGGCTAGCAAACTTGCGGAGGTGGCAAGGGGCCTCAAGGCCTATCTGGAGAGTATTCAGTCTCCCAGCGCGTCTGCGCCCCGCGTGTGCCCAAATGGGGAGGACAACAACCGTTGGCGGACGGGACAGAGGGACCGGTCAGCGGATTTGAACGCGGAATTGGTTTCCCCAGTGGGGGCTAAGAATGTGTTGGGGAAGCGGGACTCGACAGAACTGGTGCGGCCTACTGACAGGAAGCAGGCGAGGACAACGGAACAGGAAATGGATTCTCTGTGCAGTTTGGGAATTGGCAAGCGGGGGACAGATCTTGCAAAGAAGGTACACACCGCGGCGGAAGAGACGGACCACCCGTCGGAGAATCACGACCCAAGCCAGACCTCTTCAACGGTGCGGAGCGCGCATTTGGAAAGGGTAGTGGCAGCAATGGAAAGGACATGCGCAGAATGGACGGACGGTGGGGCAGAGCGGAAGGATCAAGTGGTCATGCACGGTCCGGCGGGCAGGGAGCGGTCAGAAATCTCCGGAGGGGAGAACAAGGCCCCGAGAACTGCAAAGGGCGAGGAATGCTGTGTGGACGGGGTGGGGGAGGAGAGAGCTGGGATTGAAAGGGTTTCAAAGCCTCTTTCCTCCTCCACGGCGGGTTGTTGTAAGGACGTCTGGGGGTGTTCTCTTTTGTTTGGGTTTTGCGCGCGGATGGGCTCAAATTTCAAAGGATGCAGGAGGGTCTTGGCGGCGGGAGGTGCACCTAGGCGGTCTGGGACAACAATTTGCAAACAAGGTCCCTGCGGGATTGGTTGAGGCAACGCGCCGCGGATCTGGCGATGGGTGGGGCCCGGTTGGCTGAGGACAGCGGCAAAGTTGGGGGGGGAGCTAGCGCAGGGTGGAAGGTTGGAGTTGGGACGCAGGACGCGGGCTCAAAAAAAAAAAAAAAAAAAAAAAACCTCTTGTTCCTTCTTATCTATTCATTCTTCCTTTTCTTTTTTTTCTTTCTTTTCTTTCCGCTTCCTGTGTCTCTTGAGGATGGCGTACGCACACTGGCACGCCGAGGTCTCCCCATGTACTCTTGCGGATACTCTCACTGGCGCGGATTTCTCACCTTCAGACTCTCACTGGCGCAGATTTCTCACCTTCAGACTCTCACTGGGGCGGATTTCTCACCTTTTCCAATTTCTCACTGGCGCGGATCTTCTCTCTCCAAGGCACAGATATTGCGCGCGGTTCTTATTCTTGCTCAGGGACTCACAAGCCCAAAGGCTACTCAATTGCGCACAACGTATGTCTTTTTGTGTATAGGCGCTAAATACAAAGGAGAAAGGATAACTACGGAAGGTGAGATGGTGGGAGATCTCTGGGGACAGAACTCAAGTTGGGGGGGGGATGTGGTGCTCTTTTATGGACGCGAGTCAGGAAAGGGCTGCAGGCGGCGCGCTCAGCAATGGGAAGGGCCTTGCCGCAGCTAGCCGCGCTGCGGGCTCAGCAGCAGTCAGGTAGGCCCGGCAGCGGTTGGGTCGGGCTCAGCACCTGGAGACGGGAGACAACGGATTGCGCGGATCGGAAAGCTTGCGTGGATCGGAAGGCTTGTGCGGATTGGAAAGCTTGCGCGGATTGGAAGGCTTGCGCGGATTGGAAAGCTTGCGCGGATCAGAAGGCTTGCGCGGATTGGAAAGCTTGCGCGGATTGGAAGGCTTGCGCGGATTGGAAGGCTTGCGCGGATTGGAAAGCTTGCGCGGATTGGAAGGCTTGCACGGATTGGAAAGATTGCGCGGGTCGGAAGGCTTGCGCGGATTGGAAAGCTTGCGCGGATCGGACGGCTCGCGCGGACCAGGCGGACCGCACATTGCAAGACGCGCGGATTGGGTCACGCGGGTACGCAGATACCTGGAACAGGTTGTTGGGCGGATGCGCGCGGGCAGGCAAGCCGGGAGTACGTTGATATTGAGGGGCATGTGTTATGGGGCAAGGGATGGAGGGGTAGGATTGGGCTAAGGTTCTGTGCTTAGGGGTTGTATTTCATCATTCTTGCTTACTTGTGGTTGTACTTAGGTTAGGTTTGAGATGGAGGACTTAAATACTTTGCTCTCAACTCCGGGTTGTAGGAGAAGCACGGGGGGAGGGGAGGACAGAGAAACACTTCACTTTACTTCACTTCACTTCAGGGACTGGACTGCACTTTAGGTTATCACTTATTATGGCATTGGATTGGATTGGATTGGATTGGATTGGAAAGGGATTCATCTTATTATTGCTCTATTGCTCTCTCCCTCTCACTCTCTCTCTCTTGACCGGCTGCATCCAATCTCCTTACAGACACTTTGATCAATAACTTCCGGAACTCAAGGACGACTTCTGGGGTGTTGCCCCTCTAAAGTTTCCACAGCGTCCTTCCCTCCCATCAAATACGTAGGTGCTCGGATCTTCATGATTAGGTGTGAACCCAATTCCCTCCAACCGCTCCCAAAGGTGCAGCCACCAACAGCGCCCTGCCTGTTTTGTTCCATACAATGATTTCAACAGCCAAATGACCTTGCCCTCAGGGCATGCTAGACCTTTTGGGGGGCGGATGCATATTTCTTTGTCAATTTTGCTGTGCAAGAACGCAGTTTTAACATCAAAAGAGCAAATTGGCCAGTTGTTTCTCGCGGAGATGGCCAGTACAAGTTGCAGGGCAGCAAAAGTCGGCGTCGGGGCAAAAGTCTCTTCAAAGCTGACCCCTTTTACCTGCGTGAACCCCTGTGCTACCAATTGGGCCTTCTTTTGGATAAACTTGCCGTCCGGGCCTCTCTTTGTGGTGAGTGTGTATCTCAAACCTAGTAATCGTGACTTATCGCTAGGCGGGTCCGCAAATTTGATTACTCCCATGTCCCAAAGGGACTGGTTCTCCTCATTAATTGCGCTGATCCATCCTTCTAGCTCATCCAATCGCAGAGCCACATCGGCGCTTGGGTTGTCAATATTGTAGGCAATGTTCTTCTGTAAGGCGTAAACTACTGCATCTTGCTTGTCCAGTTCATCTCCCAAGGTAAAGTCCCCAAGAGTGAGAGTCTCAACCCCGTGTACCCGGGCTTCAGGCGGCATAAATTTGGCGGAGATGCCCTGCAGTGTCTTGTTGGTTTCCCTGTCATAGAAGAGCCATCCTTTGGAGTCTGGGCAGACCCCCAAGTGGTGAACTTGTCAAGCGTACGGCCTTATTTGTTTCAGATGGGTATGATTGTAAATGAATGCCTTGAATCCGAACGGCCAGAGCATCGCCAATGATGGCCTCTTCAGCTTTGCAAGTTTGATTGGGGTTTTTGTAGCGTCAGTATGAACTAACCAATTCACAATCCACGCAGCGTGTTTGAAGGCGTAGTTCCACAAATTGTAGTTCAGGCCGGAAGCACGCAGCATTGTCCGTGACATTTCTGTCAGCGTCCGGTTGAGTCGTTCAATCGCGCCGTTTTGATGGTGTTCATGTGGGACAGTCTTTTCATGTAGGATCTGTTCTTGTTCAAAGAAGCTTGACAGAGCCTTTGATCGGACAAACTCAAATGTGTTGTTGGATCTAAATTGTTTAACGCAAAATGGACAGAAAATGTGAAACTTGCTGATCCACCGCCTAATTTCTGCTGGTGCTTTGGAACGTGTCTTGATTGGGATCACCAAGCACATTCCTGAGAAAAGATCTGCAATTGTTAGAATGAAGCGGTCATGATCAATACTTTCCGCAAACGGGCCCACAATGTCAGCTGTAATAACGTCCCCAGCCGCTTGGCATATGTCCCTTGATCCAAGGTCAGGCAGCAAGTGTTGCGCTTTCATTAGTGCACACAATTTGCAGAAAGGCATGTCCTCAGCCGGTAAGGGTGGTAGGTTCTCAACCACGTTGTGTTTCGCAGTGTTTCTCAACATTAGGAGGGATAGATGTCCAACAAGGTCATGAGTGCAGTAAGCAGTTGTGTTCATTGCATGGAGGTGAGGAGCAGGTTTGGAGGCAATAGGGATAAAAAAACGGTTTTGGAATTCAAACGATGGGAAATGAAACCCGCCCTGCATCAGCGTATACCGCGTGCCATCAAAAGAGACCGTACCATTGGACTTGCTGAAGCGCCCAATCGAGATGATTGTGCCCTTGACATGAGGGCAGAAAAGAACATCTTTCACCTGGAGCAGGCCATACGGCGTGGGAATTTTGACGTCTCCAATTTGGGTCACGGGAAATTGGTCTGAGGATGCAACAGAGAGGGTTAGATGTGTAGGTCTTAGACAGGTGAATAAACTAACATTGTTGGATACCAAATTTGTTGCTCCTGAATCCAATAGGGCAGAGTTCGACTCGCCCGAGTCATTGCTAATGGACGCTACATGTGGGGGGGCGTCGCGCTTGAAGGCCGGATGGCAATGGTCCAATTGCTTGAGTCTTGCAAAGCGGTTGTTGATACGTGGATCCTTGACTGGTGGAAGGCAAGCTTTTTTTTGCAGGCAATCAATTGCCCAATGGCCCCACTCAAAGCAGTGATTGCATGGGCGTCAAAATGTGAGCCAGGCACGCGCCCAGTTGTTGCTCCTGTCCATGAAGGTGGCTGGGTGTTCCATGGGCCTTGTCCGGCCCGCCGGGGGATCTCTATGCGTTGGTGGTGGCCTTGTTGGTCGAACAGAGTAACTCAAAAGCGCGCTTGGAGGGATGTTGTTCTGCGGGCTGCTGTGTCTAGAGACAAGTTCAAGAACGTCTTTCAATGTGAATCAGACTCTTTTATCAATGGCAATGCGACTATCGAGTGCATTTGCAATCTCTTGATACGCGTGGTGTGCGTTGAAGTGGAGGACCAGAGCGAGGACATTGTTGGAGGTAAATCCACCAATATGTTGTTCAATGGTTTGTATTGCCAACTTCAGTTTGTTGTAGGTTTTGTTTGGGTTGACGGCAATGTCCTGGGCTTGGAAGAGGCGTGACCATTTCTTCATGAGATACGACCAGGAGACCAATCCAAAACGCTCCTTCAGAAGTTGATATGCTTCACGGCCGGGTTTCGCTGCCACAAATGGTGATAGGGAGGGGTTGACGCTATACTCCACAATTGTCCCGGTGATTTTGCCGCGGTTCATACTTTCATCATGGGTTGGGTACAAATATTAGTCTTTCTCATCAAATAGGCTTTGAACTTTGAGGTTCAACGCTTGGGACCAGTCCGGGAAATTTGAACTGTCCGCAAGTAAGTTTGGTTGTAGGCTTTTCCCCACCTGCTCATAGTGGATCATTTTTTGGGCCACAGAGTTGAGTGTGGGGGCACTGCTTTGGGCTTTGAGGGCTGCAAGGATTGTTGCCAAGTTGTTGGCTGACAGGCCGGTCATGCTATCTTTCTTTGGTCGTCCAGAAGGGTTTCGAGTGCTAGAGGTCAAGGTGGTAGGGGTGGCGTTGCCCAATTCTTCATAGGAGGACATGTCCGCTGCTTGGTTCTCTTTTTGCTGTAGCTGGTAACGCCGGCCAGATCTAGTCAATCCGTCACCGGTTTGCTGGGGTTCAAAATATGACAGTTTGTGCGTCTATGCAAGGGCCAAATAGGGGAGCAGATCAGGTCCAGACTTAGTGCAAAGGATGCGCAGGCTCATAACCTGTAAGGAGGTATTAGTCAAGAAACAAAAGCATGTATTTCCCCAAAGGATAAAAAGAAATATAAGTTTGAGAGCCGGTTATTTATAATGTTAATACATGGGTTTCTGGAATGTTCTAGTACCATACTATGTGATCTACTAGTATCTAAATACATGTTATGTGGTTCCAGGTTGTTCCATGTTTATCTTATCCCCATATTCTTAACATGCTGTTCTGAACGATGAATCCCAGGAAGATGTCATCCGTGAGAGTAATCCCCATATTGAACCAGTCAAACATCATGTCCCGCAAGCGCAATATGACCCCTATGGTCTCATACGTGTCACTAAGCTTGAAGTCCATGAGACGGCGCCACATAATGACCTGTGCCGCCCTGCTGGCCGTCCGGAACTTCTTCATCAGGGTGTGTATCATGGTGTATGCTGTGGGTTGATCCTGCACATCAAAAACTAGTGTGCTGCTGATGGTCGCCAGCAGAATCGCACGCCCTATCTTCTTGTAGATTCAATTATGCTTGGTTTGGCTGAAGAAGTCCACGTTGTTCAAGTGAGTACAACCTAGATCACGTAGGTCACGTAACAATTGACCAAAGTTTTCCCCGTCAACGGCCAGTAGGCGTTTGGGACGTATGCGCGCAACAGCTGAGTCAATGACCTTGTTGCAGAGCATTTGCTCTCCAAGTTCCAAGCGTACTGAGTCGAGTTTGGTCGGTGTTGGCGCCATGGTGCGGATTGTAGGCAAGTTGTTGGCCGGCAGATGTGGTGGCGGGTCCGTCGCGCGTTTGGATTCCAATGTGCGGCTTTTTGTCAGGATGGGTTTGGTTGTAAGCGGTATGGATGGTTTGCACGATGTGCTTCTTCGCGGCGGGGACATGGAAGACAGGTAGGTTCACAGGGGGCAGAGAGTATAAAGGAGGAGAAAAACGGGAGGCGGTGGGGAAGGAAAAGGAGAACAGGGGGGGGGGCAAGGGCAAGAGGGAGGGACAGGTAAAAAAAAGGAAATAGTGTGGGGTCAAGGGTAGGTGTCGGGCCCTAAGGAGCAAAGACGGCGTGTGCTGGGTTGCGGGTTGGTTCAGACGTTGGAGAGTTGTGCAAGCAGATACAAGTAAGAAAAGGCAAAGTGTAGGAGAAATAAGTGTATAGTAGGGAAAAATTGGTCTGCGTTGGGTGCACCGGTAGTTTGAAGGTACCAGGTATGATGAGGTCAGAAAAACCCTGTCTGTGCAGCCAACAATGCTGCGGCAATTGCCACTCAAGGAAAGGCTGGCCAGGCCTTCCTCTGCTCTTCAGACTTGTAGGGTATTCTTGGACCCGCGTTAACTGCGAGGTAGTTTTGATGGAGGTAGCAAGAACGGGCTCATAACCTGTTGTGGTATTGGGTGGTAAAACCCATGGAGATCTCTCTCCATGGTGCTATGATTGCTTGTCTTATATATGCAAGGGTGATGTGGTTGATGCATAGTCGGGTATATGCATATGTAACCCATAATTAGGTTACAACACTAATTGGCGTCTGGCCAAGGTCAACTTGGCGCCTAGCCAAGTAAGTCCGGCGCCTTGCCAAGCTTGTTTTGGCGCCAATCAAAGTTGGTCGTGTTGACCATATTAAACATTATTTTTATTTTTGAAAAAAAGAAAAAAAAATGTAACAAAACTCAATAAATTTGTGAGAATGATTCTTTTGTCTTGTTTTTTTAATAAAATACACAAAAAACGATTTTAATTGGTTTTTTTGGTTTTTTTTTTTTGGGATAACAATAAATTGTTTTGTTGGCATAAATGAATAAAAAAAATTAAAAGAAGGAGGAAAAAGTTATGTAAAAATTCTTAAGGATGTGCCAAGAGAGGACCTGTGATAGGTTGCATCTCAAGGAAGTTTTGATAATACTTTTGAACATGAGAAAAGAAGTTTTGACTTTTCTCTGAAGTTATGGCATCTTCAACTCTGGCCTTAATTTGTTGAACTAATTCAGCCCTTGATTTGGGCTCCTTTCCTCAAACATACAATTTGATTGAATGAAAAGAATATTTGATGGGATTGAGGAAGGGTGAATAGGGAGGAAGGAATTCAATTGCAATCAATTTTGAATGTTTGGAATTGGCTTGCAAGTTTTCAAATTGTTCCCCACGGTGAATTGAGCCATTATCCATGATGATGATGGAGTCCTGGGGAAGTCTTGATGCAAGTGAGGAGAGAAACAAACAAAAATCATTGGAACCTACACCCTTAGCCTTGGTTCCATCAGCATTGAGGAGTTTGTGATACATAAACCCTTGATTGGAAAGAGCTCCAATCAAGGTCACTTGCTTGATCTTTGGTACAAGGCTGAGAACAGCAAGGGTACCTGGTAAAACAAACAAATCCAAAAAAGAAATTAATAATTTATCAAAAAATTTAAGAAAAAAAAGAAGCTCACCTGAAGGAGCATAGCCGTTTGATCTTCCCAAATGCAAATCAAACCCCGCTTCATCAATAAAAACAATGATTCAATCCAAGTTGGTCCCACGCCAATGAAAATAATTTGCTTGTTGTTCAATGAGATGGTCCCAATTCCATGCAGCAGGAATGTTTGTCACTTGCTTCCAAGTGGCATTGATATCCCTGAGGATGTTGCTGATGGCCTGGGTGGTGACTATCACCTCATGCTTGTTCTTGAGGAACTTGGCCATCTCCTTGAGGGTGGTGGTTGATCTTTGGTCAATGAAAATGAGGAGATTGTTGACCTTGTCATTGTTGAACTTTGATGGTATTTGCTTTTTTACCTTGACATGGAGGGGTTCTTCCTTAATTATTCTCTGAACTTGATGGCAAGATATATTGAATGTTGAGACAGCTTCCATTTGAGACATTCCTTTTCCCAAGATGTTAGTTTGGATCAGATTGCAAACCTCAGGCTTGATGATAGCATTTGGTTTTTTATCCTTATGAGTAAGTCGGTCATTTGTTATGGTTTTCTTTTGATCAATCTTTTGGTGAGCTTTGAGGATTTGTTCAGTCTGATAATTTTTCCAATTGAGTTCTTGAAGTTGTTGAGCTAAGCCCTTTGCTTTGGCTTTGCTTGCTTCAAGCTCAAGGATGGAAGGATTGGGTGGTGTTTCTTCAGCCATCTATCTATGTAAATACATGAAAAACCAGAAAATTAATCAGTAAATAAAAAATCAAACAAAGGAAAAAAAAACTTACAATTTTGGACAGATGGAAGTAAGAGTAAGTGGATTTTATGGGAGAAATGAGGCTGGTTGGTCAAGCGCAACCAGCTTTGACCAGCATCAAGGGGAGCTTGGTTGGGCACCAAGTTTTTACCCCCGCAAGCCCAACCCAACCAAACCCTCTGGGTGCCTACCAAAGTCACGCTGGGGCACACCAAATTAAACTTGGACAGGCGCCCAGACATGCTTTATAGACCATACAGTGGGTGGACAAAAAGCGTGGGACTGACCCCTTAAGTTCTACCCACTTTTTTTTTGTCTTTTTTCAATTTTTGTTTTCTCACAAAAAAAAGGGGGGTTTGTTGTAAATTTGTTTATTTTACCAGCTGAGTATGTTAATTTTAGTTTACATTAAGTTTAATTTTTTTTTTAAAAAAATAGAAATAACATAAAATTAAGAGATAAAATTACAGCATAATTTGCCTGTTCATCAAGCATAAATTTAAAAAAATTTGGAAAAAGATTGTACCATTGAAAATTGATGGGAGTTGGGTAAGATAGGGATAAAATGATGAGGAATAAGAGAAAAATAAAAAGAAAAAAAAATAATTAAATCTACCATTGGGTAGAATCTCCATTGGCCTTGATGACAGCTTGCATGTGATTAGGCATGAATTCAATGAGATTTTTGAGGATTTGACAGAGAAAGTCACCCCAGGCGCTTTGAAGGGCCCTTTCCATCTCTGGGATCAATTTTGGTTGACATGATGTTTGATATTATTTTTTAAAATTTTCCATAAATTCTCAATTGGGTTGAGGTCTGGGGACTGAGCTGGCCAGGCGAGTTTTGTGATACCATTTGAACAGGGTAATATTTCAAATCATGATTTACCCATCAATACAATTCCCATTTCTTTTTTTCAAATATCTCCATACAGCTATTTGGAATGATGATATGCACAAAAATTCTTAACCTAACCTATTGCAATTGAATACTTATAATGACGGCTGCAAGTGTTCTAGTTCATGTTTAATCATAGGTTAATGTTGAATTCATGGCCCATTGAGCCGTGTAGCACGCCACACAACCACATTCAAGCCGTGATGTGTGCCACATGGCTCAAAGAACTGCGCAGCCCACACACCATGGTCTGGGCTTGTGTGGGATGCCGCAAGACTACATTCCAGCCGTGTAGAACTCCACATGTCTCAATGTAGTTTTTTGGAAACTGCGCAACCCACAAAGCATGGTCCAGGCTTGTGTGGAATTCACATGCCACCGGACCATGGTGAGCCAAAAAAAAAAAAGGAATGAAAGGGTACTAACATAACCCATAAACTAAATAAACCTTCCAAAAAAACAAAAATCAACCAAAAAATCAAAAAATCTTCATTTTTTGGTTAAAAATAAATAAATAAAAAAAAAAAACTGGTACTATCCAATGGACTAGCCCTAAAGTAAAAAGACCCAAAAAAACACAAGTAACTGGACTAGCCCTAAACTAAAAACACCAAAAAAAAGACAAGTAACTTGACAAGCCCTAAAGTAAAAACACCAAAAAAAAGACAAGTAACTGGACTAGCCCTAAACCAAAAACAACAAAAAAAAAAAAAGAAAAGTAACTTGACAAGCCCTAAAGTAAAAACACAAAAAAAAGACAAGTAACTTGACAAGCCCTAAAGTAAAAACACACAAAAAAACCCCAGTTCAACTTGTGTTAAGCTGATCCCATCATAAGGAGTAAAATACTCCTTATGATGGAATCATCCCAACACAAGTTTAACTGACTTACCATTAAACTCTTATTCAAAACACTCAATATAATGATGTTAACTCAAAAAACTCAACATAATGATGTTCAAAATGTGATAACCATTTATATCAATATAACTTGTTAGCTGCATCAGAATTACAATTTATATGAAAGCCAATGATGAAATCAAGTCAAATTCTATAATCTCTATAATCTAGAATACATTTGCAGTTGATCTTTGAGATTATCAACCCAACTAAAGGCTTTTTTAGAAATCAAGGAACGCCGTTTTGCTACAATGGGTGGGATTGGAATCATTTCTCCCTCAATTACCAATAGAACCTAGTGGTTATTGTTTACAAAGGAAGTATAAATAGGGTCTGATTGATCTGTAACACCATTTTTCATTGGAATATAAGAACAACATGAATCCAATGAAATGAAACATATAGGTCTGGCATATGTGTCTGCTAATATTTTTCCCATATCTAGTTTAGACAACCATTTTGAAGAGGTAATCTTTTGATTGATGTCTTCAACATCAAGACTTTGTTTAATATTTTCTACCTCTTTTGCACCACCAAGCATCTTAATGTATCATGCTTTATGTTTCTCTAATGTTTCAATCATTCCCTTTCTCAATTTAAACCATCCATGTTCATTGTAACCAAGAGATTTAGAAATGACTCTAACTCTGGAATTCCCATCCCCAATTGGATCCCAAACCTCACCCAAGAGCTTATGGAATTTCTTGGGTATTTGATTGAGGTTTTTCATGTTTGTTTCCTATCATCAAGAAAAACTTAGTATTCACTTGTTTAATCACATCAATGAAATGAATAATCACCAAAGATGAGCTTCTGTTTGAGCTTTTCTGCACATTGTCTCCCTCTGAAGAGGATTCCAATCCAAAATTAAGTGATCCCAATTCAATTTCAGTATCTTCCTCTGAACTATGAAATTCAGATTCTGATCCTGCCAACTTCAACTAACAATTCATCATTAGTTAGTTAGTTCATTAAACCCAAAAAATGAACATTTTAAAAAAGAAAAGACTTCCAATCTTTCTTCTTTTCTTATTTGGCACCCTTCCAGTCCTATTTTCTCACTTGAGCTGTTTTTCAACATACTCAAACCAAGATGGTTCTCTCTGCATATCTGTCAATTTTGGCCGGCCCCTACTTGATTTTAAGACTTTAGGCTCAATTCTTGGCTTTGATTGATATTTTGTGATTTTTCAAATGATATACTTCAATAGGCGGCCTTGCTCATGATCTGGAGATTCCAAGATCATTACATTCACTTTTTCACGTAACTGAGGAATGCTCAGAATTTTGTCCATGTTGCACTTCAAAAATTCAAAAGGATCAACCATTAGTGAATTAGGAATAATTAATCAAAAAAGCATTAATCACATAGTGATTTGAACAATCCAACTTAAGCCAACTTACAGAACTATAACTGCAAGGGTCATATTCCAACCTCCACTGAGGATGAACATCTTTGGGTATCATGGATCCTCTGAATGCTAGACGGTGTGTAAGGTAAAGGGGAGTTACGCTCCTTAGTTGTCCGCAAATCCAGAATTTATTGATCTAGACGTCTGTAAGGAGGTTGGATTCAATGAGTTCTTAAGTGTAGTGAGATAAAAGAGAGATGATGAGATATATTCTTTCTTCCTTCAATCCTTCCTCTTCCTTTCCTTTCCTTCTCCAATAGATGGATTGATTGATAGATCAATAGATGGATCGTAACCCAACCCAGAGTTGAGGGTGAGGACTTGGATCCCCCCCTTCAACCCTAACCTAAGTACAACCACAAACGCAAAAGAACAATGAAACACAACCCCTAAGCACAGAACCCTAGCCCAACCCTACCCCTCCGTTCCTTGCCCCATACCCGTGCCCTTCGATATTGACGTACGCCCGGTTTGTCCTTCTCATGGGGCGGCCCTCCGCTGCGCCCTACTTGGAGCCCCCCGGTTTGCCCTCCCGCGGACCTCGCAATCCGCAAGTCAGCCCGCGTGCGCCTAACCCCCGATTGCCCCGCCCTTGCTTTCTGGACTAGCCAACCGCGAGCTTGGTCGGGACGGCTCCATCACTCAGTCCCCGTTTCCTGGGTGGGTGGCGGCCCGGCGCACTTGGAGTAGACCCAACCCGCACCTGGTGCTGAGCCCCTCAATTCCTACTGCTGAGCCCGCAGAGGCTGCTGCTGAGCCCTCAGCAGGCACCGCTGAGACCGCGGGCACCCAAATGCTGAGCCCAACCTACCCAACTTCTGAGCGCGCAGCCCGCGACGCAGCTCTCAACCCAAGGTTATAAATATGACACCACATCCCCCCCCAAGTTGAGTTCTGTCCCCAGAGGTCTCCCATTGCTGCCTTGCTTCCATCACACTACCAACCCACCTCTCCCCCACCCACCCCAGCCCCTCCCCCCCTTCTGCTCTGTTGCCACCATGGTTCCCTGTGACTTCTGCGCCCGGAACGGTGTGGTGTCAATTTATAGACACGGATTGGGAACTGCTTTGCGGCTGCGCGCTCAGCATTGGGGGCAAGCGGGCTCAGCATTAGGGTATGCGGAGTGCTCAGCAGCAGCAGCCGCTGTTTGGCTCCGCACCTGGTGGACGGGTTGGGCTCAGCATTGAATGCGGCGTGGGCGGCAATCCGCCCCGGAGATTGGATTCAGAAGGTAGTGCGCTCAACTAGGTTTGCGGGCGCCCTGGTTTGGATACGTAGGGGCGGAGCAATCCACAGGCTATGAAGGAACGGATGAGCGCGCGCTTGCGCGCGCGGATCATGCCAGATATTACCAAACACCCACGACGGGCGCGGACGAACGGATACGGACAGGCGCAGTTCAAGGACCGCGTAATGAGAAGGACAAACCAGATGAACAGAACGGCATACGGACAACGGGGGGAGTTTGGTACAGAGGAGGTGGGGAGAGGAGGCTAGGGTTTCTGTTTTGGGATTGTTTTCTGTTTTGTTGTCATACTGTTATTTGCGTGTGTACTTAGGTTAGGGTTGAGAGGGAGGACTTATCCTCACTCTCAACTCCGGGTTAGAGGGGGGAGGAGGAGGCATAGATGCAGAGGAGGAAGAATCACATCACATCATCAGATTGAATCACTCATCTCACCAGGAGATTAAGGGAACTCATACCGGATACACATCCAGGTGGAAAGTTCTTAGGATTGAAGGATTGGCAATTTCTCTATCTACTTTTCTTTATCTCTTTATCTCTTTATTTCTATTTCTCATTTAAGTGCGACTTCGGACATCCTCATCTCCTTTCAAACGCAGGGAACCGTTAACTTCCAAACCTTGGGACAATTATAGGGGGATAACCTTTATTCTTTCCACAACGGGCTTGCGTGCTCAATTGTTCCAGGTTGACGCGCTTGCACTTCCTGCCGTTGTGGCCATTGCCGCTGCTTGCTTGGCAAGGGAATTCCGCGTCCTCCTCCTCAATCCGGTTCCCTTCCCGGCCGCGCAAGAGGGCCCGTCTGGACCCGTTTGTAGTTTTGGATGATGAAACAATCTCCGAGGACTTGTGGACTCCGCCCGGATTGCCTTGTGCCCGCCCCCTCAGGACCAATTTGCAACTCTGCCTCCCCATTCTGCCGCACAGGGCCCCCACAGAAGGAGGACTATCCAAACTTTGCGGCTTATTGGTCTGCCTTACGGCTCTGGGCGGACCGCGTTTGGGTCACGCAAGGCGCGAGGGACCCGCGCATTGATGAAATCCTCCGACGCGGCGCTGGCCCTCCTCTGGTCCCTACCCCAGCCCCAGCTCCTCCCCCAACTCCGGCTCCTCCGTACTCGTCGGACTCGGACAAGAGGCCCCCGACCACGCGGGGCACCCCTCCGCCACCTGCGTTGCCGGTTGTTATCTTGTTGTTGCCTCCCACTGGACCAAGCCCCCCAAATGGTCCGCCGGGGACCCCTTCTTCACCGGTCCCGCCTCCTCCCAGCCCACCCAAGATTCCGGATATCCCCGTTTTCCCGTCTGTTCCGCTCGCAAGGTTCAATGCAATGGTGCACAATGCGGACGGACTCCTTTGGCAATTCCTGGCGGCCCCTCGCGCCCACACCACCGGCAACCAACAGGAACTCTTGGCGGCCTTCTGGACTTTAGCCGCGGCGGCTTGCGCGGACGCGGAGGAGGTGATGAGGACTTGTCCGACGTAGACAGATTGCCCCCTCCCCCCTTTTCTTCCTTTTCATCTTGTACCCTTTTCTGCGCCTTTTGAAAAGAAATAAAATTTTGCTGCGCCGTCCTCAATAGCCTCCGGGATTGTGAGAACCTTTGCGCACAAGATCCGCGTCTTGAAAGCAATCCGCGCAAGTGAGAGCAAGAGTGAGTGAGAAAGAGTTCTGCACCCGCATCCTGGGTGAGAGTGGGGGTGAGAGTAAAGGCGGAGTCTAAGAGTGAGGATGAGTGAAATTAAAGTCCACGCCCACGTTCCAAGCCAACAAAGTTCCCCAGAAGGTACCTGGACCTCCCCAGCCAAACTGCCACACAGTTCCCTGTACCCAATCCTGCAACAAACACAACAACCCTACACCAGCATGCGCACAGTCATCCAAGAGAGGCAAAGAAGGAAGTTGAGAAAACAAACATTCTGGGGTGTCTAGTTATTCGGGCTGTGAACCGGCTAGGACACCCCCTTACAAAATCAGACATGTCCTGTACGTGTCCCGCGCCAAGAGGAAACAAGGAAAAGAACCAAGCCCATAAAAAAAGGAAACCAAAACCCCAAGAAAAGAGAAATTATTTTTTTTTTTTTTTTTGGGCCTCCATAGGGCCTCCGCTCCTTCCGCTCCTTGTCCCGCATTGCCCAATCCACGGGGCTTGTCCTTGCGTTAACGGACGCGGCTAGCACCGCGCCCGCGTCCCTGTGATCAACTATAACCAAAACCAGTACCAATCCAAGAGCCAATCAAATATAAAAGAAGTAGGAGAATGGACATTCTGGGGTGCCTAGTTATTCCGGCTGTGAACCAGCTAGGACACCCCCTCACCAAATCAGACCTTTACCCTACTTGCGTCCCCCCCCCAAGTTGATGGCTGTCCCCAGCGGTTTGTAGCCTTTCACTCCTCTGAGGTGGCGCATTGCGCGCGGGTTCCCCAAGGTGGCACGTTGCGCGCGGGTTCCTCCTCAGACAAAGAGTCCGGCCCGTCCTCTGATTCTGAACTTACAACGCCGTCCCCTGCGTTTGCGTCATCCCCGGCTGTCTTGTCAAAGGAGGTGGAGCCGCGCGCAAAGAAAACCTTCACATGCGAGGCCGCGGCCTTCCGTTTGAGCAGCGCCCCATCCAATTCCTCGAGCTGGTAGCTCCCGCCCTCAAACTTGGATGCCACGCGGAAGGGGCCATTCCAATGGTTGGCAAAAAGCTTTCCCCACTGAGATTCCAGACTCCGGTTGTACAACAAAACCAAGTCACCCTTCTGCAGCGGATCCTGGAGGCGGTGGGAACAGCTCTTGTCCCAATAGCGGACCAAAGCCGTCCTTGTCTTCTGCAACCTTTCAGCGGCCTTTGCAAGGGTCTTGTCCCATTGGAGAAGCTGTTTGGCTTGCGCTTCCACGAGTTCTGCGGAGGTCTTCACCTTCCACCAGTCTATGCCCAAGAAGGTTTTGAGCTCAATGTCCACCGGAAGCACCGGACGTTGTCCGTAGAGAAGTTTGTAAGGCCAGTAGCCCATCAAACGTTTAACCGAGATCCTTTCCGCAAAAAAAACTGCCGGAAGGGCCTCCTGCCCCCTTTTACTTTCCTCCCCACACATCTTTACCAGGGCATCCTTAATGGGCTGATGGCCGCGTTCAATCATCCCGGCACCCTCCGGATAGTATTCTGTGACCCGCCCAAACTTAGCTCCGCAACTCCAAACCAGTGCAATCAAGAGCCCCCAGAACTCCGCGCCTCCGTTGACAGTGACCAAGCAAAGCAAACCGTACCGCGCAAACCAATCTTCCTCCAAGAACTGAGAAACCTTCTCCGCCAAAAACTTCACCAGAGGAAGAGCCTCAACCCAACCCGACAGATCGTCCCGCGCAACCAGCAGGTACGCAAACTTCCCTGCCTTTATGTGGACCATGTCAAGGGAGACCTGTCCAAACAACGTGTCTTCCCCGTAGGGTGACCCATCTCCCTGGGCAGCCTAGAACTCTGCCGTTGACACGCTTTGCAAGACTTCACCCATTCCATACCGCGCGCACCACACCTGGCCACCAGAACCTTGCCTTCACCCGCCTCCGCGTTTTGATCTTGCCCCGGTGCCCAAGGTTGTCGTGGAGACACCTCAGAATCATTTCCTGGTCCCTCCTTGATGTTGCGACCACCAAAGGCACTGGGGTACTTTGTTGCCACAGTTGCCCGTCCTGCATGTAGAAGTTGGTTGTCCGCTGTAAGACTCCAAACGGTGCTAGGCCGTGGCAGTTCTATGGAGGGGAAAGGTGCTGTTTAGGCTGCCCTCCTGAGTGCTACAAAAATATTTAGATGTAACCAAGATCAAGGTCCAGAACCTGGTAAATGAGGAATCAAGGAGTAGAGGATAAAGGTGATAATAGTTTGGTAGCAATGGAACAGCACTATCTGAGACAAGATTATGCAGGGAAAAACTTGAAAAAAAGAAGTTAAAGCCCTCTTAGAGTTCAAAGAACAAAAGCTGATGTATGTAACAATGCCCACAAGCTAATAACTCTGGTCTTCAGCAGAAGATTGGGGATGATCAACTCAAACCCAAGCAACCTCCAGGTTCTCAATGAACCTGCCCAACTCTCCAAAATCAAGCGCTTGAAGGGTACCAGATAACTGAGGGTGGCCGCACAAGCCAAAGCACAATGTTTAAGAAGCTTCAAAGCAAACAGTAACTGATTTTGAAGCAAGGATAACCTCAACACTTCTCAAGGGACTCAAGAATAGGCTGGCAGAATGCAACTCCAAATAAAATAAAGGGAGGTATAACACTCCAGGTCTTAAGCTTAATAAGACCTCTTCAATCAATTGTGATTGGCTCCAGAAAGGTGATCAGGGATCAGGACCAGTATGGTCAGAGAATGGGATCAAGGAGTGGTATAACACACTCAAAAATTCCAACAGACAGAATTTTTCTTCAACCAGCAAGGCTATTGGTTGGTGATAAGGATCAGGCCACAGAGGGGAAAAGACTCAGGGTCAAAATGGATCAGGGGGCAATCAGAGATATACCCAGGATAAGGATCAGGATTCAAATTTCATGATGATGGGGGGACACAGACACACACCCCTATGGGTGATTCTATTAACTGATCATCTGATGTGATCTGATATCCTCCTCCTATCCCCAGAAAAAGCAGGGGAGAGCCCCTCCTTTTATAGACCAGAGGCCTGTAGACTATTTACAAGAGAGATTTAAAAATGGGAGCGGATTTTTTTTTTTTTTGATGGGATCAAGATCATGAGAAAACAAAAGAAAAAAAAGAAACAAACAAGTACTCGGAGAAAAAGAAAACCAAAGAGGGACGCCCGCCGGCATCCTGATGGGCCCGGGAAACTGCCAAGGCCGCGGATGACCGCCGGCAGGTGTCCAACGGGCATGGGCAACTGCTGTGGCCGCAGATGACCGCCGGCAGGTGTCTGACAGGCATCGGCAACAGAAGAGACCCGCGTGGGCAACAGAAAAGCCGCGCGGGAGACCGGCAAGCTAGAGGTGGAAAGGGGATCTTGGATTTGCTGATCCGGATCAGGATTGGAGGAGGGGATGATGATGAAGGAAATATTTGAGGATGAAGTGGTTGATGAACCTGAGGAGGGCAAGGGTGTAACACATCACCATGCACAGGTCGCTTGAAGGAGCTTGCAAGGAAGAGTAGCGTAAGCCAATTACCAGGCTGATTGAAGAACGGGGCCCTGAGGGTAAGCCTTGTCAACTTTCATCAGCAGTTGTAGCTATTTGCCACTGCAATTTTGGCTAATCCGCCAAGCTGAGAGCCACAGGTGGCAGTGGGACCACCGTAGGGAGTAGAGGCAGGCGGGCTGCAGTTGTAAGTGTCCAAAGCGGCGATGTTGACAAGTCCGTCCTGCAAGCCGCAAGCAAGAGAGGAGGGGGGTGGACCCAGGAGGCCAAATACCAGAAGGAATCTTGCCTCAAGGTGGTGATCAGTTGACTGGGCTCCCAATGCCATTGCGGAGGCAAGGACCATGGCAACAAAGAATCATAAAAAGGCGGAGTACATCACAATAGTGGTTAGGGGGGAAAGTGAAAAGAAAGACCAGGGGAGAATTAATGACGTGAAGGGGATATTTGGAGTGAGGTGTGGGGGGAGAGGATGGTGAATTTGGGGGTAGGAGTTTGTAGATGAAGAAGAGGGAGTGTTCTTGAAGTTGATCTGAATGAGTTTTCTTATTCAAAGATGCTTTGGATGCTGGGATTTGATTGCTTGAGCTTAGGTTGTTGTGGGCATCGTTAGATTTTGGATGGTCATGGTTGCTGTTATTGGTCGTCTTTGTTGGGGTTGGTTTAGATTTCCTTCTAGATTCAGTCTTGGTTGACTCATCAAGCTGAGGTCCAAATAGTCTGTTCCAATGGGTCATTGTCATTGGTGAGGAAGGATGTGATAGGTAACTACTACTATAATATGTTATCTTGGAAGGACAGACTGGATGATGGGGATCAATTGAGTACTGATTTTCATCCCTCTAAGCGTCCCAAACAATTAAATTCAGGTCTTTCTTGGAGTTGAATGAGATTCAAGATTGAGTTTTCTCTTTTTTTTTTTTTTTTTTTTTTTTTTTTTTGATAATGATGCCTATGAATGATGATAAGGAAAAATCATAAAAAAAAATTGAAGTATCCGCACTGGCCAGGGTTTCCAGGATGGGGCACCACACCGCCGCTTTGCCCACCAAATTTCTGTTCCTGACGCGTCCTTGGGAAACCGGAGATCCCACAAGAAGGAGCACAAGATTGAGTAGCGCCCAGACTGCTGCAGCAGAAGGGTGACCTCCGTCTCCATCATACCAACGCAAATAACCGGAGGCTCCACGTCCAAGGGCTCCGCCCCCTCAAACAGATCCTCCCGCGGATACCGCGACAGCGCTTTGGGAATCATGAAGGCCTTTCCTGGAACATGAACCATGCCAAAAGTGAAGAGCTGGAGAAACGCCACCCACCTAGTCATAGGAGCTTTTGGCAGCGTTGGAGAATTGATCATCCTTGCCAGGGCCTCCGCGTCAACCAGAAGCTCAAAGTGCACCCCCCAGAGCAGGTGCTGAAGCCTCTGCACAATCTTGGTGACTCCGCATAATTCTAACTTTGGCTGCAAGTACTGACTCTCCGTTGCTGTAAAAGTCACGGACTCGTAGAGAACCGGCCTATCCTTACCATCCTCCTCCTGCGTCAGGACACCGCCCGTGCCGAACTCGCTAGAGTCAACGGCCAAGCCAATCCCTCCCGCGTCGTAGTCAAGGTTGCAGAGGACGATGTTGCGGCCCACAATCTCCTTGAGCTTTGCAAAGGCAGCATCACACTGCGCCGTCCATTCCCATGCCGTGCCTTTCCAGGTCAGCGCCCGCAGCAGACTTGCGACTTCTACGAACCGTTTGATGAAAATGCAAACATAGCTGCACAGTCCCAGAAATTGGAGAATATGCAAGGGCGTCCGCGGGGTTGGCCACTCAAGGACTTTGTTTTGTTTCTTTGCCGCAATTCTCCTGCCATCAAAAGCCACCACATGGCCTAGCACTTCCAACGCCGGAACACAAACTGCCAACTTACCCCCCAATACCGTAAGCCCTGCCTCCTCAATCCAAAACAAGACCCGCTCTAATGTCTGCGCATACTCCCAGATGAAGCGGCGGATCTTTGGGGCCTCCTCTAGCACCGCACCCCCATATACCGTCTTTGGTCCTTTGATACCAGCGTCGTCGATGAAGATCAGAACCCCGTCCGGTATGTCCTCCCGCAGGATCCACGTCATCTGGGCTTGATAGACCGCCACTGAGTTCGTCGCCCCCTGCGGCAACCGCGTCAACTGCATCCTTCCCACTCCTGTCTCAAACGCGGTCAGTGGCCGCGAGTTGGCATGGAGCTTGCGCTGATCATACCCCCCCCCCATTACATTGACCAAACCGTAACACGCACGCCCCGCCATCAATTCCAGGAACTCGTCCACGCGCAGAGGCAATCCCGCATCTTGGATAGTGAACAAGTTGAGCCACTGCAGGTTGTGAACAATCCTAAGCAACTTCCCATCCTGTTTAACAACCGCGAAAATTGGGCTAGAGTAGTTTGATGTCGACTGCTTGTACAACCCCGTCCTCACACGCTCCCGGACCAGTTCCAAGAAGGGTTCCTGCACGGTCTGAGGGATTGGAATTGGCTTGATTTGCCAGGGCTTGTGTGGCACTGTGGGGATTACATAGGGGTTGCCAACCTCGCCCTTCAGCAATCCGCACTTGTTGGGCCCAAAGGCCAGGGCCTTCTCGTGGAGCACCAACACCAATGCTAACAAATCCTTCTCCGCCGTACTGAACCACCCCGCCGGCCCAAAATTCAGCGCCTTGATTTGCTTGTCCGTGATCTGCGCCGACCGCGTTACCCACCCAAACTTCCTCAACGGACTCACCCAGGGATCCCAAGACCAGGAGATTGGCCTCAGAGGCCCGTTCAGCCCCTGCGGCATGGGCTTGTTCTGGGGCCGGACCTTTTGCGCCACAGGCTTGTATTGCCCTGCGTTTCACCTAACCATCCTTATGCACCCGCCATTGTTGTTGTGAATCCTGGCAACAATCAACCCGTGGCTCTTGCCTTTGCTCACAAGCGTGGCACTATGGTAGGGTTTTTGAAATGCAGTACCTCCCGGTGGTGCATACTGAGGAAGAGGACTTACTTCTGCTGCTTGCGCCCTCCGCGCACTTCCTTCCCTCTTTTGCTCCTCCCTAGTCAACCGCCCGCACAAGGCTGGAGCCTGCGCCGCGCGGTACCCACAGTTGACTAGGGAAAACCCTCTGCAGGGCGGCCCTTGCGGTTGTCCTCACCGTTGGACCCTGCCTCTTTGCCGACCGCCGCCAATGGCACCCGTTTCCCCTTCCCGTGGTTGGAAATTGTCATCTCAAATCTTGCCCTGGACGCGTCCTCCGTCCCTTCCTCCGCGTTGAAAGTCATTTGGGCCCGGAATCCAAACATGAACGGCCAATGTGGTGTTGTATTTATAACCTTGGGTTGAGAGCTGCGTTGCGGGCTGCGCGCTCAGCAGTTGGGTAGGTCGGGGCTCAGCGTTTGGGTGCCCACGGTCTCAGAAGTGCCTGCTGAAAGCTCAGCAGCAGCCACTGCGGGCTCAGCAGTAGGAGTTGCGGGGCTCCGCACCAGGTGGGGGTAAGGTCTACTCCAAGGGTGCCGGGCCCCAACCCGCCCAGGAAACGCGGACCAAGTGATGGAGCCGGCCTGACCAAGCTCGCGGGTGGCTAGTCAGGAAGGCAAGGGCGGGGCAATTGGGGGTTAGGCGCGCGCAGGCCGACTTGCGGACCGCAAGGTCTGCGGAGGCGCGCGGGCGGGCAAACCAGGGGGCTCCGAGTAGGGCCCGGAGGAGGGCCGTGCCATGAGAAGGACAAACCGGGCGTACGTTAATATCAAGGGGCACGGGTTATGGGGCAAGGAATGGAGGGGTAGGGTTGGGCTAGGGTTCTGTGCTTAGGGGTTGTGTTTCATTGTTCTTTTGCGTTTGTGGTTGTACTTAGGTTAGGGTTGAAGGGGGGGGATCCAAGTCCTCACCCTCAACGTTGGGTTGGGTTATGAGGAATCTAGCAATCATTCAATTGATCTATTGGAGAAGGAAAGGAAAGGAAGAGGAAGGATTGGAAGAAGAAGGATACATCTCATTCTCTCTCTTTTTATCTCACTACACTTAAGAACTCATTGCACCCAACCTCCTTACAGACGCCTAGATCAATAACTTCCAGACTTGCGGACAACTTAGGAGCTTAACTCTCCTTTGCCTTCCACACCAACCAAAAATCACGTCACCACACTCAACTGAGAGGAACAACAGCGGCTTTCAAACATTTGCAACCTCTACCTCTTCTTCCTCGACCACCCCATCTACCCAACATTCCCCCCCATTGAGCGCCCACAAGCCCATAGCACACTTCCTCCGCACCAAGCCCAACTCATCCACCAGTTTTGACGGGAGCAGGTTGACCATCGACCCGCTGTCCACCATTGCCCACACTTTCCTTCCTGCAATCTTCAGTGAGACATAGGCAAGCGGCACCAACACGGCTTTGGATTGGCACAACTCCCGTTCCGCGTCCCCCGTTTCTGCATTCAGGCACTGCACTGTTGCCGGGATCCTGCTGCCCCCGTCCTCCTTCATTGCCTGGACCATTTCCTTGACAACCACTGGAGAGACCGCAACCAGCTCCCGTAGTGTGAGAGGTATTGGTACCTCACTCCCCATCACTCGCCGAACAATTTCCGCGGCCTTCCTTCTTCCTCCAGAGCTGTTTTCTGGCGCATTGCCCCCCAACCCTTGGACCTTGCTTTAATGGCTGCTCCTTGGCATCCACGTCCATTTTTTCCAACACAATCCGCTCATTTGCCACCAACGTCCTAACTTCCGCCTCCACACGCGGTGCCCGCCACGTTTTGGGCCCGGTGACAATCCCAAGGGACACCTGAGCGGCCCCTGCGGGTCGGGCCCTTGCCCTAACCTGCTCCACCGGCGGTGGCTGACCGGCCCCCAGGTCCACCGGTTTGCCCAAAGGCAATATGTAGGTCCCCCCGGACGCGCAAACCAACCCCTTGTTCATGTCCTTGGTCAGATCTGCGCAACCAGACTTCCAATGACTTTTATCGCCGCAATATGTGCACTGACAAACCAAAAATCCCCCTGTTGGTCCGCTACTGGGCTGAAAGCCCCCTCTTGCATCGGGCGGCAGATTGCGTGAGAAAGCGGGAGGCGGAGCTGTTGGCTGGGCCGCCATCCAATTCATAAGTATCCGCAAGTCCCATAGCATGTTGTTACCTCGTTCACCGGTACTCCCATTGACTGCAAAGGGGCTACGGGCTGTTCCGTTTCTGGCGGATCCGCAAGCGGTACTGGCGTTGGGGCCGGGGTGGAAGAGGCCGTTGCCTTCCTTGAACTCGCCGGGAACAACCAGGACGTATCCTCAATCAGCTCTTCCAAGTCAATCTTGCTTTTGACCGCCTGGTTGATTACGCCCAGGCTGGGAAGGAGAGCAACGCTCCCATCCACTGAACGTGTTACCAACCCGGGCTTGAATAGGTAACTCTGGACCCGCGCGCAAAGTTGCGGCGCAAGCCTGCCTAGGAACACCCGCTTCATGGCCCCTGTCTGACCCGCCACCACCTGGTTCTTTTCTAGGTAAATATAAATTTGGTTGAACTGGGACTTGTACTCAGACAGATTGCTCTGCGTCCGCACCCCACCTTGGGAAATTACCTCACCCGCCACTTGCTCAAAGTCCGTCTCCCAAAAGCGGGGCTTGCGCTTCCCCCACCTTGCCATCATCTTGCCCCAGAGTCTTCCCCAGTCGCAAGCCTTGTACCCTGCCATATCCTCCACGTCCCAAAGTGTATTCTTTTCCCCAATGAAAAGAACAACCGTGCGGACCTTGTCCTCACCCGTTGCGTTTTTGGATTCTGCGATATCCTCAAATCTCTCCAGAAAACGCCCGATGTCCGAGGTGTCAAATTGGAGATGGGGGAAGTTCTGCGGCCTAAGCCACACCCGTTGCGGAACCTCAGCCACCTCCAAAGGCTCTGACCAAGGAGGAGCAAAACCGCCGGACCAAGTAGTTGGCGGTGGTGGAGGTGTTGGCCCGCCAGCTCCTGGCCGGAGAGGGAACAAGGGTGGAACATTTGATCCTGGGGTAGTTGTGGGCAGCATTGCACCCGATAGCTTTGAGAGACCTAGAAAAAAGATTACTTCCCAGCCAGACCCCCAGATTTGGAAGGTAAAGGGGAGTTACGCTCCTTAGTTGTCTGCAAATCTGGAAGTTATTGATCTAGGCGTCTGTAAGGAGGTTGGATGTGATGAGTTCTTAAGTGTAGTGAGATAAAAGAGAGATGATGAGATGTATTTTTTCTTCCTTCAATCCTTCCTCTTCCTTTCCTTTCCTTCTCCAATAGATGGATTGATTGATAGATCAATAGATGGATCATAACCCAACCCAGAGTTGAGGGTGAGTACTTGGATCCCCCCCCCCTTCAAACCTAACCTAAGTACAACCACAAACGCAAAAGAGCAATGAAACACAACCCCTAAGCACAGAACCCTAGCCCAACCCTACCCCTCCATTCCTTGCCCCATACCCGTGCCCTTTGATATTGACGTACGCCCGGTTTGTCCTTCTCATGGTGTGGCCCTCCGCCGCGCCCTACTCGGAGCCCCCCGGTTTGCCCGCCCGCGCGCGTCCGCGGACCTTGCAGTCTGCAAGTCGGCCCGCGCGCGCCTAACCCCCAATTGCCCTGCCCTCGCTTTCTGGACTAGCCACCCGCGAGCTTGGTTGGGCCGGCTCCATCACTTGGTTCGCGTTTCCTGGGAGGGTTGTGGCCCGGCGCCCTTGGAGTAGACCCAACCCACACCTGGTGCTGAGCCCCGAAATTCCTACTGCTGAGCCCGCAGCGGCTGCTGCTGAGCCCTCAGCAGGAACTGCTGAGACCGCGCGCACCCAAATGCTGAGCCCAACCTACCCAACTGCTGAGCGCGCAGCCCGCAACGCAGCTCTCAACCCAAGGTTATAAATACAATACCACAACGGTCACCTATTTGGTGGGAACAGGGATACCCATAGTCTTGGAGTATGACTTGGTGCACAATTTGCCATCATGATCATGCTTAAACTTCTTGAATTGTTCCCTAATAAGCTGAATTGCCTCTAAAGACAATTTTTATACAAATGGTAACAGTTCAGGTGGGTGAACTGTCCCTAACTTAATTTGAGAGTTGTGTAGTGATGCATGAACCAATTTAATCTGATTTGAAACTATTCAGTCATGGTTTTTCCAAAAATACAACATGTTTCCAGAAGAGTTTTCAAGGAATTGTTTGAAGGTGGGAAGGGCCCCTTCAACCCAAGAAGTTGTTTTTTTTTCCAAAATCTGGGTTTATACAAGTTCACGCTGTTACAAACGTCTCTTTGATAGGGAAAATTTTATTTTCAATATACTTGAGCACATCCTCATAGTCTTTCAAGAAACACTATACAATTCAAAAGGTCAGAACCCAAAACTAGGAAGAATAAGAAGCCATGATTTGGACATACTCTGAGTTCTGCATCATTGACCTCCACCTCATCCTTGGTCTTTGAGCCCCCATACTTTGCCCATAGAGTCATAAAGATTTTACATCCTTCAACTTAATTAAAAAAGTTCCCTTTACAGTGTGATTGTATGGTTTTAGACAAGTGCAAAGTGCAACATTGTATTGATGACTCTCGGAAACTAGATTCAATTGCACAAATCAGAGCTTTTTCACAGTCTGTTGCAAATACTTTTGGAAGTCTCTCAGGATCATAAGCCAACTCCTTTAATGCATTTACAGACCAACTGTAGAGCTCAAATTTTTCTTTTGTTATGAAAACAAGAGATTTTGTGAAATTTTTTGGGTTGGCTGTCATTCATAAAACATGCAATAGCGGGATTTAGTACTTATTTGTTTTATAAGTACAATCCAACATAGCAATATGATGGAATTTTTTGGAAAGCTTTAATGAATCTGGGTGGGCAAAGAATAAGGCCTCCAAGTGACCCTCTACACTGAATTTTGACTGATGAATCCAACTTGATTCTTCAAACTGTTTGTAGAGTACATCCATAACACTTCCTCTTCAGTTCTTCAAGCACTAACTTCTGTTAGTGTTTTAGATTGTTAGGTCATTAACATAATTGCTTCCATCAATCTTGCTCAATTTTCTCTTAAGTTGTAACATATTGAGCCCATCATTCATGCCTTCTATCAGATTGTCTAAGGCTACCCCAGTGATTCTCCTCAGTTGAGGATGCACAGAGGGATGTTCTGATGGTTAATGGTTATGTTGAGTTTCTTTTTAGGATATTTGCCACAAGAAGTCTGTCTTTGTGTGACTTGCATGGATTAAAAACTTGCACCAAACCTTCCTTGTGTGAGTTTGCCAAGAACTTTTGGTAAGGAGTTGCCCCAAGTAGGAACCATGTCAATCACAGGCCAAATCCACATATTTATCTTTCTTTGAGTTAAAAACTGTCAGAGCGTAACCATGCTTGATAGCCCATGTTTGAAAATAGTTTTGCGCCTCTTCCCTAGTAGGAAAGGCTCTCACAGGAGGTGGGTCAAGTGGATCTAGTAAACATTCATTGGTTATTGTCATAGTTTCATAGGTGTCATAGTTTCATAGGTGCCATACTTTCATAGGTGTCATAGTTACATAGTTTCATAGTTTCATAATTACAATCCCTCAATTAGTTTTGATCAAATTAAATCAGGCAAAGACCTCAGTAACATAAAATGTTACTCTTGACCAGAGGTCAAATCCAACTGTGAAACATTTTGTTCCTCAATTTTCACCCTAGATGAGGATGCAATTGGGGCTTCCAATGTTTCATTACCCAAATCCTTTTTTTCCAAAGCTTTGTTTACAGCACTATTGATGTAGTCCTTCAATGCAGCCATGTCACAAGGAGGGCTTGACACTGTTCCCATAATGAAAAAAAATTGCAATGCTACTTCAGTATTCAATCCAACTTTCAAATGAACAACTGCAAAGTTTGCTCACTTTTGAGTTAAGAAAGATGTGTCAAATTTCACTTTAATATATAGGATACTTCAATTAATTTCACTTTGATTTCACTTCAATTTTGCTTTGGTATTGCTAGGTGTGGTTTAACAGTCCCACATAGTATACTTTGATCCCAAATTTGGGTTGAGGGAACCCAAGTGTGATCCAGGGGGTGCCCAAAATTCTGGCACAAATTCCAGGGGGTTGAGCACCCCAAAAAACAGCGGATTCAAGCGGTTCACCCGGCAAAACGGCTCAAAATTCCCATTTTGGGGGGTAAATGGCTCCTATAAAACCCCCTGGGGGTTGCGCGTGTTTGGAATGACCCTTTGTAGTTTTCTATGGGCCCCCATGGCTCAAATGGGCCGTGTAGGGCCCTAAACAACTACCCCACGGTTGTAGCCATGAATTTATCATCACCCTTAATCATATTGTTTTGTGTCATTATCTGAAATTAATTGCTGTTTGTCTTATCCTCTTGCAAAGGTTTGTGTCATCATCATTAGTATTTGTGTCCTCTGAGACAAGATCTAAATGGACCTATAAATAATTGAACAGGTCTGTCTATTTTATTCTCCTAATTGGGGATGTTGCAATGTTTAATGATATTGTTTTGTATTTTTATCTTAAATTCATTGCTGTTTGTCTTATCCTCTTGGAAAGGTTTGTGTGATCATTATTAGTATTTTTTTCCTCTTAGAAAAGATCTAAAAGGCTCTATAAAGACTTGAAAAGGTAAACTAACCATCTACCATTTGACTGGTTATGAGCCCAGAGCTGCCACTCTGCGATCTCAAATAAAACCTATAATGTAATACAAATCCAACTCCAGGAGCCTTCCTGAATTATCCAAAACTAATTTTTCAGAATGGAAAATTCAATTTAGTGCTCATATTATGGAACAAGGAATTTCTGAATTCATTGGAGAAACAAAACCTGGTTTATCAGACAAACCGATTACCAATCCTTCCAAGATGAAAATCCACCATTCCAGGAAAACACAGGCAACTGGAATCATCCTTTGTTACATGGGACAAAGAAAAATAGACAGATTAGTAACCAAAAAAAATAAAAGAGACCCATTAAAACTCTGGAACAATATTGAAAGCCATTCTCAATCAACATCAATTCAAAATCAGGCAAAGTTTTTTCAAGATTTCCTAGAAATTTCCTTTGACAACAATATCAAGGACTTTCTCAAGGATCTTTCCCATCATAGAAAAGCAATGCACTCAGTTGAAATCAAGATTGGGACCCCTAGAGAAGTAATACTTCATGAAAACCTCCTGGCTGAAGTAATAGTTAGTTGAATCCCCAAAAAATTAGGGAATATCAAGGACCAGCTAACAAGTCAGAGACCTTTAAACTTTGACACCATTCACAACTATCTGGAAAACAAAGCCACAGAGATGATTGTGACCGCACCTAGTCATGCTATTAAACAAGAGAGTGCTCTAATATCAAAAGCAAGTAACAAATGCTTCAAAGGACAGCACAATCCTAATTACTGGCATCCCATCCATAAGTGCTGGGAACTCCACCCAGAACTTAAGAAAAAAGAAAAAGATAAGAACCATAAGAGATTCTCTAAGAAAAATAAGATAGAATCAGCAAATTCCACTCAACATAAATTTACCGCCTACAAACTAGACAAAAACAAATTGGAACCCTCCAATGCATCAGGACTTCATTTTATAGCAAAAGCCTTTGCCTATCCAGGAAAAACAAATGTAGCTGACCTTGAAAGCAGTGCGTCCAATCATATAATAGCTGACAAGTCTGCTTTTCACTCATATGTTTTGAAACATCTGGAAATTGAGCTTTCCAACAGCAAATCTATGATTAGCAAAGGATTTGGCAAAGTCTTGGTGAAAACTGCCACCAGAAAGGCCATAAAATTTGATTTTCTTCACATCCCAAACTTAGTTGGAAAATTAATAAGTAATGGTCAATTGTATCAAAAACAATATTATGTCACTCCACCAAACGGTTTGGTGGTTATTTATAGACATTGAGGCAAGTAGGATCAGCACTGGACATTCAACTTGGAGCAGCTCAACAGTGGTTAGAACTCTGCAGCACAATAGGCTCAGGAGGAGAACATTGGCTGACTTTCTAATCCAGAGTACAAATTCAGGGGCTCAGCATTGGTGCTGCGCACGCTTTCTGCAGCACAATCAGTCAGAGTTTTTGCCTTTTGCATACAACAAAAATGGTCAAACATAAATTCCCCTCCGCAACTATGGATTTAAAAGTGCAGAAGTGTTTGATTGAGGCTAAGTAGTAGAGACTAGGCCAATTATGGATTGTGCGCCAAGGTTTGAGGAGTATGGGAAAATTGATACTGAAGCTGAGGAGGCAGCATGCAGATTTTTGGGGATCCTTAGTAATGCCGCATGCAGGATTGGGGGTGATCCTCTAAGGAAGATTGATGGGGATCTTTTGTTAGTTATGCATTGGCGCAACTCAACTGTTAGGGAAGATTGGCAACATGATAACCAAACCTACTGAAAGTCATTGGATTGGATAAAGGATTTGACTATTGGTAAGGAGGATCAGTGCGGAATGCACAGAGGTGGTTACAGGGGGGGTCTTTCTTTTGTAGTATACATTCTTTTGGGGAATAGTTCATTTTTGGAGTTGTATATAAATAAGGAGGACATTTACCTTACTGGAAGGGAGAAAGGGGGAAAATGGATTGCTCCAGCAAAGAAAAAGAATTTATAAAAGAATCAGAATATTATTGGAGATTATTGGAGTATATCACCTTAGATGGCATACAATAAAGGAGTTTTTTTTATTTCTTTTCTGCTTCAAAAAGCATGATGACCAGGGGGTGTGCTCAGAGTCTTAATTAGGAAATAGTTCAAGTGCAGAGCTTGTTGAGGAGTCAGCATTGTTTATTTACTATTAGTTAATTGCAAGTTAGCTTTAGTGGTTACCATTGAGGGCGGGATAGTTTTGTGGATAACAGAATAGGGGTTAGAAGTGATTCTTAAACCGCTGAGGGCCGTAGTAACTTTTCTTGGGGAAGCAGATTATATTTAGAATTGCAGAGGTACAGGAAACTCAAGGGCTTTTGGTCTTTCCAGAAATTGGAATGAGGTTTTTGCCAAGAATTTTACAGAACACAAAATCTCTTTCCACAAATTGGGGGTCTGGCCAGGAAAGTCCTTTTCTCTGTTTAAACCTGGCACCGTCTTCAGAGTTATATTTTTTCTTTTTTTTGCCCTCAATATGTCAATGATGATTGGAGATTAAAAGGACAGAATGGGCAACTCCCTTCTGACCCATTGACACAAAGCATCCTGCAGTCCACCACCCTATCAAAGTGCTCCATTTCAAACCACAAGTCCAATGGGGCTGCCTCCAAGGGCAACCACGGGTGGAAAATCAACATATGTGGCTCCGGAGTTGCCGGAGGAGCAGCAGGGTAGCGTAGTGAAGATTAGGCCAGGAACTATCCTGCAGTTAGGTTTTGTCCGGAGGATGTCAACTGGTTCCTGGAACATTTCAAGAATGTGGCCAAAAGTGAAGGCGCAAACAATGTAGACCTGGTTTGGGAGCTATTCAATTTCATCCCAGAAAAGGAAGATATGCGGGATGTGGAGGATATGGAGGGTTATAATGAATTTAATTGGGAGAAGTTGCAGAGGGAAATAGTGGAGAAATGGGGGTCATGAGAGCAGAGGTTCCAAGAAGTGGATCCTGAGCATCTTGCAATGGAAACAGCAAGGGAAGGAGGTGTTTCCTCAAGGATGTTGTTTGGTTTTTACTATTCCTCATTCTCTCAAATTCTAAATTACCTATTCCACAATGAGATTTTGGCAGAGCATACTGGTTCAGTAAAGAGGACATTCATGCGGGGGTTAGCTTGGAGTTACGCAGAAGTGTCCATAAAAAGCTATACAACAAAGGCTTAATTTTAAGGTTGCGGGACGGAGGTGTAACCCTACTCCCAGAGATGAAGGACATCTGCATGGCAGTTGTGGGAAAGTTGGAACTGGAGGAACTTATGGAGGAAGACCCAAAGTGTCCGGTAAGAGGGGACGTGCAGGTAAAGAGGGTAAAGGGGCCAGTAATGCTAAAAGAAACTGTGGAAATGATGGAAATTTTTAACAAGATGCATCTTTTCTGGCAGAAAGCTATGGCAAAGCCAGACAGAACAGCTCCAGAACAACCAAAAGTGACAACAACGCATGCACCATTGAGGGCACCACCAAGGAACAAAGTCAAGCCTTGCATCTTCCACTGCCACTACTGTGGGGAAGATGGCCATCTTAAAAGTTTGTGTAAGCACCTGAGTGCGGATGTGAAGAGTAAAATAGTTAAGAAAGATGGAAGGGAGTGTTTTTAACCTTCAGGAGAAGCTATACCAGACTTGCTGGATCAACCTTCACCAAGAGATCTTGCTCAAGCAGCGGCAGCAAAGAAGGAGGCAACAACCTTGGCGGGGTATGCATTTCCTCTAACTTGGAGAACCACAGAAGTTTTTGCAGAGGTTAGGGCCGTCCACTCCAAAAAGAGGAGAATGGAAATTTATGGTCCTACCCCTGCAAAAACCCTGGAGAAGTCAGTGGTAGTAAAAACGGGGGGATCCTGCAGGAGGGCTGGAGAAGTAGCAAAGAGGATTTTCTGAACAGATCACCTGGTTTCCCTAGCTTTGAAAGAGCTGGCAGAAATCTCACCGGTAATTCCAGAGGAGATGGTTGTGGTCTTTAAGCAGTTTACGGGGGGTAAGGAGGACAACCCAAAACCCAAGGAAGAGGAAAAGGTTAGTTCTCTCAACACAGGGGCAGATTTTCTGGGAGCAAGTGGCGCTATGATGTGCCCATTGGGCTACTTAGAAATTTGGATTGGAGGCAAACGGTGTTGGGCAATGGTTGATAGCAGCTCAATGGTAAATTTCATTCCATTGAAGTTGGCAACTGACATGGGGTTGGTCCGGCACAAGGCAAATATTGGGTTGCGGACTTTGGGAGGTTTTGAATGTGTGGTCAAAGGGGTAGTGGAGAAAGAGAGGACAGAGGTGGCTAAGGTATTGGTTCTGCTGTTTTATTTGATGGTATTCAGGTTGGAGGTCATACTTGGTAGACCATTACTTTTTGCCTTCCAAGCATCTATGGGCTGTGAGAATTTGAGTGAGATTCTCCAGTTGAGGTTTGAAGGAAAGGATGAGAAGGGATCTTATGATGCTAAGAGGAGCAGATCTGGGGAGTCAAAGAAGGGCACTCCGGTTTATAGTGAGTCAGAACATATTATTTTTCATTTACTTGAGGTTCAGCTGACTTAAATAAGCTAAGTACAAAAGAGGCTGACAAGTGGTTGAAAAAAGTGATAGAAATGAATAAGAAATATTCAATACTAGGTCATCAGAGACCAGAAAATTTGGAGGACTAAAGGACTGGTTGAACTCAAGATTCAGGAAACACTAGTATTAGATAAAAATTCTGACATGGGCTTCCATCCAAATACTAGGGGGGAACTCCTTACTGTTGCAGAAACCTTGGGTAAACAATACAAAACAACCATCTGTTGGTCCAAGAGCGCCAGATGGGAACATAAGAAGGGCTGTCCATTTGCAGAAGGCGGCCACAACAATGTGGCAGAGGATGTTTAGATGTTGGCTGTGTGGCCTGTGTGGGGAAGGCTCCGTCCTTGCACAGATGGTTGACAGATGAGGAGCAAGGAGGAACCCCCATGGCATGGTGCAGTGTACTTTGGGCAGTATGGAGGAAAGCAGGAATTGGCATAATGATGATGGGAGCAGAGGTAGGATCAAAATTGAGTGCTTCCTTGTATTCCCCTCCAATGGGTTCCAGCACAAGCAGCTACCCTTGTGCCACAATTTTGAGCAGCCCGGATTTTGGTGCAGGTCAATGGTTACAAGTGGAAGAAAAAACCAACGGATCAAAGTTGATTGAAGTATGTACTTTTGGTGGAAAATACAAACCGGTTGCTAAGAAGGTGTGGCCACAGAAAAAGCAAATGCTGCAGGACCTCAACAAACTAATGAGGCCTATCTGTTGGTCACGGGACCCATATGAGTTGCGGTTGACAGCTGCAATTCTGAAGGAGGATTTGGTGGGCTTAACCAAAGAGCAGATGGCAGAACTCAAATTTGGGATGGAGGGGTGGTTGCAAGAGGAGGAAGTAAGATTGCTGAAGGCGGTGATTTTCATGCAGAGGAAGGAACTGTCTTTCTTTCCAGAGGAACGGGGGATGCTCAGGCATGAAATTGTGGACCCCTACTGGATACCTACGGTGCGTGAAAACCACCCCACGTACTGGAGGGGATCTTTAGGTAATTGTGAGCACAAGGGAGAGCGCTAAGTGTGAGGTAAAGTGAAAGGTAGAAAGGTGCTAACTACAATGTATGATTGATGGAAAGAAGCAAGAGGGATGGAGTTTGTTCTGTAGAGATGAAACTAAGGCATGGCCCAATGTGATAGTCTTTCCTTAGCAAAGAGTAGAACATATGAAATTAACTAACTGAGGAAACAATCTTCAGGCAAGGAGTGAGTCCTTATAAGGTAATCCAGAGTGACTAGGTACAACCTGATTGAAAGTCTTTTACAGCTAGATAGAATGATGCAATGGATGACAAGAACAGAACAGGAAGATGCAATTGAAAAATAAAAATCTCTGGAGTCATAGCGTGGGTGCAAGACAAGAGGAACGTGCAAGTATGTACCCTAGTAAATTCAATGCATGAAGGAATGACATGAGATGAAACTGCACATTAATAGAAGTTGTAACAGAGGTGAAAATGCAGGGAAGGGCGTTAATCCAAAGATGGAACTATCCAATTAATGTGGCTTGATGATTGTGCAAGCTAAAAGAGTAGCATAACCAAGAATGGAAGTCCAAGGGCTGAGATACCCAAGGAGAGATGGAGCAATTTCCAAATGGATGGTAAACCATCTGCAAGGTGTTGCAGGTATAGACTGAGTTTCCAAGATTGGAAGGTTATTGCACAAGCCAGAGGTAGTAAGCGGATTGCACTATTGATGGTGTGAATTACTTTTTGTCACGCTTAAGACTGAGGTAGATGGTACTGATGAGAAGGGTATATCAAAAAGTGAGGAAACAATAACCCTTAACTCTGGAGCTTGACAGTTGCCTGGGTATAAAGCCACAAGCTCCTGCAAGCATTTTGATGAATTCTCATAAAATCAAATTCTAATACTTTCCTCAAAGAAGGTCCCTAATATATTGTTAATCAATATTAAACTATTAAATAAATTTTAATAATTCATATCATGTCATAATCTTCCCGCCATTGCAACAACTGCATTGGCCAAAACAAGCGTTGTGTTCCCAGTACTGCTTCTTGTGGGGTTTGAAAATGCAAGCCATGTCAACTACAAAAGGTGGCTTATTTGTTCACTATAAATAGAAACCCTTGATGGAGGTATCTGAGGTGCCACAAAGCAAAGGTCAAAGTAGTAGGATGGCTCCTTGGGTTTATCATCATATCCTGCCAGTGCCAGAGATAGAGTTCTTCAGGGTGCAAAAAGCAGGTGAGAAATCGACTAATGACTAATATAATGAGGGGATGTTAATGAAATGAATTTCTTCTAGTTTTAACACAGTTTTAACGCTATACTACTAATACGCCACCACCACCACCACCTTAATTTGGACTGCCAAAGGAGTTTGAGATGAACCAACCAAGGTGAAAGGTGAAGAGAAAGTTGTGGGGGAAGTCATAGTGGGAGGAGAACAGGAAATGGAGGAAACACAAGCAGGAGGAACTGAAAGGAATAGGACAGAAGGGGAGGAAATTGGAAACAGGGGAGATGGGATGGAAGGAAATGGAATGGAGGGCCAAGACAAGGTGTTCAAGGTGCGGGTCATGGTCCTGATTGAAACTGATGCAAGGCCGTTGACTGGAAATATTGGAAAAGGTTTTTCAAGAGTTTGGCGGAAGAGGCCTCATGAGGTGCTGATGGAAAAAGACAAATGGAATTCCAGGCCAAAGAGGACTTGTATTGCAAAGTGCAAAGAGGTCTTCAAGGAGGCGTTGGTTGCACAAGTGCGCTTGATGCAAAGGATGTCTAGCCTAATAAGCAATGAGTATCTAGAAGAGTTTAAGGAGATAGTTGCAGAATTAAAAAATAATTTGGAAAATGAGGAAGAAGAGGTAAAAAGAAATTTGTAACAAGTTTTATGAATTTTATTTTAATTTGTATTTGTTATACATAGATTTTTTTTACTGTTTTAATTAAAGAGAGAATGACTGTTTGAAAAAGAAGGAAATGAAATAACAAATGGATTTTCAAAGAATGTGGTGGGAAATGTAAGCAAAGAGATAAGAAAACTATGAAAGGATGGTAGAATGAGGATTGAAGAATTGACGAGGGAATACATGGAATGGGACGGAATGGGATTGGAATACACATGGAATAGAATGGGATTGAGAAATGAAATCCATAGACAACAAGTGCCAAGGAATAGGTTGGATTGGAAGTGGCTGAAGCAGCCCATAATTCCGGTGATTTGAGGACTTGTTACAATTACAATCATAGCACGTGCTAACATAGTCTTTTACTTCTCTGGTCATACCAGGCCAATAGAAGTCTTGTGAAATCAATTGGTAGGTTTTATCCTGACCATAATGACCAGCAAGAGGAGAATCATTCCAAGACTCAAAGATATCTAACTTAATGCAATGATTATTGGGAACTAATATACAATCTTTGTAAACTAAATAACTGTTTTCATCTATTTGGTAATTGCTTGAAGGTGAATTGGCGTTCTTGCAAATCTTGTTACACTTGGGGTTGTTGAGTTGGGCTTGTCAAAGTTTGGAAGCTTTGTCTTGAAGTTGGGTGATGATTGAGCTGAGTTGGGCAGATTGATTGGAAGAGAAAAGTGTCCTAACATTTTCAGGATTGTGGTCTTCCCTGGTTAAATGTTGTCCCAATGTGATAAAGCATCAGGAACAACCGCTTGTTTCCCAGGGCAGTATGTGATTGTAAAGTTTAACTCATAGAGGTATTTGGCCCATTGGGCCTGTCTGCATGTGAGGACTTTTGAGCTCATAAAATACTTAAGAGAATTATGATCAGTAAGAACCTTGAAAAGCTCTACAAGGCTCAAAAGGTATGAACACCATTTCTTCAAGCAATATAAAATTGCAAGAAGTTCCTTTTCATGAATCTTGTAGTTAAGCTCTGAAGCAAGAAACTTGCAAGAATCAAAGGCAATGGGATGAAAGAGATTAGAAGAAGAGGAAAACTGCAAGATTACAACTGTAATTGTATGGTCACTTTCATCTGTTTCCACAATAGTGCAAGCTAGCTCATTGAAGTGAGCAAGGATTGGAGCAGTGGTAAAAGCTTTTTTCAGAGCTTCAAACGCCAAAACGTCTTGTTCTGTAAGAATAAAGTGAGTATCTTTTTTGAAGAAGGTTAGTAAGATTCACTGTCTTCTTGGCATAGTGCTCAATAAACCTCCTATAAAAATTACTGAAACCAAGAGAAACTTGAAGTTATTTAACAGAAGAAGGTGTGGGCCAGTCTAATATGCATTGGCTCTTGGCTGGGTCCATGGCTAGTCTCTGCTGCAAAACTATTACACCTAAAACTTTAAGGGATTGAGTATGAAATTTGCACCAAGAGGCTTTTGAAAACAGGTTATTCTTTCAAAGTTTCTGCAGAAACTCTTGCAAATGGGCAACATGAACCTCAAAATTTTTTGAGTAAAATTTTTTGAGTAGACAAGTCTATCATCAAGATATACCAAAAGGTATTTCTCTACAAGTTTGGTAAAAAAATCATTAACAAAATGTTGAAAAGTGGAAGGAGCGTTGTGCTGACCAAATCTGGAAACCCTGGACCAGATGCGGAAAATTCAAAATTTTTTCTAAAATTCTTTTATTTAGGTGTCATTTATCTAAAAAAAAAAAAAATTGGAATTTTGTTGTATTGGTATCACTCCTCCAATTTCCTCATCCTGCCAAGCATTCCTCTGTCCCAGTGGTCTAGGAAAGGCCTCTCTTGGTCTCATCACCTATGGCATTGCGTTCAATTCCTTCTCTCTTTGTTCCCCCCTTCCTTTTGGCCAAACACGCGGGCCAAGACCTGCTCGGCCCAAACTTCCTCCATGCTCCCATCCTCCCCCTCGTCCCACTCCTACCTATTCCTCCCTCCAAGCTCTCATTCAACTCAATTGATCCCAATCTCCTGCCTGTCCCTACAATGGCCCCAACAACAACGATTGACTCACCAAGCCTCCCTCCTCTCGATTCTCATTCACTCAACCCACCTCTTACCATCCTTTGCTCTACTCACATCTCCAGCATGATTGAGCATTTCTCCAAACTACTCAACTTGTCAAACAACTTGTCCTCCAAGCCTGTCTCCACAATCCCCTCCAATTCTCATCCCATCCTAACCCATCACCAACTCCCACCATCAATTGTACCCCCTCTCAAGGCTTCCAAGTGATCTTCTGGATCCAACTTGCAATCCCTGCTTTGATCATACCCTCTCCCGGCTCTCCCAATCTCACTCTGCCCCTGATGTCAGACCACAGATTACGCCTCAATCTTCATCACATCTTCCCTCTCACCTGTCGATCACCCAAGTCCAAACCATCCATTGGTGCCTCCATCCTCAAACTCTCCAAATCCTTTTGCATAGACGCCAACTCCTCAACCCCTACCCAGGATCCCTCACCGTTGTCAAATACGCTATTGTACTAGATTTTCTATCCTTATGGGCCACAACCGGTCCAGATTTGCCTCTATTGGCCATCTTACCCATGCCTTGGTGCCTCAAAAATTTGTTCAGACTACTCTTACCTACCAACCTGACCATCATCTCTCTCATCTCCGTTGTGATATCCTCAACGGTATCCTCCCCCGGCTCCTATCCCGCCAACTTCCCCTCGCACCCCCCTTCCATCTTTGGGTGGGGGTGGAAAAGTGCCGTCTACCGCCCGCAAACATCCATGGGTGGTCTGGTTCATTTTTTTCCCACCCCTTCCGCCTTTGGGTGAGGGTGGAAAAGTGCTGTCTACCGCCCGCAAACATCCACGGGCAGTCTGGTTCATTTTTTCCCACCCCTTCCGCCTTTGGGTGAGGGGTGGGTGATCCTTGTGTTGTTGCGCGCGCCCGTCTGCGGATGGACGCAAGAGAGGTGAAGGGATTAGAAAAGACCCCACCCCAGTCAGGGATGCCGGATTTCCACTGGCCTGCGTGATCTATTTTTCTGATCATCTGAAATCAAAAAAAAAAAAAAAATCCGCTCTATTTGTAGAATCACTTGTACATAGTCTAACAGGGCCTCCTGCCCATATAAGGAGGGGCTCTCCCCTGCCTTTTGGATGGGGGGGGTATCTTATGGTATCCTAGGAGATAAATATAATCATTATCATCCTGAAGTAAATCATTTGTGGGGTCTCATTCCCCTTTATCTTAGACTGAATTCTGGGTATATCCATGATTGCCCCTTGATCCTTGAGCCTCCATACTCAAATCCGGATCCTTGATCTTTATCACCAACCAATAGCCTTGCTGGTTGAAGAAGAATTTGACTGATTGAATTCTTGAGTGTGTTACTGTCACACGGTGGTATTTGACACCATAATAACTGCGAAGTGGACTGGCTTTCATCCAGTCTCATAGCCTTTTGGTTAGGCCTTGCCTCTCAGTTGGTTTGCAGTTGTGCGAGGTATGAAAGTAGACTGGATGAACCTGTTGCGGGTTCAATTTGCAATCAGGACAAGTTTTGGGAATGGCTTGCTCCTGTGACAATTGTTGGGTTTTCCGCCTGTCAACAGCAAGACTCCCGAGTCTTGGTGGCTCCTTATGGCGTTCAGGAGTGTGTCTGAATATGGCTCCATGTTGCAAGGTCATGGGTTAGTGCCACCAGCCATACACACTTCAGGACGAAGTGCCCTTAAACCCGGGGGTACTGTCACACGGTGGTATGTGACACCATAATAACTGCAAAGTGGACTTGCTTTCATCCAGTCTCATAGCCTTTTGGTTAGGCCTTGCCTCTCAGTTGGTTTGCAGTTGTGCAAGGTATGACAGTTACACCACTCCTGATCCCCTTTATCCAACCATACTGGTCCTGATCATCCTTTGATTATCTTTCTGGAACCGGTCACGTTTTACTGAAGAGGTTTTATTAAGCTTAAAACCTGTAGTGTTAAACCTCCCTTTATTTCCTTTTGAAGTTGAATTCTGCCACGCTACTCTTGAGTCCCTTGAGAAGTGTTGGGTTATTCTTGTTCAAATCAGTTATTGTTTTGCTTCTAGAGCTTCATCAAACAATTAGCTTTGTCTTGTGCAGCCACCCACAGTTATCTGGTACCCTTCAAGCGCTTGATTGCGGAGAGTTGGGCAGGTTCATTGAGAACCTGGAGGTTTTTTGGGATTGAGTTGATCTTTCCTAAGCTTCTTCTGACAACCAGAGCTATTAGCTTGTGGGCATTGTTACTTACAATTGCCTTGTCCTGTTGAACTCTGAACAATCCTTGAATTCTTCTATTCAAGTTTTCCCCGGCATCATCTTGCCTCAGATAGTGTTGTTCTCCCAGCTACCAACTACTATCATCTTTACCCTTTACTCTTTGGTCCCTCATTTACCAGGTTCTGGACTTTGATCTTGGTTACATTTGAATATTTTTGTAACACTCAGGAGGGCAGCCTAAACAGCACCTTTCCCCTCCACAGAACTGCCACGGCCTAGCACCATTTGGAGTCTTACAGCATTACAGAGGCCAAAAGGCATGAAAGTATACTCATAGCTGCCAAAATGGGTGTGCATTGCGGTCAAGTACTTATGACCCTTTGCAATGCAAATCAAGTTATAGGCACCTCCAAGGGTTAAATTTGAGAAATAAGCAGATCCATGGAAGAGAGTGAGGAGGTGCAACATAGGTGGTACTTGGTAGGCATTCTCCTGGGTTACCTGGTTCAGTTTCCTATAGTCAATTCAAATGTGAAGTCTGCCATATTTCTTTTGAACTAATAGGATAGGTGAGCCGGTGTTTGAATTTCTTGATCAAAGAAATCCTTTTGATACATTTTCCGCAATTTATTCTTGAAGCGTGGTTGATTCTTGCTTCAAGAGAGAGTAGACTGGACCGGGTGCCAGAGGTAGGCCAGTAAGTTCAATTTTGTGATCATATGAATGGGATGGAGGAAGTTTGTCAGCTTTAACAACTGAAAAGACATCAGCAAAGTCATGATAAACCGTAGGTAAAGACTCTCAAATGATTTCTAAATATTCAATCTCATCATTGTCTTCTAACACAGGGTTCAAAGTATTTGCACAATGCGAGAGGATTAAGGAGCTCAAAATACACCTTTTGGTAGGCGCATGTTTCTTTTTGAAGAAACAAGGAAGAGGTAAGTTGGACAAACAAGCAATAACTCCTAAATCTGAAGAGGGAACTTGGGAATGGAAGTCAGGGTATTGCAAATCTCCTGGTGGAAAGGTGTCAGGTAGGCTTTTTAATTCCTGGTTGATGGAAGGGTTAGTTTTCTGGGGGTGCAAGGTGCAAAGGTTCATTACTCCTTCTTGCCAATTCACATCCGGATTCCAGTAGACTAGGAATTCATGGCCCAGAATGGTATCATCCATTCAAGGGATATCTAAGAAAAACAAATCCCATTCAAAGCTGGGGAAATTGGAAAATGCAAATGTCCATTTTGCCTTATGGGTAACCCAATGAGACAGTTTTTTTGAACTACTTACTAGATAGATGGGGAATTTTTATACCTTGGAATGGGTAAGATTTTTAGAGGTTGTAAATGCTGCACTTATAAAAGAAACATCAGCGCCAGCATTGATTAAAACTTGGTAAGGCGTGTTGTCAGAATGGAAAAGTACAAATCTCCAACTTCAAGCAACCAGTGACTTGCAACTGCAAAGATTGACTCACTGTTTAGATAATTGGTAGTTTCCCTAGCAAGTATCAGAAAAAATACCAGCTATTTTTTTGACAGCTTAGCCGCTTTGCACAACTATTGACATCATGACTACCTCTGCAATACATACACAACCCTGCCTTTTCCCTCCTTAACTGTTCCTTGTTCTTCAGAATCCCTCTTTCTGTGTCCAGGAACTTTGGAGTTTTGGTGGTGTTCTTCCCTTTTGGGTTGGAGTTTGAATTTGAGGTTGATTTGCTTTTCTTTGGATTCTTCTGTTGTTTTTTTGAAGAGTTGTCTGCCTTTGGGGCTGAGGTGGAATGTCTGTGATTGTTTTGTTGCAAGCAGTTCTTTTTGTGATAGCCATTATCAAGCTCAATCACCCGGTCAATTAGCTGCTGAAGGGAGGTTGTCTTATGTCCCCCAACTGCAAGCTACTTGATCAAGTGTGCCAGTAAACCCTTTTGGAAATGGAAGAGGAGTGCTTCTGTGTTCCACTGGATGCAGGATTTCAGCGTTTGGAATTGAGAGATGTAGATAGAAGCCCTACTATTTTCCTTCATCACCAAGCTATTTAATTTGTACTTGGTGTTGCAAACTTCATTGGGGTTTCCAAACAAGGTGAAAAGTTGTTGCTCAAATTTTTCCCAGTTGTTGAGTATACAGGTGGGGATAGTATTATCTAATAATTTGAGGTATGGTTCAAAACATTGCAAGACTCTACCTCCTAGGAAGGAAGATTCATAAATGACTTTTTGATGGTTGGAAGGGAAGTTGTTGGGATCATTGGAGAAGATGATTTTGCACAACTGTAGGTAGGAGCCGAGCTTATGTAAATGCTCCCCATTGAAGTGGTCAGGCTGCTTCATGCCTGGAGTGTGAAAGCTTGGAGTCCTGGCACTAGACTGCAAGGTATGTTGGTTGAGAGCTTATACCAAAATAGAGATAACCTCCTGAGCTTCCAACATGGGAGCATTTTGGCCAGGACTTTTCCTACCACAAGTTGAGGTTTCATTGGAAGAGTGGTTGGAATCTTTGAGTTGCTCAAGGGGATCCTCTGGAGCTTTGGATGTGATTCTTTTGTCTAAGGGGTCATTGAGTGGTTCAACTGAAGAGGATGTAGAAGAGGGAAAGGGATCTAAGGGTTGTCTGGCCCAAGAAATGCTGGATCTCCCTACCCTGTTGATATCATCATTTTAAGGGGTTAGGGAAGCGTTTCTGGTCAAGCAAGTACGTGAAATTGTAAAAAATGAAATCTAAGATAGATTGGAAGTCTATAATAGATGATTTGAGTTAGTTAATTTACTGTCACACAACCACCCCATGTACTGGGGGGGATCTTTAGGCAATTGTGAGCACAAGGGAGAGAGCTAAGTGCAAGGACAAGTGCAAGGTAGCAAGGTGCTAACTACAAGGTATGATTGACAGAAATCAGCAAGAGGGATGGAGTTTTTTCCGTAGAGATGAAACTAAGGCATGGCCCAATGTGATGGTCTTTCCTTAGCAAAGAGTAGAACATATGAAATTAACTAACTGAGGAAACAATTTGCAGGCAAGGAGTGAGTCCTTATAAGGTAATAAAGAGTGACTAGGTACAGCCTAATGGAAAGTATTCTACAGATAGAGAGTGTGATGCAATGGATGACAGGAACAGAACAGGAAGATTAAATTGAAAAATACAACATCTCTGGAGTCATAGCGTGGTTGCAACACAAGAGGAGCGTGCAAGTACATACCCTAGTAAATGCAATGCATGAAGGAATGACATGAGATGACACTGAGAATGAACAAAAGTAGTAACAGAGGTTAAAATGCAGGGAAGGGCGTTAGTCCAAAGATGGAACTATAGAATTGATGTGGCTAGATCATTGTGCAAGCTAAAAGAGTAGCATAACCAAGGATGGAAGTCCAAGGGCTGAGATACCCAAGGAGAGATGGAGAAATGTCCAAATGGATGGTCAACCAACTGTGAGGTGTTGCAGGTATATACTGAGTTGCTGAGATTGGAAGGTTATTGCACAAGCTGAAGGCAGTAAGTGGATTGCACTATTTACAGTGTGCATTACTGTTTGTCACACTTAAGACTGAGGTAAATGGTACTGATTAGAAGGGTATATCAAAAAGTGAGGAAACAATAAACCTCAACTCGGGAGCTTGACATTGGAAAATCAAGCCCATTCCTATTCCAGCAGTGGTTAGGGATCAGTTTACTGAGTTGGTCCAGGAGTGATTGCAGAAGGGTCTGTAAAAGCCTTATTTTTCTAGTTATTCCAGTCCAATTTTTGCAATACTGAAACAGGAAGGGAAGAGTCTGCAGATTTTCCACAACCTTCAAAGGTTGAACTCAGTCACAATCAGAGATGCTGGGTTGCCTCCACAGGTGGAAGAGTTTGTGGAGAATATGACCAGAAGAGTCTGCTATGGGTTGGTAGATTTCATGGGGGGGGTAGAAGCAGAGGGAGCTGCACCCGGAGACCCAACTAATGAAGGTGTTTGAAACACTGTTGGGGAAACTACAGTTAACAAGGCTTCCGCCGGGGCCAAATAACTTGGAAGCGGTTTACCAGGCGCAGATGATGTGGATTTTGCAGGATGATGTTCTGGAAACAGTGCAGATGTTCATCAATTACGCGGGTATCAATGGGCCGTGGAGCAACCATGGCGGAGAAACTATTGTGGAGAATTTGGGAATCAGGAGGTTTGTTTGGGAATACGCGCAGACTTTGCAGAGGATCCTGTTCTGGATCAAGGAAGCAGGATTGACAGTTTCAGGTAAAAAGTTTGTGGCATGCATCCCATCCCTAGAGGTCCTTGGTCATGAGGTTTCCACAAAAGGAAGGAAAATCACTAAGGCTAAAGTTAACAAGGTTCTAGAGTGGCCTACTCTGCAGAACACTACTTGTGTTTCCCAGTTTCTAGGTCTATGTGGATGGTTGCAGATATTTATTGAACGTTTTGCGGAGATATCAAGCCCGTTGTGGAGGCTGATTTGGAAAGGAGCTGAGTGTTTTTGGACAAAGGAATGCAATTGCCCGTTCCAGGAGTTGAAGGAGATTGTGGGGTGGCGGATATTGTTGAACAACCTGGATTACCAAAAAGGGGGAATCTGGCTGGTGGTAGACTCAAGAAAGTTTGTTGGGGGCGGTGTGCTGACCCAAGAAGATGAAGGGAAAGACAGGCCAGTGCTCTACAAGTCAGTAACATTTTTGGAGGTTGAATCTCACTACTTGCAGCCCAAGTTGGAGTTGTGAGGGGTGACAAGGATTGTGCAGAGATTACAGCATGTGCTGTGGGGGGTGACATTTGAACTCCTGGTGGATGCAGAAGCACTAGCTAGGATGATTAATTCACCAACCTTTCCTAATGCTCCAATGATGCAATGGATTGCATACTTACAATTGTTCAATTTCAAGGCCAGGCATGTTCCAGGGAAGGCTTTTAGGATGTTGGATGCCTTGTCTTGGTATCCAGAGATCTGGCGCCCCGCAAAGGAGGATTTGGATGTGGAGAAGAGGCTTCTGAATTTGGCAATGATGGCTGCGGAAGTTGGAAAACTTCCCCTGAAACAGTTTTGTAGGTTTCAGGCATTGGAGGAGTATCTTTGGATGCTTCATTTTCTGGAGGTTTTGTTGGTAACAGAGGTTAGATGGGTATTGCCAAAGGTTCTGCATTTCTTTCACTAAGATGGGCAGTTATGGAAGCGGTGTAAGACTCCAAACGGTGCTAAGCCGTGGCAGTTCTGTGGAGGGGAAAGGTGCTGTTTAGGCTGCCCTCCTAGGAGTTACAATAATATTTAAATGTAACCGGAATCAAGGTCCAGAACCTTATGGATGAGAAATCAAAGTAAGGGAAGAGGATAAGAGTTGTCGGTAGCAATGGAAACAGCACTATCTGAGGCAAGATGGTGCAGGTAAAGACTTGAACAAATAAGTCAAGGTTTGTTCAGAGTTCAATAGAACAAGGCAGTTGTAAGTAACAACGCCCACAAGCTAATAACTCTGGTTGTCAGCAGCTGATTAGGAAAGATCAACTCAATCCCAACCAACCTCCAGGTTCTCAATGAACCTGCCCAACTCTCCGCAATCAAGCGCTTGAAGGGTACCAGATAACTGTGGGAGGCTGAACACAACAAAAGCAATTTGTTTATGAAGCTCTAGAAGCAAATCAATAACGAATTTGAGCAAGAATATCCCAACACTTCTCAAGGGACTCAAGAATAGCGTGGCAAAATTCAACCTTAAAGAAGAAGGGAGGTATAACACTCCAGGTTTTATGCTTAATAAAACCTCTTCAATCAAACGTGATTGGCTCCAGAAAGATGATCAAGGAGAGATCAAGACCAGTATGGTCGGAAAAAGGGATCAGAGTGGTATAACACACCCAAGAATTCAGACAGACAGGAATTCTTCTTCAACCAGCAAGGCTATTGGTTGGTGATAAGGAACAAGGTCACAAGGGACAGAGTTTGAGTATGGAGGCTCAAAGGATCAAAGGGGCAATCATGGATATACCCGGATAAATTGCTCAGATAGGTGGGGAAGGATGCCCACAGATAAGTTTGATTACTGATGATGGTCTCATAAGATGCATGGGATCCTCTGATGCTAGGCCAAAAGGCAGGGGAGAGCCCCTCCTTTTATAGACATGAGGCCCTGTATACTATGTACAAGTGATGCTACACATAGGTGCGGAAAAATGAAAACAAAAAAAAAAAAAAATTACATGAGAGGAAAAAAAGAAATGTCGCCCGCGTCGAGAATGACCGCGACAACCAGATGGACACCCGCGACAGCAGTCGCGGGTGTCGACAACAGTTGTCGTTGCCCAATCGGCGGCAACAACGGGGTGAAAGTTCCGACGGCCGCGAGCGGTCGCTTGCGGTCGTCGGTCGGATCGGATGATGGGCAAGGAGGAGGTAGACTGGACTCAATGGCTGAGGAGGGTTGATCAATGAAGATCATCAAGATCATCGTGGGCGCATTCCTGAGTGGCACCACACTGATCACAGACCAGATCGTTGGAGGTCAAGACCACGTCGGGCTGATCACTATGGTCAAAGAGATCGGCGATCGGGACGAGTGCCAAGGTGTGAAAGTTATCAATCCAAAAGGCCCTACTGGAGATGATTCAATAGGCTCTGAGGTAGGTATCCCAATCAATATGAGGATCTAGGGTGGGTAGGTTGAGATAGATCAATCAGAGGGAGTTGTAGGAGATGATGAGATCGAGTCTGAGGAGTCGTTTGATCTTGGTACCACAAAGCCAAGGTTCGAGTTGAGGGATTAGATGGATGGAGAGATGGATGAGGTTGGGTAGATGATCGGGGTGAGAGATCAGTTGTAGGTAATCAAACTAGGGAGTCCAAGGATGGGGAGATCGTAGGAGGATGAGTTTGTGGGCCAGATGATAGGTGAGACGGAGTAAGGGATGATGGTTTGGGAATCTATCTTGGGATGGGTGGATGATGATGGGTTGATGAAGTGGAGAGGAGGAGAAGGGATCGTCAAAAGTGGTTTGACAATCGCTCGCGTCGCCAAAAGTCAGAGCCGCGAGGGCGACAAGTGGGAGTTGAACATAGGAAGAGAGGGTTGAAGTGGAGAGACAGGCAAGAGGCCTGTCCTAGACCGTTAGGACAGGGAGGAGTTGAGAGATGGGGGGAAATGAAGGTACCCATAGGGGTACAACCAAAAAAGATTTTTTTTTTTTTTTTCCGTGGTGTCCCGGATTGGTCACCACAGCGGGCACTTTCAATACCCTTGGTTGTGGTCATGAGGCAGAAGGATCAGGAGGCTTTGTTACAGCACCTCCACAACAACTTAGGGCATTGGGGGGAGGAAAAAATTTGGAGGAGAGTTAAAACCAGGTTCTGGTGGCCAGGACTGGGGCAAACAGTGCGGGATTTGGTGCAGAGCTGAAAGGCTTTTCAGCGGCGGAGTACCAGATTACATTGGGAGGTGGGTATTCCAACGGGTGAAGATGCCCTTTTTGGGAGGATCTTTCTGGATGTGGTCCATATCAAGGCAAGGGAGTTCCCGTATCTACTTGTGGCTTGGGATGACTTGTTGGGATGGGTTGAGGTGCGTCCATTGGTTAAGCTGTAAGCAGAGAGAGTTAAGCAGTTTTTGGAGGTAGACTGGTTTGCTTGTTTTGGGTGTTTGTGGCTCATCACGGTGGACAGCGGGGAAGAGTTTTGGGGTGATCTTTGGAAGCTGGTCAAATATTGTGGTGCAAAGTTTGGGCAAGTTACAGAATATTATCTGGAGGGAGCGGGGGCAATAGAGAGAGGGCATCAGTCAATCAAGGAAGCAATGGTCAAGATCTGCGGAAACAGCAGGAAAAAGTGGCAGGAAACTTTACCAGTTGTGTTGTTTGCGGATTGGATATTGGTCAAGAGGGGTACAGGATATTTTCATTAAAAATTCTTTTATGGGCGGCGGCTGGTGCTTCTGGTGGATATCAAAACCCTGACTTACCTTGCTATTGACTGGTGGAAGGTTAAGCACACGGAGTACTTAGTTGTGGCGCAGGCAGAGCAGCTCTTGCCAAGGAAGGAGATGGTGGCAAAGGCGGCAAAGAGGCTGCAGGAAAGTTGAGCTAAGTTGTTCCAGTACTGTGACAAGCGTTGTTCCAATTGCTTGCGGGACCCTTTGCAGAAGGGCAATCTTGTTCTACTGTACAATTGGAGCTTGGAAATGCAGTGGGGTAAGCTTTTTGCAGATCTCTGGAACGGCCCTTATTGGATTGTAAGTCAGTTTCCAGGAATAAGTTATCAGTTGGAGGAGTTGGATGGCACTCTGCTGAAGCAAAAGGCGGTGGCAGCTCACAAGAAAAAATTCCACGTGCAGGGAACTACATATTTTGATGAAACCGTGGGTTTGGGAGACAAAGATCAGGAAATGGCCAACATGGAGGAGACAGCTGCAGGGGAAAGGGAGTCTGCGGAGCAGGAGTCCTTGGAGGAATGAATGTTGGGGTCAAAATTCAAGTTGTGGGGGATAGGAGGACAGGGAAGCTCAGATCACTTGAGAAGCGTGGAAGGTCTAGTCTCTAGAGGCCTTTGTCTGGGGTGGTCCAGGTCCTTAGGTGATTTTTTATTTGAAGAGTTTCTTTCCTTGTGTGTGTGTGTGTGTCTCTTTGTAGGATGGTGCAGGGAATCAAGAGGATTCCTTTCTGGAGCGGGCCAGGCATCATATTTATTTCAAATATTATATACAAGAATCAAGGAGCATGGCAAAAAATTTAAATTTTTTTAGGTAGATATCTTTTGTTTATATAATTTAGCTTGTTAAAAGAAAAGAGAGAGAGATTTGGGGAAAATATAAGGAAGGAAGATGGAGTGGCAGAGCCTGCAACAGAGCTCAATACTGGCGCCATGATGCTCATGGAGGAGCTTGCAACGCTCCGCATCTGGGATTCCAACCAAATGTTGGAGGATGACCAGTATCTGCTGATCCCAATTGTGGAGGTACCAGTTGATTTTGGCTTCCTCAATTCCTTGTCTGAAATCTTTGTTTTTGATTTGGATGGCTGCATGGTACAGAGAGATCAGGTGGAATTGGGTCAATCTAGATGGGCAGGAGTTGGATGATTGGAAGGAGAGTCAAGGAGACGGATTCCTGATCAGAGAAGAACGGTGCGGAGACCTTTGGACCGGAAACGGAGGCAATAGTGACTCAACAATGGGTGTGGGAGCTTTTAGGAGATTTTTTTTGAAATTAGTATAAAAAAAACTTACATGGTATGGGAAGAAAATCTGAGCTGATCACAATGACCAAGTGCAGGGACTCAATTTCCGCAGGAGGAGTTGTGGTTAGGGTAGTTGTTGCTGGAAGGGCAAGTGATGGAGGTTGGAAGAGGGGAACATTGGGTGCAGCCAGGGGGGTATTGGAGGTGTAGCCATTTGGAAAAAGGTGGGATCCATCTTGGGCCCGCAAGGTACTTGGCAAAGTCCAATTTTCAAGTTGTGATGACGGCCCCAAGCTTGGGTGGCATCTCCCCAGGCGGCGGCAGTAGCAAAGTCTGCGCGTTGAGGAGGGCAGGAAAGCCTGTCTGTGACCTCTGCAACGGGCAACACAGAGGTGGAGCAATCTGGCTCCAGAGTCCAGTCTTTGGTCTTGATTGGCTCATTGTTATCCACCACAAAGTTGGCCATAGGGCCGCAGCAACAACATTTGCAACAGGGGCTGGAGGGGGAAACGTATGCAAGGATCCAGGAGTCAGGGAAACAAAAAAACACCTGCGGTGGCCTAGATGGCAGGCATGCGGGTGGCTTTTCTCTGCATTCTTGTGCAGTACTTGCACAATTCCATGGTGAAGATTCTTTTTCTTTAGGCGGGTCTTGGATGGATTTTCAAGAGTTGGGGGGTGGGGTTCCCAATGGGTTGACTAATGTTGTGGAGCATGGGAATCCTGGGGAAAGAATTCAAGTTATGGGTGGATGTGGTGGTTATTTATAGACACAGAGGCAAGCAGGCTCAGCACTGGAAATTTGGATTGGAGTGGCTCAACAGTGGTTAGAACTCTGCAGCACAATAGGCTCAGGAGGAGCATGTTGGCAGACTTTCTAATCCGGAGTAAAAACTCAGGGGCTCAGCATTTGTGCGACATTTGCTTTCCATGGCACAATAAGCGGGAGTTTTTGCCTTTTGTATACAACAAATGTGGTTGAACACAACTTCCCCTCCGCAACTATGTATTTACAAGTGAAGAAGAATTTGATTGGGGCTAAGTATTAGAGACTAGGCCAATTATGGATTATGCGCTGAGTTTGCAGGAGTATGGGGAAATTGACACTGAAGCTGAGGAGGCGGCATGCGGAGTGTTTGGGATCTGTAGCAATGCCGCATGCGGGATCAGGAGTGATCTGCTAAGGAAGATCAATGGGGATCTGTTTTTAGTTATGCATTGGCACAACTCAACTGTTAAGGAAGATTGGCAACATGATCACCAAATCTACTGCAAGTCATTGGATTGGGTAAAGGATTGGACTATTGGTAAGGAGGATCAGTGTGGAATGCATGGAGGTGGTTACAGGAGGGCTCTTTCTTTTTTAGTATACATTCTTTTGGGGAATAGTTAATTTTTTGAGTTGCAGATAAAAAAGGAGGACATTTCCCTTACAGAAAGGGGGAAAGGGGGACAATGGATTGATTGAGCAAAGAAAAAGAATTTATAAAAGAATCAGAATATTATTGGGGATTATTGGAGTATATTACCTTAGATGGCGTACAATAAAGGAGTTTTTCTATTTATTTTCTGCTTTGAAAAGCGTGATGACCAGCGGGTGTGCTTGGAGTCTTAATTAGGAAATAGTTCAAGTGCGGAGCTTCTTGAGGAGTCCGCATTGTAAATTTAGTATTACTTCATTGCAAGTTAGCTTTAGTGGTTACCATCAAGGGCAGGATAGTTTTGGGGATAACATAATAGGGGTTGGGAGTGATTCTTGGACAGCTGCAGGCCATAGTAACCTTTCTTGCGGAAGAGGATTATATTTAGAATTGCGGAGGTACAGGAGTGTAACTCAAGGGCTTTTGGTCTTTCCAGAACTTGGAGTGAGGTTTTCACGGAGAATTTTATGGAAAACAAAATCTCTTTCCACAACGGAAAAGTTGATTTCATAGTTATTAATAACAAAACTACCTTGTTTGGTGTTTTTTGTCAATTTTGAATTCATGGCGTGAGTCAACTCACTCCTCACCATCCTCAACTACGCACATGGCAATGACTGATATCAATCTGCTTCATCAAAATGCCGGACATCCGAGTAATGAATTGCTTGAGAAGATGTATGGTCTCACAAACATATCAATTAACTGTGAACCTTGTCATCTGTCAAAATCTACTCATCTTCCATTTTCTTCTTCTTTTCCCACACCATCAGAACCTCTAGAATACATTCATATGGATCTGAGTGGAAGGATTAAACCAGCCACTAAACATGGGGAAGAATACTATTTCAAAATCACTGACTCATTTACCTCCTACAAATTTGTGTACATACTTCAAAATAAATCTGAAGCTTTCCATCATTTCAAGCTTTTTCATGCAATGCTAACCACGCTTCATTCCAAAAATATTAAAAATATTGTTATGGATGGAGGAGGTGAATTTAACTCACACAAATTCAAAAAATTCTTGGCAGAGAATGGAATATGCGTGCATATTACTTCTCCTTAAACTCCCCAACAGAATCCAGTGGCGGAAAGAGGGAATTTTAGCAGCACAGAGAAAGCAAAGGCCCTACTTAAAACAGCTATGTTGCCTCTTGAAATATGGAATGAAGCAGTTTTGACCGCAGTGTTCTATGAAAATATTACCCCTATGCGGAAAAAGAACTGGAAATCAGCATATGAAATTTGGTTTGGCAAGCATTACCCACTCACCCTCTTGCATCCTTATGGATACCATGCTTAAATTCACACATTGAAATCTCATTTCAATTCCAAATTTGAAGATACTGCAAAGAGGGGCATTCTTCTCAGCTACCAAGTTGGGATGCATAACTGGAAGGTGATGGATGAAAAAGGAGTGATTGGGTATATTCACAATTTTACTTTTGACGGAAACATATTTCCTGGACACCCTACACTTCTAAGCTCTAATAACCTGGTTGACATCATTGAAGATCCACAAGATGAATTCCTATCATGCCAGTATCCTTTATCTACCAACAAAACACTTTATCAATCTTGCTCCATAGAAATTTCCAACAACAGCGCTCCACAAGAAGATCCCAATCCTGCCTCATCAGAACTCTTGACATCAGAAATCAGCACCAATCCATTCAAAAGTCTCAAGAAACCAGCATGGGATGTGGTTCTTGAACCTGCCAAGAAACCAGCTAAAAAGAACATTGATCTATTGGTAGGACAGAATAATATCATGCACAAAACTAGGCGCAGAACTCACATTTCTTTTGCCAATTCCTGTGATCTATCCTCTCCTCAAATGGTGTTCTTGGCTGGGGCACAATTCTTTGAAGAAACCTCCAAGGTAACTTGGACTTTCTTGCAAGATTGAAAGTCTCCGGAGTGGGAAAAATTGCTGAGAGCCATTGAAATGGAGCTGAAGGTGATGGAAGCTCTGAAAGTTTGGGAGATAGTAAAAATTCCTTGAGGTGCACATCTATTAGCAACAGTCTGGGTGTTTCACAAGAAACTTGACCAGAACAGAATCCTGTAAAAATTCAAGGCCAGACTGTGTGCGGCGGGCATTACAAAGAAGAGGTAATTGACTAAAACAAGACTTATGCTCCCACCAGGCATTCAGCTGCTCTCAGAACAGTACTGCAATTTGCTGTGCAAGAGGGGCTAGAAATTAATCAAATGGATTTCAAGAATGCCTTTCTTAATGGGAACCTGGAGGAAGAAATCTTCTTGCGGCCACCAGCAGGAATTAAAGTACCTCCTGGGCACTGTCTTTTCCTTAAGAAGTCCATCTACAGTCTGAAGCAGCCTCCATGCATTTGGTATGCTTCTCTAAAGACTGTCTTTTTGTCAATCTCATTTGCCCCATCTCCTGCCAATCCCTGCCTATTTGTCTTGCAGGTCCCTGGCTGGGAATGTTGGGTGCATGTGAATTTGGAAAATATGGTGATAGCTAGCAAGAAGGTAGATAGGTTTAAGCATCTCATAAAGAAGAAATTCCTGATGGAAGATCTGGGACCTGTGAATCACCTCCTTGGTATGAGAATCACTTGGTCAAATAGTGGATTGCATATTAAACAGGACACATACACCTCTAAAATACTTTGAAAATTTGGCATGGAGGTGGCTAGAGTGGTCTCCACTCCAATGGTCCCAAATACGCGGCTAACAGTAGCAAACAATTCCAAGCATGCAGAATTTGCAAGTTTGTGAATCAATTACAGAAGTGCCATTGGCTTACTGAATTATCTATCTGTCTCTACTTGCCCGGACATTTCCTTTGCCATTTCTCAGTTCTCCCAACACTTGGAAGGCCCCGGAATGAAACACTCAAGGGTGTGCCTTCATCTGTTACAATATATCAAGGGCACTCTGTCTTACGGAATCACGTTTTGTCATGGCCAGCAGGGCACTTCCATCTTTGCTAACTGTCCCAATACAAGACAATTGTACACTGGATTTCTTCTAATGATGGGAACCGCAATCATATTGTGGCAGACGGCAAAGCATCCAACTGTATTGTCTTTGACAACAGAAGCTGAATACAAAGCTCTGTACAAAGGGTTCCAAGAGGCTACTTGGTTTTCAATCCTTTTTTCATCCTTGAATAGGCCCTTGCCTGGCCACCTGACTGTTTTCTGCAATAATCAGGCTACCATCAGCCTTGCCAAGAATCCAATGTACCAACGCTGTAGCAAGCATTTTGATACAATTTATTATTGGATTTGGAAGAAAATATGTGACGGAACAGTCTTAGTCCAATACATTCCAAAAAACTTTATGCAGGCCAACCTGTTGACAGAATCTCTGCCCCCAATATGGCATGCCAACTGCATAGATGCTCTGAGCATGACAATAGGAGAATTAGGGGGGGTGTTGAACAGGGTAATATTTCAAATCATGATGTACCCTTCAATACAATTCCCATTTCTTTTTTTCAAATACTTCAATACAGCTATTTGGAATGATGATAAACACAAAACTTCTTAACCTAAACTATTGCACTTTAATACTTATAATAATGGCTGAAAGTTTTCTAGTTCATGTTTAATCATATTTTTTGTGTTGTTATCTTAAATTCATTGCTGTTTGTCTTATCCTCTTGCAAAGGTTTTTGTCATCATCATTACTATTTGTGTCCTATTAGACAAGATCTAAAAGGCCCTTTAAATACTTGAACAGTTCTGTCTATTTTATTCTCCTAATTGGGGATGTTGCAATGTTTAATGATATTTTTTTGTGTTGTTATCTTAACTTCATTGATGTTTGTATTATCATCTTGCAAAGGTTTTTGTCTTCATCATTAGTATTTGTGTCCTCTTATAAAAGATCTAAAAGGCCCTATAAATCATTGAACAGGTAAACTACCCATCTACTGTTTAACTTACCATGGGTGCATTGCCAGTCCTTGCTGATCTTGGCCTTGTGAACAGGGGCCCCATCTTCCATCAAAATGGTGTTGGGTTGATTGAGGTTGCTGATCCAGGGGCCAAGAGCGCCTTTGTAAACAATCTTGATGAAATCTTTAGCTGTTTGTTGTTTTGGAGGCATAAAAACAAGAGGAGAGGTGCTTTCATTGATGAAAGCACCCCAGGTCATGATTGATGATATCCCACTCTTGAATGTGGGAGCAAGACAGTCAGAGTTAAATTTTTCTTGGGGGGTTCTCCAGACCAGGACTTGTTGTGAGGTCTTGAAAATTTTGAAGCTTGACTCATTGGTCCAAATCACTTTCTTTCAGTCCTCAATGGTCCAATTATGATGTTTGCACACAAAGGTAAGTTTTTGTTTTCTTTGATCTTCATTTATAAAAGGCTTCATGGCCACCACCCTGGAAAAAAAAACAGAGTTCATGATCTTGTTTTCAAATGTTCTGGGTTGAGACTTCCTTCAAGATTGTGTTTGGTATTTCAGGTGCTTTCAACTTTTGTGAGTGTCATATTGTACGCCCAAGCTCACAAAGATTGCAATAAGTCATTTTCCAAGGCCTTCCTCAAATTTTTAATGGCTTGATGGTTCCACAACAGTTGAATTGTTGGATGTTGTTATAAATGGTTGTCCTTGCAATCTTCAAATTGGAGGCAATTTGATTCCCAAATGACCCTTCTTTTTACATTCCAACCATGCGGTCCTGGGTCTCTTTGGATAGGTTTTTTTTTCTAATTTTTTTCATCATCTGAAAGATTAAAATGAAAGAAAAAAAGAAAAAAACATTAGAAAACTGACAAAAAATGATGGAAAAACTGAAAGAACTTAATGGAGTCATTGCGCTAGAAGTAAAGTGATGGGATCAAGGATGGCCATTGAGGGGATGGTGGAAGATTGATCAATGTGGTCAACAGGTTGATTATCAAAGACCTTCAACAAGAAAAGTTGTGCAAGGATTCCAGGTTGGTTTGGAGTGGGTGGGTGTGGGCACTTTAAAAATCAGTCCCACGCTTTTTGTCCACCCACTGTACACCTTGCACCAAGCAGTTATAGCTCAATGGTTAGAGCATCCCACATGCATTGGGTAGATGGGGGTTCAACTCCCACTGACTGTGTTACCTTTTTCCCATCATTACAGGTTAGGAGCCTGCGCAACTGCATACTGGATTTACATTGAACAAACACCTTACTTCACTTTACGCATTACCAATTGAGCAAGATAAACATGTTCATACTTTGATATAAAACCAACAGGAGACAGATCTACACAATCTGGTTGCCCTTACCAAGACTGCACCACACAATTTACTGACACAAAAAATATTGCATCCCAAGAAGAATCTGGTGAATAAACCTCCAGAGGCTCAGTAGGCTGACCCAAGAAGGAATCCAGCAGCTTCTCTCCAAAGATCTTGCAGCTATACTTGCAGCACTCAAGGCCCAAAACTTGGAACCAACTCTCAACTTGGTGGCACAGACCATGATCCACTATGAGCATGTGGGAAAGGCCTGACACCCCAAATTGCTTGTGGACAGTTTGAACTTCCCTGATTGGGCCTGGGCGCTCAACCTCAAGGTCCAAAGTCTATTTGATGAAATGGATTACTACTTGTATGACCAAGTTGAAAAAAGTGCCAGCCAAGCAAAAATCAGGGGTACAATTGTTGAGTACAGTATTGACCCCTCACTCTTGCCTTTTGTAGCCACAAAGCCAGGAAGGGAAGCTTTACAGATCTTGAAAGAGAGCTTTGGTACAGTTTCATGGTCATATCTCATGATGAAATGAAATAAATTGTTCCAGGCAGTGGATGTCATGGTGAACCCAAATAAAAATTATAATGAATTGAAGCTATGCCTACAAAAAATTGAGAAACACATTGGCACGTTCACTGTTGACAAAATACTTGCCTTCATACTTCACTTCAATGCACAACACACTTTCCAAGAGATAGCTAACGCTCTGGACAGCAGTATTTCAATCAATAAAAGGACTTGTGTCTCATCTAAAGATGTTCTCAAACTCATCTCTTGACACAGCTCTTTGAAGGCCAACATCCCTTCTAGTTCCCTCCTCAGTTATTCAACCCAATGTACAAGGCCAACTGGTGGGGGTGACTCATACAGACAATGAGGTAATAGCGCAGAGGAGCCTTCTACTTACATGAATAGAAGCAACAAGTGGGCAAGAACCTGGATAAACTTTATACACCCATGCAGCCACTGTTTTGAGTGGGGGAACTGGGCTATTGGCTGCCCAAAGAAGAAAGAAAACCTCCCCACTTTCAAGGACCCCAGAATCAACAATTGGTATTTTTGCATAAAGCAATCCTCCATCTCACATCCTGCCTTCCGGGAAGCACCAACACTGCAAGTTGCCTCCATCAGCAGCAACTCAAATGAGGACAACTCCAACCTGTTGGAATTTGGGGCAACTGAAGCTGTCACAAATAATTTCAGTCTATTCACATCTCTGAAATCTACTAATCTAATGCTATTGGTTTCTTCCTCAGAAAAGTTTCCCCTAACACAATTTGTCAACATCATCATCCCAACTCCATTTAAAGAATGTCCTCTTTTGTCCAAAAATTCAAGGAAAAATAATAGTGATTGGACGCTTCTCCAAGACGGATGGAATGGTAAAATTTGATGGTACTAAATAAACCCTTGAGCAAAACAGCTGTGACTTTCCCTCATTTGAATTTTGCAATTGCTTCTTCATCCCCATGACTGCTACTACTACCCCCTGTGTGAATGCAATGGAATCTTGTTCTTACTCCATCCATGATCTGATTGGTCATCTATTGTTGAGAATTTTAAAGAAAATTAAGAAAAATGAAACAGTTGACAACTTACCCCTGGTCCCAACCAATGAGATGGGACATTGCAACTCATGCTTGCTCATGAAGGCAACACATATGCTACCTGAGTTTTAATCAAGGGACATCTGTAAACTTCCAGGGGATGTGGTGGCAGCTGATGTCATTGGCCCATTCACAGTGGGAATTGATTTCAGAAATTTCATACCAACAATAGTTGACCTTGCATCTGGAATGTGTTTGGCGGTACCGCTACACACCAGGTCTGAGGCCCTGGCTGAAATTATTTGTTGGATCAACAGGTTCCATGTTTTTTGTCCCTACCAAGTCGGGCGGTTCAGGACTGATAATGTGTTTGAGTTTGTCCGCGCAAAAGTACTATTGGATCTCTTAGATAGCAAGGGAATTGTTTGTGAAACCACAATCTTGCACAAAAACCATCAAAATGGGGTGTTACAACAACTAAACAGGACACTCACAGAGATGAGTTGCACCATGATTCATGTCTTGACATTTCCATTAAACCTGTGGACTGATGCTTTTAAACACACAGCTTGGATCTTAAATGGCTTGGTTCACTTAGGGGCTACAAAGAATCCCATTGAGATAGCCACTTCTAAACGCCCTTTGCTTGCAATTCTATGAAAATTTGGATGTCCATCTTATGCATACAACCACACTCACCTGAAGCAACTGGTTGCCTACGCAAAGCAAATCTATCACATTGGAATTTTCCAGGACTCATAGGGCTGGCTCTTCTACAATTGGGACAAAAACAAAGTCACACAGGCTATCTCCATCAATTTTTTCCCAACATTAGGCACCACTGTCCAAAGTTTAGAAGCATCTCATATAAGGGACTTTACACTTGGCAACAAACTGGACACTCAAGACTCACTGGTCTGCACGCTCCAAAAGAATGTGACTCACAGAATTGACAACCCAAAGGTAGACAAGGCCCTCAACTCCAATGATAGCACTGGATGGATCAAGGCAATTGACAAGGAAAATGAATTGCTGTGGAATATGGGTGTAGTCAAGTACACCAATCCACCAGATGACAAGTCCAAAATCCCGGACTCAAAGTATGTGCTCACAACCAAACCTGGCCCAGATGGCTGTTCCATTAGTAAGAAAGCCTGGCTAGTGGCGCAAGTATTCACACAAATCAAGGGAATCACCTTTGAAGAAACATTTCCACCAAATCCAAATTTTCCTGCACTATGGCTTGTGCTGGTGATGGCTGCAAAGCGCAACTGGCCCATACAATATTTTTATGTCAAAAAAGCATTTATACGCAGCAACATTACAGAAGAAATATACGTACAACCAAAAAGGGGATTCAAGTTCCCTGCTGGAAGGTTCTATGTCTAAAGAAGTCTTTGTATGGAACAAAGCAAGCCAGCCAATTCTGGTGGATGCACCTGCGGGAAGTTTAGAGGGGATTGGATTCAAGCCAAACCACAAAGACCAAATCACCTACTACTTGGATGGTGAAAATGGGCATTCATTCCTGTGTATACACGTGGGAAAGGGGATATTGAGGGCAGAAAACAAGGATATCCTTGAAATTCTGAGGGACCAAATTAACAAAATAATCAAGCTCAAATGGGATGATCAACTTTCATCCATTGTTGGGATCCAGATAACTGCAGGTGATGGGGGATTTGAATTGAGGCATCCAGCGCTGATTGATCAACTTTCCAAGATGGAAGACTGTGCACTCACCAGGGAAACCCCGCTTATCAAAAAAAACTTGCTCTCCAACCAGTCCATAAAGGCAGACAGTGCCTACCTACATTGCATTGAAATACTACTGTACCTGGCGCAGGGAACACGGCCCAATATAATGTTTGTATTCAACTACTTAGCTCAATATAAGCTCAATCAAGACAAGAAGCACTGGGATGATCTATGTTACCTCATCTGGCACCTTCATCATGCAAGAAACCTCATTCTCAAAATTAAACCAACGGCAGACAATGCCTCCAAATATTTACAGATGCAAATTTGGGAGGTGAAGGTGCAAATTATTCTCACAGATTCTTATTTGTCCTATGGGGAGTACCCATACATTGGGGTTCTAAAAAACAATAATGCGCAGCGCAATCCACATTCCAAGCAAAATACATGGCGCTTGCCTACGCCGCCATGGAAGCCCTGTTGATCTCAAACATGATACAAAGGCTGTTGAAAGAAAACCCACAAATGATACTCCTGTCTGACAACCAAGCTGCAGTGAAGATTGCAAGTGATTGGGAAATTATGAAGAACACACAACAAATTGATAGGGATTTCAATTTTGTAAAACAAAACCTGCAACAAGGAAGCCTTAACTTAAAATGGATCAAAGGTACTGAGCAACTGGCCAACATCCTCACAAAGGCGCTGGGCAAATTTAGACACATGGAACTCTGTCACCTTTTCTTCTCCTGATTTTTTTGTCTCTTAGCCCACCTTTTGTTTAATACTTTTTTTTTGTGATCTCCTGCCAGTTGTACCAACTCTTCACTTCTTTGTTTGCCTTTCTTCTGGTTTTTTCTTGTTTTTAATTTTATTTTATATTCTTTTATTGTTTGCTTATTTTCTTTTTTGTTAATCTCCTCTTTCTTCTGCTTTTCTCTGGTTCTCACAATTCATCAGTGTTGGGGGATGAATTGTGGGGAGGGAATATTGATAATATGGGTATAAGATATGACTAGTATATTCCACAACAACATACTATCAAGATAGGAATCATGGAAACACATATTAGGTTCTAGAAAACTCATGTATTTAGGCTATATATATGGGAGATATCCTGTGCCTAGATGTCCACTTGGGGTAATGCATACTATCAATTTCCAACTAATTCCTCTCTACATGGGGGTGTGGGGGGTTGTATCAAGGAGGAATAAGCCGGGAGGTTGATTGAGATGGAGAAATGAGTGTGGGGGTGTGTACCAAATTAGACTGGAGAAGTTCAAGGTTGTTGGTCTGAATGACCAGGTGGGGAAGCAAACCCAACCATTGCAAGGGGTTGGGGTTGGAGTTGGACTTGGGCAAGGAAATTAACAATGGGACTGGGAATGGCCAGGACACTTGGAATCAGCTTTGCCAAGTTACCCCCAGCTTCAACAGTGAGCACTTGCCCACCAGCCAATTGCACCTCTCAGGCAAGCACCACAAAATGGTTCAAGCGCTCAAAAGGACATGGTGCTCAATGATCCTCTTTTCTTTTCCATAGAGAAAAAAAGATCACTTGAAAAAAAATGGCACACCACTGTTTCCACCTGCAAATGGCACGCCAGGGCAGGGGGAAAATGGTGCCATTTGGCACACCATTTTCTCCAACCTGTTGCCGCCAACCCTACAACCATGGTAGATTTATTCCTGTAATTGGTGCTTCCAAAACCCCTCAATTCAACCCCCAAATTACTCCTGTCTCCCATCAAAAACTCACATCACTCAATGTTAGTTGATGTGGCCAGGCCAATCCCTCTTATTGCTCTTGATTCAGTGGCTTATTTTGTTCTATTCTTTCTTGAAATTATTTACGCAATTTCCTTGCAGTTGTTGATTACTTATTAATTTTTTTTTCATTAATATTCATTATTTTTCATCACTTACAATTATTGTTTGGTAATTTCTATCAAAATTTATTCTAGAATATTGTTGTTGATTATTTTTTATAATTCATTATGGTTGCTTTATCTATATATATAAAAACTTTCTCATGCATGATCATTGTTTTCATTGTGCTTTATTATTAATTTTTTTTTCCCCTCATTTCATTATATTTCAGTGTTTTATCAATTCATCTTATCACTTCTCATCATTTATCATTTTTATTTTCTTGCTGGGCTCCATTTTCTATTTTTCATTGATTTTTTATGAGTTTTTATTTTTTTTCAACTGCGTTGAGGCAGTAAAAACAGTTGGACTGTGGGTGCAGAGGACTCCAAGGGCCTCAAAGATTTGAAATAGCAATTCTGGGGCTATGAGTCCTTTTGTAGGTGAGAGGTCACAACTTTCCTACTCAGGGGAATGTTGTGAAAACTTGAGTTTTATTGGGAAAAAAAATGCACAACTTTTTTTCAATTGAAGTCAAATTTTCATGCCTTCCTTGGCTGGAAAAACAAGCCAAAAGGCACAAATTTACCCCATACACACGTAAAAAAAAAAAAGAAAAAGAAAATAAAAACATCCAAAGTTATTATTTTTGAGAGATTCATGCCTCTTTTGCTTTTTATTTTTTATTTTTTGTCTTGCCTTTCCTTTTCCCTTTTTTTCTTCTTGAATCAAAAAGCCATAAATTTATCAAAGTTGAAAGCATGAATCTATCTACAGCCTTTCAAATCTTTCAAGCCTTATCATCAACTTACTCTTAGTGTCACCAGTGACATTGGACTGAGAAGCATGGGAAAGGTGAGGGGGTGTTAGAAAAAGTTAAAGGATGGAGAAGAGAAGAAGAAAGTGCAGGTATGTGCTGGGCCGGTGGATAGGGATTGGGTCCATGCTGATTCATTGTTGTGGTGCTCATAAATCAAGTTCCAGGTAACTTGAGATCCTCTAATGACTTATTGAGCCCATCAAAGCAAGCTGTAATGTAGTACTGATCAATGACCGGTTGGCTAAAACTGAGTCGGTTCACTTAACCAAGTTAAGAGTGCATAGACAGATTTTCACATATTCCACCCAAACAATCACACAAATAACAAACCATGGGTGATATTTTAAAACTGATAGCATGCACATCCATGCAACCAGGACAATTGAGTATACTTTAGTTTGCAGGAAACAGTGTTGTACATGTATCCCACATTTAGGACCCGGTGCTATCACCAACCCACCGCACCACCACCCAGGTCAACAATCACAATGTAATCTAGTCAATGATCCAGCGTTTAGTTTCTACTGAAAGGTATCCCCCTCCCCCCAGTGACCCAGGAACATGAGGCAGATTTCAAGATCCCGGTCATCTTTCCACGGTGATCCAAACTCAGCCCAAAACCTAAGTTCAAAATTTGCTCGGGACATGCCCGGGAGGTAGTCCGATTATGTGGAAAATCTATGTGGACCATCTCTCAAATAGATGCAACATAGATGGAACTCATTAAGAGCAAACACGACGGCGCAGAAATCTGGCGAGATCAGGTTTGGAACTGGTGTCGATTGACTTGATGCTCAGGAAGCTGAATGACTTGGGATACGTCGCGACAAACTCAACCCGACGCTTTATGACTTGAGGGGGATTGAGGCATACATCGATCCTCAAGTAAAAAACAAAAGTAGGAGTATGCGGTTACAAATGGGCGGTTCTCATCGGTTTTAGCGGATTCAAAATTTCCTGGGTTGGCTTTTTTGGGAGACCTCCAATAATGATGCCGTTAGTCAAGTTACATATTACAACCGATCAACTTGAAGCCGTAGCCGTGGGGAAAAGAAATCCAATCGGGAGACTAAGAGCCAGAGGTTCGACGGAAAATTATCCCAGGAGTTATTTATCGAGTCGTCTTGCATGACACGCTCCAATCATGCTCAATCGCTGGAATTTGATATTCTAAAAGGCCCTAGGACCAAACTAGCCGCAAGCAAGCGGCAATTTTGACTGTAAAGTTTTCAAAGCATCGCGCATAACGGTTGAGGTCGCACCTTGATGAACGAGATCGGTCTGCAGAAAAGTGTAGGTGGCAAAATATACTCTGAGAGCATCTTTCAATCCGCGTCATCGTCGGCCACGTCTTCACGAAACCGAGGGCCCTTGAAATTGTCAAGGACAGGTAGAAACGGATTCGTCAATTGGCATCTCCAGCAAATGATACTATCCAGACGGATCCGTCACGTACCCCTTCACCTGCCCCATCGGGAACTTCACGATTGCCGCCTCCATCATGATCGTCACGATACAATGCGTCCTGTCTCATTTGACGTTGTCGTTCCTCCTGTTTCTGTTTCAGATGTCCCCATCCACCGCGACCTACATCATAATCTTCCCGGTACTCATCACGAACCTATTAGGATGTCGAAGGACAGATTAGCTCGGGTGAACCCCATTCATCCCTGAAGTGTTCAAATTCAAAGACGTTAGATACCTGACCACCACTCTTGCCCCTTCCATACTGACGACCATCCAGATAGCCTGGACCCAGGTCCGCACGGATCACTCGCTCGTCAAGCTTGGTGCCAGATATGTACCTCAAACAAGCCAATGCATCCTCCGGTCGATAATATCTATGGCCGTTATTTTGTTCGTTGAGACCGGGATTCGATCAGTGGTTGTGGTTCAGATGATGATGGTAAGCTGTGATGATGGTCGGGTGTACTTTGGTTGATTCGAAGGATCTGTCTGATGAATGCAACACGCCACTCAACTCGACAAAGCAGAATCCACAGGGTGTTTTGGAGTTCCTATCGAGCCCCATGATGATTCGCTTGATAAGAGCAGCCTTGGAGAAGAGTTCGAAGATTTGTTCCTCGGTAGTAAAGAATGACAGGTTTCCCACGTAGACGGTCGATGAACGAGATAGTTGGATTTGCTGATCCTCGTATGATAACGGCGACCTTGAATCTCGATAGGAGGAGTAAGAGTCCAAATTCTGACAAACCTATTGAAGCTCAAGGAGATGATATGATTCAGTCAGTCATGCCCCGGGACGATGGATGGTTTCAGAATTCATCAGAATAGCTCATCAGGTTGAACTCACGTGGGCCATGGTCGCGTCGGATTACCAGTTAGTCCGAAGTTGGTGGCTGCTGACTGGTCGGCTGAAGATGGCTGGGAGTGTCTTCGACGGAGCAACCGTGCCCGGTTACGGTACCTGCGAGTCTTGGAAGCGTGGCCCGGCGCGCGGTGTGGACTCGTACGCGCAAAGCATCCCAGTGGGTTTGCAAAAATAATGGGACTGATCCCCTTTTTTTTGTTTTACCTTTTTTTTTTTTTTGATATTGTTTTGGTTCACAAAAGCCATCCAATTTTTGTGAGAGTTACAGGGAATATGACTGAGATAATGAGAGAGAAGGAGATCATTAAAAAAACCAAGTCTACAAATGGGTAGAACCAGGGCATATCAAAGTTAGCCAAACTGCCATTAGAAACCCATCATTTTTTTTTGACCAAACCCACCATTAAAAATGGCAGATTTCTGAAATACACATACCCCCTAACTGGTGTATTTCAAAATGGCAGGTTTCAAACATCAAACCCGCCATTTATCATCCATCCACCATTGATTGCATGCAAAACACCCATCCACACCTCCACCTCAGCAAATCCAGACCAATCCCATCTCCATTGCTTCACACACATCTCATCTCCATTGCTTCACATCTCCATCACATCACACACATCCTTGCATGCAAAACACCCATCCACATCTCCACCTCAGCAAATCCATACTGGTCCCATCTCCATTGCATCACACACATCTCATCTCCATCACTTCACATCTCCATTGCTTCACACAAATCCCATCATCATCTTTTTCAACATGTCCAATATCTACTCCCCAAATTAATCTTCCAGCAACTGTTCCAAACTTTATTGCCTTCGTTCATGAAACTTCTGGAGATGATTGAAGACCACCACATCTTCCAGCAAAATTCTCAGAATCCTCCATGCAATCCAGCTATCCAACTGGCTGTTGCTCTTTGTAGATTGGGATCAAATGGAAATGGAGCAGCAATTCATTGATGAGAAAATATATTCTCAGTTGGTTATGAAACCATTGACTTGTACACCAAAAGAGTCATGATTTCTATCCTATCTTTCCGTTGCTCAGTCCTTTGTTGGCCAACCAAAGAAGAATGCAAGGAGATATCTCAAGTAATGGAGACCAAAGGCTTTCCTGGTTGCATTGGTTTTGTTGATGGAACCACTATCCCCCTGAGTCAAAAACCCAAGTTGGATGGCAACCACTATTTTGATTGGAAAAAAAGGAAATTGATTCATTTCTTTTCCAAAGCCTTTGGTAAAACCTTTGATAACACACTGACCAAATGTTTTTATTGTTTTGTATAGATACTCTGTGTCACTACAACTTGTTTGTGATAAAAACAAGAAATTCATATCCCGCCATGCTGGCCTTCCAGGTTCTTGTCACAATTCATATGTTTTCAATTGGATGCGGATTGGCCAACAATCAGATAACTAATATGAGCAAGATCAATACCTTTTGGCCAATTCAGCTTATGCTAGTGGGAAATATGTGGTTCCAGCATACCACAATTTTTCATCCAATGATCAATCCAAAACCAACCTCAACTATCATCTTTCCCAATCACAAGTTTGGATTGAGCATGCCATTGGATTCCTGAAAGGAAGGTGGGCCAGCTTAAGGGAAATGCAAAACCAGCTTCAAAACCCCAAAGACATGAAGTTCCTCATCAACTGGATTATCACTTGTTTAATCCTTCACAACCTTCTGGCTGACAGAATGGGAGTAAATATTTGAAGAAGATATTCCTGATCCTCCTCAAGTCATTCCAGTCTCATCTGGTCCCTCATCTTCTGCCATGAGAGAGTGGATTCTACCCCTCACACTTGCTCACTTTGATGAGTAGCCTTTGGTTTAAAAATAGGTAAAAAATCATATCATTTTTTTCTTTTTGGTTTTGGTTGTTCAACCAATAATCCTAGGCTGACTCAGTTTTTTTTTTTTTTTTTTTTTTTTTTTTTGGTGGACTTAGACAAAACCAAACCAAAAATTCCAAACCACCCACCCACCTCCACTCCTCCTCCTCCTCACCCTCCACCTCCACCTCATTGATCACCTCCCCTCCACCTCCTCACCCTCCACCTCCACCTCACCAATCACCTCCCCCCCTCCTTTGGTTAACACCCCAGGTAAGCTCCCCCCCTCCTCCTCCTCATCCTCATTTTCCCTCCCTCTCACCCACTCTTTCTGACTTCTACACCTCACCCACCACCCATTACTTCCTCCTCCTCACCCTCCACCTCCACCTCACCCATCAAATCCCCTCCTCCTTTGTTGGTACCCCAGGTAAGCTCCACCCCCTCCTCCTCATCCTCCTTTTCCCTCCCTCTCTTGCTGACTTGGCCCCTCCCTCCTCTTGGTATCCCCCCTTTGCTTCCCTTGCTTGCTCCCTGGCCTCCCCCCCCTTGCTTGCTGTTGACCCCCCCATCTTGCTTGGTCAATGCCCCCCCCCTCTTGGTTGCTGCCCACCCCCCCTCTCCCTCCTGCCTGGCCAACCAAGCAAACCCGCCACTCCCTCCTGCCCCCCCCAGCAACCACCCAGCCAACCAAGCAACAAAGCCCCCCCCCACCACTTACATGGCAAACCAAGCAACCAAGCCGCCCCCACTACCAGCCCAACCAACTGAGCCCCCCCACTGCCCCCCCCCTCTCCCTCCTGCCCCACCAACCAACAACCACCCAGCCAATGTGGTGGTCTTTTATGGATGCAAGTTGGAATGGGCTGCGCGCTCAGCAGTGGAAGCGCGCTCAGCAATGGCTGTGGACTTGCTGCAGCAAGCTGTTCTGCGGGCTCAGCATCTGGAGACGTGGGGCAGATTGGATTGGATTAGACAGATTGCGCGGATGAACCTTGGATATCTGGAATGGTGTGTTGGGTGGATGCAGACATGCGCAGGGGGCTTAAGTTTGGGCGCAACGCAAGGGCCACGTCATGAGAAGGACAAAACGGGTGGGCATAATGGCAGGCAGGCAATACAGATGGGATATGGGGTATGGGATATGGATCATGGGATGGGGTTGGAAGGATAGAGTTGGGCTAGGGTTCTGTACTTAGGGGTTTTATTTCATTATTCTTGTTTGCTTGTGGTTTTACCTAGGTTAGGGTTGAGGGGAAGGATACTTAAACCGCACCCTCAACCCAGATGTAGGAGGGAGAAAAAATCACCATCACAGGAGGTTGGAAGGACACTTTACACTCATCTCTCTATCTCTCAGTTGTAGGGTGAACAGTTGCACTCAGGGTTTACAGACGCAAGGGATCAATAAATTCCAAACTTGGGAACCATTAAATGAGAAGTCCTCTTCTGAATTCCACACCAACCAAGCCCTCCCACCTCCCCCCCCCACTCCCTCCTGCCCAGCCAACCAAGCAACCAAGCCCCCCCACTGCCCCCCCTCTCCCTCCTCCCCAGCCAACCAACCTCTTGCCCAGCCAACCAAGCCCCCCCCCCCCACTGCCCCCCCCTCTCCCTCCTGCTGGGCCAAACAAGCCCCCCCACCACTTTCCCAGCCAACCAAGCCACCCCACCGCCCCCCCCTCTCCCTCCAGCCCGGCCAACTGAGCCCCCCCTCTACCTTTAGCCCGGCCAACCAAGCCCCCCCACCTCCAGTATATTTTTTTTGTTTGTTGATAATCTACCTTGATTATATCTTACTAATCATTGTTTTTTTCATTGTTTTTTTGGATGCCATGCAATGCAAACACCTTTTGACCCCTTGTTCTTTCAACTCCTTCCCCCTTTCTGGACCACCAATGCTTCTCCCACCCCACTCAAAATGTTATACAACCAGATCTTTTAATTCTTGATCCTCACCCCAAGCGCAGCAGGGGCATGGGAGGGATCAAGATGGAAGGAGAGGGATTGAAAAACATAAAGAGAGGTGGCAATCAGAGGTCTCAAATGAGAGATTCTTAAATCTCTTTGGAATTAAATGAAGATGGTTTTAACAAAAAGGTGGTTTGGTCTTGAAAAAAACTAAAACCTTTGGATTTGTACCCTGCTATTGCTGCCAAAAAGAAAACTAAAAAACCCACCCCTGAAGAGTTTCAACAAGCCAAACAGCGGAGATTTAACCATTCCATTTCTTCAGCTATGGAAAAGTTGCTGTTCTTGATCATTCCAATTTCCACTCTCTTGTTTCAATAATCAAATTTTTCCTGTTGAATGAACTATCCCAGCAAGAAAAGAAGAACCTCAACTTGTTCACAACTTTCCTTCAAAAATCAAAAAAGTTTGTCAACACGGTTGGTCCCTCAAGATCTTGGGGTGGGAAAATGTGGGAAATTGGATGGAAAAAAGCAATGCACCCTTCTGAACTTTTTGGAAAATATTTGAAGAAATCAGCTATTCAGTCTTCCCCCCAGGATTTCAAATTTTTGAATCTTAGGTCTGACAAGGTATCAAAAATTTTAGGCCAAATTTTCAGAAAATTAGCCAGACTGGCACACAATTCCAATTGAGAAACCAGGCTGGACAACAATATCCCCTATTTTTCTTCATTGGAATTTGGATCTGGCCTCAATCCTTTTGACTGCTCCCCTCACATCACCTTCACCTCAGACTCCTTCTACAACTCTCCCCATATTGACAAAGGTGATGTCCCCTCCTATTCCTTTTTACTGGTGGTCCAAACCAAAAAATCAAATGGACAAATTATTGAACGCAAGGACAAATATCAAGTATCTAATGGCCAATTTGTCTTCCCTGACTTGGGATTTGGAATAGATTTCCAAGAAAAAGGTATAGTGAAAATGTTTTGGCCAGCAAACAAGTAAAGGCATTGTAATTTTCCTGCCATGGATACTGCCACCCATACTAGGATGGCTACGTCTTTGCAAATTAACAAGACAACTCTAAACACTTGAAAAGACTTGAAGAGCGGTCAAATATATTCTAGACCAAAAAATTTAAATAAAAAAAAATCATTGGTGGGGTTAAAAATAGGCTCAAACATTGTTGTATTTGAATTTTTTTTATTTTTTATTTTTAAAATTTTTATCAAAGCAAATATTTTACAAGCCAAGCAATTGAGTAATTTAATTTATTTCATTGACAGTTCTACTGCTACCAATACAAGCCATGGCTACAAATAACCTATATTTTTTTCTGTGGCTAGCCTTTCCCTCTCCTTTTGGAGTTGGTCTTCCTCTCAATCCTTCTCCTTTCCCTCTTTTTGAAACTTCAGCTCAGCCCGTTTCATTTGACACTCAGCATCCAAATGTTGTTGATGATCCAAACTCTCAGCTTTCTCCTTTTGACAATACATAGCCAGTTGATGATCCCACTTCTCCTTTTCAAATTGAAGTTTTTCAGATTCAATTTTTGATTTCACTGTTTTTTGGAGGGGAATAGGAATAAGCTTGATTTTGAAAGCAAGTAGAATCAATAAATTCACTTACTTGAATCTTGCTTCTCCATGATATCCTCAAAGCCAGAAAAAATTTTAAGTGTTTCTCCTCTTTTGACGGATATTGGGGTTGATGTTGATGGAATTGGAGGCCTTTTTCTTTCCCTTTGAAGAGGAGGTTTGTTCCTCATTGGCCAAGTTGTTAAGTTCTTCCACCCCAGGAAGAGAGCAATCCAAAGAACAAAGTGAGGGGTCCAAGGAAGGGCTTGAATCATTGATCAATGCTGATGTAGACATGATTGGAGCTGATTATGTTGAATATCCTCCTCCACATCAGATTGGTGCCACTCATAGGTTTCATTGGGATCATCATTTCTAGGCTGAGAATCCACAACAAGGTCCTCAGCATCAACTGAATCTGATTTTTTGGAATCAAAATTGGCTAAAGGGGTGATATTGGCCTTCTTTCCAAAGATTTCATCCATTTAAACATAAAAAGGACAAATGGAGTCCAAATTATCAACAAACAAGTTGATTCCCTTTGCTTTATCAGAGTCAGTGATACCAAAGCCAGTGGAGAATTACATTGAGTGGACTTTTTTGTAATTGGTTTGATAGTTCTTGAAGTGCTCCTGCATCTGTTTGCATGAAATATCCAGCCTACCTTTGTTTTTATTCTTCAGTTAATTGGAAATCAGGAGATACATTGAGTGTTATTTTTTTAATTGGTTTGATAGTTCTTGAAGTGCTCCTGCATCTGTTTGCATGAAATATCCAGCCTACCTTTTTTTTATTCTTCAGTTAATTTTCAATCAGGAGATAAACATTAAACTTAGAGGAAGGAGGTTAGGCAACTTGTGTTTCATTGCCAGATCCAAAGAAAGCATTGTAGTTGGACAGAATTTTGAGCCAGTTTACCAGGATGATGTGATCAGCTCTCTTGAGCTGAATTGAGCCTTTGGAAGCTGATGGGGGAGGATTGTTGGATGTTGAGTTCCTGGGGGATGTTTGCTTTGGTCCATTGAATTTTTTAGTAGACTTGTGGGGGGAGGATTGCTGACAGGCCATTTAAAAAGAGTAAGGGATGAAGCAATGAAGTAATGAGAGGATTGTTGTGATGAAAGCAATAATGTGTGAGAAAGTGATGAGAGTGATGAAGTGATGAGGATAGAAATGAAGAGATGAAGAGCAATGAATCAAATTTTTGGATGAGGCTGGAGTTAGAATTTTTCCAATGAGGTTGGAGCTTGAAACCATGGGTGATGCTTTGGAATGATGGATTGGGGAGGCAAAAGCCTTTAAATAATTTATTTGAAAAAACTCATTTATTTTCAGGTAACTTTGACACATCTGATGTGAAATAATTGGTTTTTTTGATTTTTAATGGCAGGTTTTGTTTGAAACCCGCCATTAAAAAATTGTGTGTTTGCTTAAATTTTAAATGCCCTATTAGCCTTGATGAATGCATGCATGAAAGACCTCACAGGGGTCTGGAGGCCTTATTTTATCTCCCCAAGGCTTCAATTAATATTTATGGGCCTCTAAAAGTCCAACACATCCTTAAAAGGTGTGTTTTCTCACCTCAGGGAGTGCTTGGAACCTTAGGAGGTATGTTTTGGGGGGTTATTTTCTCATGAGGATATATTTCAGCTAGAATTAATAGATATGTATGCACATAGGGGTGCAAGTTATGGTTTGGTGAGAATGTATGGGATAAGTGGTTATCAGTCCCCAACAGTATGTACATATACATCCTCAAGAGGCATATTTTCACACCCTAGGTAGCTCTTTGAACCTTAAAAGGTAATGCCAAACCTTAACTGTCTATAGCCTCACCTTTTTTCAATTTGCATAACATTTTAAACTTTCTATGCCTTCCTGGAGTGGAAAACCACACCAAAAGGCACAAATTGAGTTGAAAGAATTACTATATCTACACTTTTCTTCATAGAGGGTGTGATATGTGCAAAAAAAATGCTAAACACATGTGTCATGCTCCAAGTTTAAGGATCATTGTCTTCATCACTTTTAAATATCCTTTTACTAAGTACCATCTAACTTAGTCCATAAGTGTGACACAAATAAAGCACAACATCAATGGTGCCTTCTGCTTACTACCTTTGGCTTGCTTAAAAATTTTCCAATCTTGGCAACTCAGTATATACTTGCAAATCTTTGCAGTTAACTCTAATAAAAGTCAAACATCCATTTGAGCTTCACTCTTCTACCCTGGTTATCATCAACCCTTTGACTTCCATTTTCTTTCACACATTTACACTAGTTTTAACACATGCCTAGATAGCCACATCAACTGTACAGTTTTCAAATGCACTAGCTCCCTTACCTGCATAAGCTTTATTTTTAAATTTTCATTTTCTTCAACTTTCAGTCCTTCATTGTCCCATCCATTATGCCATTGTATGCTCATATTCTATTGCCTTGCGCTTACACTAAAACCTTGGAAAGATTGTACTATTATTTCATTTTTACCATTCCGTTCATGTCATTCATTGCCTCATTGCTCCCTAGCTGTAGATGGCCATCCATCAGGTTGTATCTAGTCACCTCTGGACTACCTTATAAATGCTGTATTGCCTGCATGAAGATTGTATCCTCAGTTAGTTAATTTAATATGTTCTTGCATCTTTCTAAATCCAGTCATCACATTGGGCCTGGCTTTAGTTCCCTTCCATTGTAACATCTCATCCCTCTTGCTTTTTTTTGAGCCATCAAACCACAGTTTGCACTTTGCAGTCAGCCTTGCTACCTTGCACTCAGCCTCTTCCTTTGTGCTCACAATCATCTAAGATTGCCCTATAGTACATGGGGTGGTTGTATGATAGTAAATTAACTAACTCAACTCCGCTATTGTAGTTGACCAACCTTTAATATATTTCTCTTTTACAATGTCATGTACTCACTCAAATGGGAACGCTTCCCTCACCCCTTGCAATGATGATATTTATTGGGTAGGGATACCCAGCGCTTCATGGGCCCAACAACCCCTAGACCCAGTCCATTCTTCCAAATCTCTTTTGGTTGAACCTCTTGACCATCCCCTTGCTCATTAACAGTAAGATCTGGTGCATCCTCTTGAGTAAATCAAACATTCCAAAAATTCCTCAGATGAAACCTTGAACTGCGGTGGATCAAGGGCTTGCACTAGTGCTCCTGAGGCCAAAGCTTTGACCCTTCTCTTGACTTTGATCCAGGCTCTTAACCAGAATTCCTTGCAATCTAGCCCTAGTGGTCCCAGTTTCTGCACTCTGGGAATGAAGCAGCCTGACCACTTTACAGGGGAAAACTTCCATAAACTCAGATCTTACCTAAAGTCCTATGAAATGATCTTTTCAAGCGATCCCAATAACTTACCCTCCAATAGAAATAAAGTTATGTATGTTTATTCCTTCTTAGGGGGAAGAACCTTGCAGTGGTTTGAACCGTATCTCAAAATATTATCCAATATTAGTCCCACCTATATTCTCAACAATTGGAACAAGTTTGAGCAACAATTTTTCACCCTGTTTGGCATCCACAAAAAAGTACAAAACACCAAATACAAACTTAATAATCTATTTATGATGGAGACTAGTAGAGTTTGAGTTTATATCTCTCATTTCCGGACTTTGCAGTCTTGCATCCAATGGAACAAGGCAGCACTCTTATTTAAATTTTGAAAGGTTTTAACAGCAAACCTAATTGAGAAGCTTGCAGTTGGGTCACATAAGACAAACTCCCTTCAGCAGTTAATTGACCAGGTGATCAAGCTTGATGATGGCTATCACAAAAAGAACCACTCTTGAAAAAAAAACATGGACCTTCAGCCTTGGCTCCAAAGGCAGAGAACTCTTCAAAGCAGCATTCAAAGAACCCAAAACACTCCAAAACAAATCCAATCTCTAACTCCAAGCCAAAGGGGAAAGCTGTTGCCAAATCTTCAAAGTTCCTGGATAAAGAAACTGTAATTCTCTGGAACAAGAAATGGAAAAGAAGGGAAAAGGAGGGGTTATGTTTGTATTGTGGAGGAAAACATGTTTTCAGTATCTGTTCAAAGCAGCTAGAAAGTCAAAAAATTATCTTGTAGTTTTTCTGATACTTGCAAGGAAAACTACACATTATCTAAACTAAAGCAATTCAATCTTTGCACTTGCAAGTCACTTGGTGCTCCAAGTTCAAGATGTTTCCTCTTCCATTCCAACAATACTCCTAATTGTGTTTTAATTGATTCCGGCGCTAAGGTTTCTTTTATAAGTTCATCTTTTGCCACTTCTCAAAATCTTACGCGTTCCAAGATAGACAAGTTTCCCACCTATTTAGTAAGTAGTGCAACAAAACCATCTCATTGGGTTACCCATAAGGCAAAATGGACCTTGGAATTTTCCAATTTCCCCAGCTTTCAATGGGATTTATTTTTTTTGGATATCCCTGGAATGGACAACACCATTCTAGGCCAAAACCTCATAGTTTACTGGAATCTGGATGTGAATTGGCAAGAAGGAGTAATTAACCTTTGAACCTTGCAACCACAGGGATCTAACCTTTCTGTCAAAAAGGAATTAAACAGCCTACCTGACACTTTCATTGAGTTGGATGACAACTTTCTGCCAGGATAATTGCAATAAAATGACCTCCATTCCCGATTTCCCTCTTCATATTTAGGATTTATTTCTTATTTTCCTGACTTAACTCTTCCTTGTTTCTTCAAAGAGAAAGAGGTGCCTAACACAAGGTGTATTTTGAGCTCCCTAATCCTCTTGCATTGTGTGAGAACTTAAAATCTGGAGATCAAAGATGAAGAGATTGAAGATTTAGAAATATTTGAGAGTCTTGACCTTTGGTTTATCATGACTTCTATGATGTATTTTCAGCTGTAAAGGCAGATAAACTACCTCCTTCTCATTCTTATGATCACAGGATCAAACTCACTTGCCCACCTCTGGCACCTGGACCAGTCTACTCTCTCTCAAAGCAAGAATCAGTTGGGCTTCAGGAATACATTGTAGAAAATTTATCAAAAGGATTTCTTTGACCAAGCAATTCAAATACCAGCTTTCCCTTCCTATTTATTCCAAAGAAAAATGGTGTTATTTGTCTTTGTGTTGACTACAGAAAACTGAGCCACTAAACTGGAAGAATGCCTATCCAGTACTTCCTATGTCCCACCTCCTTACTCTCTTCCATGGAGCTGCTTATTTCTCAAAGTTAGACCTTCAAGGCACCTAAAACTTAATTTGCATTGAAAAGGGTCATGATTATTTGACTGCAATGAGAACCAAGTTTGGAAGTTATGAGTATACCATCATGCCTTTTGGCCTCTGAAACACTCCTTCTACTTTTCAACATTTTATCAATGACATTTTTTCTGACCTTGTAGAGAAATACCTGATGGTGTATCTTGAAAATATACTTGTTTACACAAACACCCTTCAGGATCAAATTGCAAATTTGAGAGAGGTGCTTCAGCAACATTGAAAGAATAAAATGTTTGAAAAATCCTCTAAGTGCAAATTTCATACTCATTCTCTCCATTTTTTAGGTGTCATAGTCTTGCAGCAAGGGCTATTGATGGACCCAGCCAAATTCCAACACATATTGGACTGGCCCACACCTTCCTCAGTCAAATACCTTCAAATTTTTGTTGGCTTTGGTAATTTTTACAGAAGTTCTGTTGAGCATTACGCCAAAAAGACTGCAAATCTTACTAACCTTCTTCAGAAAGACACTCATTTTGTTTTTACATAACAAGCTGCTTTGGAGTTCAAAGCTCTAAAAAAAGCTTTCAAAACTCCTCCAATACTTGCTCATTTTAACAAGCTAGCTTGCACTATTGTGGAAACCAATGCAAGAAACTATGCAATTTCTGGAGTAATCTTGCAGTTTTCTTCTTCTTCATCTCTCTTTCATCCCTTATCCTTGAAGTCTTGCACATTGCTTTCTGCAGAGATTAATTACAAGATTCATGACAAGGAACTTCTTGCAATTGTTTACTGCTTGAAGAAAAGGTGTTCATAACTTTTGAGTCTTCTGGAACCCTTTGAGGTTTTAACTGATCACAATTCTCTCAAATACTTCATTATCTCAAAAGTCCGTATGCGCAGACAGGCACTTTGGGCCAAATAAATCTCTGAGTTCAATTTTAAAATCACCTATGGCCCCAGGAAACAAGCAGTAGTCCTTGATGCTTTATCACATTGCAACAATTTTTACCCAGGGGGGGGAGGACCTTTGCCAATGACAATCCTGAAAACATTAGGACACTCTTCTCCAACCAGTCTGCCCAACTCAGTTTGATCATCACCCACCTTCAAGACAAGCCTTCCAAACTTTGACAAGCTCAACTCAACAATCCCAAGTGTAATAAACTTTGAAAGAGTGCAAAATTATTAGATAGTGACTATAGTTTTGATGAAAAAGGCTATTTAGTCTATAAATATTGTATATTAGTACCTGATAATCCTTGCACTAAGTGTGATATCTTTGATTCTTGGAATTACTCTCCACTTGCTGGTCATCATGGGCAGGATAAAACCTACCAATTGATTGCACAAGACTTCTATTGGCCTGGTATGACCAAGGAAGCAAAAGACTATGTTGGCAGGTGCTATGATTGCAATTGTAACAAGTCCTTGAAACACCCAAAGTATGGACTGCTCCAGCAACTTCCTATTCTTCCTATTCCTTGGCACTTTTTGTTTATGGACTTCATTTTGAAATCACCTATTTCTAATGGCTATGATGCTATTTTAGTAGCAGTAGATTGCTTCTCAAAGATGGCTTTATTTCTTTGCAGTACTGTGACCACCTCTTTGGAAGACCTAGCTAATTTATTCATAGAATATGTATTTTCAAAACATGGCCTCCCTGATAATATAGTGATTGATTGTGGATCTTTGTTTGTCTGTGGCATCTGAAACTCTCTATGCCAAAATTTTAAGATCACTTGCAACCTGTCAATGGCCTACCACCCAGAAACAGATGGGCAGACTCGGAAATTTAATCAGATCCTCAAAAATTATCTTTGAATGTGCACTGCCTATCAAAAGGAAAACTGGTTGCAATGGCTCCCATTAGCCAAATTTGCCTACAACAACTCCACTTATTCCTCCACCAAACATTCTCCCTTCCAGGCTTTTTATGGTAGAAACCCAAACTTTGCCTCCATTCACGTAGCACCTTCTCAACCTGCTAAAAATTACCTTACTTACATCAAATGCCTTCAATTGCAACTCCAATACAACCACAAAGCAGCAAATCAGTGCTGCAAGGAGCAAGCAGACAGACTTTGCACTACGGCACCAAAATTTGCAGTAGGAGATCAGTTATGGCTTGATGCTTGCAGTATTTTAAGTACTTGCCCAACCCAAAAACTCTCTGAAAGAAAACTTGGCTCCTTCAGAGTCAAATAATTCATCTCTCCCAACTCTTTCAAAATTTCTTTACCTGCACAATGGAAAGGCATTTAACCGGTGTGGTGTTGTATTTATAACCTTGGATCAGGAGCTGCATGGCGGGCTGCGGGCTCAGCAGTTGGGTAGGTTGGGATCAGCATTTGGGGTGCGCGCGGTCTCAGCAGTGCCTGCTGCGGGCTCAGCAGCAGCGGATGAGGGCTCAGCGGCAGGGATTGCGGGGCTTGGCACCAGGTGCAGGTCAGGCCTACTCTGGGGGGCACCGGGCCACGACCTGCCCAGGGAATGCAGACCAAGTGATAGAGCCAGCCCAACAAAGCTTGCGGGTGGCTAGTCTGGAAGGCAAGGGTGGGGCGATCAGGTGTTATATGCGCCAGGGAGGTTTGTGCGTGCATAAGCGCAGGCCGACTCATGGATTGCAGGATCCGTGGAGGCGCGCAGACGGATAAACCTGGGGGGCTCCAAGTAGGGCTCAGCAGAGGTTTGCGCGGGAATAAGCGCCAGCCGACTCACGGATTGCGGGATCCCCAGATGCGTGCAGAAGGATAAGCCTGGGGGGCTCCAAGTAGGGCGCCGCAGAGGGCTGCACCATAAGAAGGACAAACTGGACATACGTGATATCAAAGGGGAGGGTTTTGGACGGGGTGGGTGGTACGGGGTAGGGTTAGGGTGGAGCTAGGGTTCTGTACTTGGGGTCATATTTCATCAATCTTGTTGCTTGTAGTTGTACCTAGGTTAGGGTTGAGAGGGAGGACTCAAAAATACCTCACTCTCAACTCCGGGTTGGATACATACATCATCAGATCATATCATAGATCATATCATATATCATCATCACCGGACCACCAGTGAATGGTATGGGAAGGATTGGAAGGGAGGAATTTATCTTGTCATCACTCTCTCTATTCTTAAACTAATTGCATCCAATCTCCCTACAGACACTTAGACCAATAACTTCTGGAACTTGAGGAAAACTTTGGGGGGTATCACCTCTCTTGTTTCCACACCGGTCTTTCATGTGTCTTTCCTAGAGCCAGCTCAAGCCTTATACCTGGGAAAGACTCATCCCCCTCCTGAACCGTTCAATTTCCAAGATCATTTAGAGTTGGATGTAAGCCATGTTCTGGATTCCAGGTTATGCAAAGGAAAACTTCAATACCTTGTCAAATGGACTAGCTTCCAGTCCAACAAAGATTGCAGCTTGTGGGAAACAGCTCATCAACTTTGCAACTCTCCTGACTTGATTCCAGAATTTCATGCAAACTACCCTTGCAAACCTTGCCAAGCCTAATTCAATCCCTCCAATCCCATTCCACATTTCTATCCTATTCCATCTCATCCAATCCTCCCTCATTTCTCATTCCATGCCATACTATCTCAGTTTTATTTTTTGCAGCTGTTTTATTTTCACTTTCATTACAAATCTTTGTTTTATGTTATTTTCTCTCCTTATTCTGTTGAAAAAATCCTTTTACTTCTCAAAAAAAAAAATCTATACCCAACAAATAATAAAATAATAAAACACATAAAACATGACAAATTTCCCTTCATTTCCTTTTCCACCTCTTCCTGATTCTCAGTCAATTCCATTACCATCAACTTGAATTCATCCAAATCCTCATCATTTATTAACCCCAAAATTTGTTGCAACACAAGAATTTGTGCAACCAATGCCTTCCCAAAGATTTCCTTGCACCTTGCAGTAACAGAATTCCATTAATCTGCCCGCAAGAGTTCCTTGTTGGATCTCTTCATTCAACCTTGAAAAAAACCTTCTCTAACATTGCCTATTACCCTCCTTGCATCATTTTTGATTGGAACCACAAATTTCACTTGGCTCCCTTTGCCTTGGTCCTCCATACCATTCACTTCCATTCTTTCCCTCCCTGCTTCAATTCCATCCTCCTGTATTGTCCTTTTTCCTTCCTCCTCTTCATTTCCTCCATTCTCTTCTTCCCTTTGTAAGACTCCAAACAGTGCTGAGCTGCAGGCAGTTCTGTGGAGGGGAAAGGTGCTGTTTAGGCTGCCCTCCTGGGAGATTCAAAAATATTTAAATGTAACTGGAATCAAGATCCAGAACCTTGTAAATAAGGAATCAATAGAAGGGATGAATTTGATAGTAGTTGGTAGCAATGGAACAACACTATCTGAGGAAAGATGGTGTGGGAAAAGACTTGAACAAAATAAGTTAAAGTTTCTTCAGAGTTCAATATAACAAGGCAGTTTTAAGTAAAAACACCCACAAGCTAATAACACTGGTTGTCAGAAGAAGATTAGGAAAGATCAACTAAATCCCAACCAACCTCCAGGCTCTCAATGAACCTGCCCAACTCTCTGCAATCAAGCACTTGAAGGGTACCAGATAACTTTGGGTGGCTGTAAAAAACAAGGAAATTTGTTTTATGATGCTCTAGAATCAAAGAAGTAACAAATTCAAACATGAATAACCCAGCACTTCTCAAGGAACTCAATAATAGCATGGCAGGATTAAACTTTTAAATAAATAAAGGGAGGTTTAACACTCCAGGTTTGAAGCTTAAAGAAACCTCTCAGTCAAACATGAATGGTTCCAGAAGGATGATCAAAAAGAATGACCAGACCAGTATGGTCAAAAAAATGATCAAAGAGTGGTATGAAAAACTCAAGAAACCAACCAAATGGATTCTTCTTCAACAATAAAGGCTATTGGTTGGTGATAACAGATAAGTTCACAGGGGAAGGATCAAAGATTTAAGTATGGAGGCTCCAAGATCAAGGGGCAATCATAGATATACAAAGGATAAGGATGCTCAGATAAAGGGGAAGTGCCCCTAACAATTTATTTATTTATTATATTGCTGGTGATGATAGGATGATGGGAAAAAGGCAGGGGAGAGCCCCTCCTTTTATGGGCAAGAAGCCCTGTGCACTATATACAAGGAGATGACACAAATGAGTGCGGAAAAATAATAATTAAAATGTCTTCTTTCCTTTTTTTTCTTTTTTTTTTCTTGATGATGAAAATAATAGTGAAAAAAACAAGAATTAATGACAGGAAGATCAAGACATTTGAAAAAACAAAAAATGAGGGAAGAGAAAAAAAAGGGACCAGCCCGCATCATGGATGGCAGCGGGCAGCAGATGGAAAGTGGCCCTGCCAACCATGCTAATTGCTGATGGGCGCCAGTGAGTTGGTAGTGTGGAGGAGGATCAATGCAGAGGATCAAGAGCAAGGGAAGAGGGGTTGGTGTTGAGAGTGTGGTGGTGCAAGCAACAGTGTCAACCACTGATGGCAGTCTTTGTTGTTGTCAGGTGATGGTGGCTGGATGAAGGGCGGGATTGGATGGCTGTTGGGAGATGATCAATGTTGAGGAGGTCACTGACCGCAGTGTGATAGCGCAAGCAACAGAGTTTATTGTTGATGGAAATCTTCTGCTGGTCCGTCAGATGTCAAGAAGGCAATGGCTGTTGGCAATCTCCATTGACCAATTGGTCAATGGCAATGGGATCATTGGTGATGAAGATGAGTATGGGAGTTGATGGTGTTCATCATTGTTGTTTGATGGGCTGGATCAATGGCCAATCAAAAGTTTTCAAGGGGATAAAAAATGATGAGGATTACAAGGATGGTGATGGATTGCATGTGCCTGGCCAAAAACCCGGGCCGCAAGCGCAATTAGGAGAGATTGAACAGGGGATCTGGGGATTTGAACACGCTGGAGACCCTTTTTAGACCACTAGGACAGGGATGAGGTGGAAAAAGGTAAAATGGAAGATTACCCATAGAAACACAGATTTTTTTTTAATGATTATGATGATGATAGACTACATATTTTTTTTTTAGAAATTTCCCTTTTACACAAGGTTTCCCAGATTTTTAACCACATCTCTCCTCAACTTACATACTTTCCCTATTCTGAATCTTGATTTTGAATATATTAAGGAAAGGAAAAATACAAAGAAATTGAACAGAAGCTGTGCCATTTCTTGATCTTGGGAGTGATTGAAAAATTGGAAAATATATTGATCCATCCAAAAAATAGCCCTAGAAGCTGCAGAGACAAAACAAAGAAGGCCTCCCAGGTTCTCACCTATGTGGCATAAAGTAGAGTTTTACAACAAAAATGCTGCAAATGACCCTGGTGGTGCACAATTGGGAGGACTTACGTGAGCACAACTTATCTCAGAAACTCTACTTTATGCCGCATACATGAGCACAACTTATCTCAGAAGTATGTGGCATAAAGTAGAGTTTCACAACAAAAAGGCAGCAAATGACCCTGGTGGTGCACAATTGGGAGGACTTACTTCTGAGATAAGTTGTGCTCACATATGTGGCATAAAGTAGAGTTTCACAAAAAAAACGCAGCAAATGACCCTGGTGGTGCACAATTGGGAGGACTTACTTCTGAGATAAGTTTCCTCCACCACAATGAAAATTCTTGAATTGATCAGCAGAGAACCTTCTGGCCAACTGGGTACCATCCAGCTCTTTGAAAACATAAGATCAACCTCTGACTTGGCAAACCACCCAATAAGGACCATTCCAGCCGTTTGAGAAAAGATTTCCCCACTGGGTTTCCAAGGATTGATTATAAGATAAATCTAGATCACCAGGATTTAAGGGATCCCTGATTTGATTTAAGTGCTTGTCTTCCCAATACTGAAACAATTTTAATCTTGATTCCATCATCTTCTTATAATCTTCATCACAAACATCTTCACTTTGCTCCAGTTGCTTGGATCTAGCAACTAATAGATCAGTGGTGGAAGACACCTGTTCCCAAGTGATACCCAAGAAATATTCCATTTCCAGATCCAAAGGAAGAACTGAACTTTGTTCAAAGATGATTTCATAAGGTGAGTAGCCAGTGGTCTGTTTGGGTGAGATTTAATCAGAGAAGAGAACAAGAGGAAGGAATTTGCAACAATTCTTGCCACTTTCACCAGCTAGTTTAACAATTGCAGCCTTCAAAGGAGTATGGCCTTGTTCCACCATGCCTTGGCCTTCAGGATAATAACAAGTAGTAACTCTATCTTGTCCAGGAAGTGATTGGATCATTTCAGCAAGTTTGCCACCAAATTTAGAGCCACCATCAGTAGAGTAGGATCAAGCCAAGCCATAACACATTGTCAAAGTCTCATAGAGGAAAGCTGCCACTGATTCAGAGCTAAGATTCTTAAGAAATTTAGCCCCAAACCATCCAGAAAAATCATCTCTAGCCACAATGAGGTACTTAGCACCACCTGCCTTAATATGAACCACATCCATAGAAATCCTCCCAAAGACAGTGGATTCCCCATTAGGATAAAAAAATTCAGCTGGATGCCTAAGATCACATTTTTGACAAACTTCACAACTCTTGCACCATTGGGAGATGGATTTCTTCAGAGATGGCCACCAGAATTTTTTGGATAATTGTCAATAAGGTTCAGTTTCCCCACAATGACAAAGACCTTCATGGAGACTTTCAAAGATAGAATCTTGTTTAGAAGGGATAATAACAACAATAAGAGCACAAGGATTTCCTCTTTTCATAATCCTAGAGCCTTTTACAAAGAAATTAGAGGACTTTCTTTTGAGAGATCAAAATTATTTAGCAGAGAGATCAGGAGGCCTTTGAAAAGTTAATATTTACTGCTCTAATTTAAGCCAGAAACCTTGTTAAAAGCCAGAATAATCTTGAGAGGAGAAGGAGAAGACAGGATTGATCAAAGGTTCTTCTTCATAAAAATCAATTCCAATATCAGATTTGTCATCCCCAAGTGGAATTTGAGATAAAGCATCAGGCATAGTGAAAGATTTTCCAGGCCTGTGAGCAATATCAAAAGAGAAAAGCTGAATAAAGGCCAACCAACGAGTCATAGGAGTATTTGGGAGTCTGGGAGCCTTGATCATTTCAATGATGGATCAAGCATTGACTTGAAATTCAAAATTTTGGCCCCAGAGGATGGTTTGGAGCTTCTTCATCATTTGAGCAACACCACAGAGTTCCAGTTTGGACTGAGAATATCTGGATTCTACATCTGAAAATAGAAAAGATTCATAAATAGCAGGATGGTCCCAACCATTTTTATCTTCCTGAGTCAGAACAGCCCCAACAGATTGATAAATAGAATTAAAACCAAGCAAGATCTTGCCAGCTCCAGCTCCATAAGATATCTTTTTCAAAACTATGTCTTTACCAACAATCATTTTGAGCAGCTGAAATGCATGTTTGCATTATTGGGTCCAAATCCATTCAGTATATTTCCTGGTTAGACAACGCAAGGGTGCACAGATTTGGCATAAAGATGGGATAAAGATTCAAACATAAGTTGAAACACCTAGAAAGCCCCTAACTTCAGTTGGATTGATTGGGGTAGGCCAAGAGATGATCTTGTTGACTTTGGCTGGTGCCATCCTTCTTTCTTCCTTGCAGACCACATGACCAACAATTTCCAGAGCAGGTACACAAGCCGCCAGTTTGGATCCAGAGACAGTAAGGCCAGATTCCTCGATTCGAAACAGAATCCTCTCCAAGGTAGTAGCATATTCCCAGATAAAACAACAAATTCCTGAATGCCAAGGTAAGAGCTCATTATCATAGTCAGATACTGGACCTTTAATTCCTCCATCGTCAATAAAGATACCAGCATGATCAGGGATTTCATCCTGGAGGATCCACATCATCTGAGCCTGATAGACTGCAACCAAATTATTGGCACCCTGAGGAAATTGAGTAAGTTGAAATCAACCAAGAGGAGTATCAAAAGTAGTGAGAGGGCAAGAGATAGGATGTAAGGATTGTTTTTCATAACCACCCATAATGTCCCCTAGACCATAGAAAGCTCTCCCAGAGAAAGATTCAACAAATTCTTCAGTAGCAGGAGGAATACTAGAGTCTTTAATAGTAACTTTGTTAAGAGGTTGAAGATCATGAACTATTCTAAGTTTATCATTACTCTTGAGGAAACAGAAGACAGGGGTGGAATAACTGGAAGTTGACTGCTCATATAGACCAGTATGAACTTGTTTGTGGACCAACTTGATAAATTTTTTGACTTTAGCAGCAGGGATTGGGATCTTTTTCTTTTTCCAAGGATCATTTTCAACTACAGGGATGATATAAGCATGGCCATAGGATTCTTTCAAGACACCTCTCTCTTCTTCACAGAGAGAAATAGATTTTTCCCTTAGAGATAAGACATTTTTTATCAAATTTAACTCATCAGGAAGAAGCCATCAATCTGGACCAAAGTTGAGTGCTTTCATATGTTCTTCAGTGACTCATCCATGAGGCACAAAGGAACCAGTAAGAGATTGAGATAGACTACAGTAAGTATCACAAGATAAGGGAGGTTCCATTAGAAGAGGATTGAGGTTGAGAGGCATAGGCTGGTTGACTGGTTGGACCTTTTTTGCAACTGGCTTATATTAGTATCAAAGGAGAGGAGTCCTTGTTTTCTCCAAGAGTTGACCAGTGAGACTTGACTATAAAAACTAAGACCAAGTTCCATCATTTTCCACATCCAATGTTCCACAATATCCTCAAAGGGTGCCTTTTCCATAAAAGGAGAACCAGGAGACAATACATTTCTCACATTTGTGGCACAAGGTAGGGTTTCAAAAATGACAGTAGAAGATTTCCCTAGTGGTGCACAATTGGGAGGACTTACTTGTACCCCAAATTGCCTTGACTGAAGCCCATATTCCTCCATACCAAAGCCACCAAGAATAGAATTGAGATTGGTATCTAGTTTATCATCATTGCAGAGATTCAAAAAAGAACTGAGAGAAGATTGATCAGGCTTAAGATTACAAGGAAAAGAATACATAACAGATCCAGACAGAGAAGAAATATTTTTGGAATTTTCTATTTTGACATGTTTTCAATTTTTAATAATTTCCAGATCAGAAGAAAATGATGAGAAAAAAGAGAAATAAGCCTCAGGGATGAGAGTTGACCCTTGAGTTGAATTCCAAGGCTGAGAAGAACTACAACTATTAGTATGATCAACTATTCCCATAAAAAATGAGAGGAATTGGAATTATCCTTCTGCTTTCCCTTTAAAGACAATTTAGGAGTATGACCAGGGAAATCTCTTTCCAAAAAACCAGAATCCAAAGAACAGAGAGAAACTTTTATCTTTCTGCCATAAGCATCAGAGAGGAGGATTCTCTCCCCAAATTGATCAGAAAACATCAGGGTAGAACCAAAATCCATTAAGAATGGTGGTCCCAAGATCATAGGACCTTCCAAACAAGTGATCCAAAGTGACAAGTTCCAAAAATATTTTGACCAATCCTAACTAGGACATCTTCAGAAAAACAAACCAATTCACAAGATTGATTCCCTATCCCATAAACTGCAGAATTGAAGCTGACCCTAGGACTGAGTTTGAGTTTGCAGGCCATAGCATCCAAAAATAAGTTGAGCTGAGATCCAGAATTGACAAGGATTGAAAAATTTTTAGCTGAGTCACCAAGATAACAGGGAAGAAAACCAAGGGGACAGGAATAAAGTTTGGAATCTGAGGAAGGATCTGTTCCATCAGAGTACCAGAGGAAACCTTCAATTAGTCAGGACCAATCTCCACACGTTTACAAGAGACCCATTTCTTCATTCCTTCAGCAACAGATGGAGAAATTGACAGCAATTCATCCACAGATAGATCAGGAATTTTAAGATCTGAAATTTTCTTTAATACCCCTTCCACAGTATTGGGTTGGTCCTTTTAAATTCCCCTCTTGTACCAAACTTTGGGCTGGGTGGAGGGAGGAAGTTCAGGTGAAGTGGGAACAGGATCAGAAAGTTGAGGAGATTTAGATGGAGGAGGAGGATCAGAGTGATCTTGAAACCTTTCCATGAGTTGTTCCTTTTCCACCTCTATGTCTTCCATATCAGAGGAAGGAGGCTCAGGAAAAGATTGATGTTTAACCGGTTTCCAAAGGATTGAGGAGGGAAAGAAAGGAGACTTATGAGGTTTGGGTTCCTCATGTTGTTTCCTAGCTGGATCAGATTTATAAGCTCACACAATTCTGGAGGAGGAGATAGCTGGAGGATACAAAGTTTGAAGGGTAACACATGAAGATTGTAAATTGAAAGAAGCCAAAGATGCCTTCATAGGAGGTGGTGGCTGATAAAAGGCTACCACATTTTGGGTAGGACAAGATGAGTCAAAGGGGATCAATCCACCATTAGGAAGAAATAAATTTTTGCCCTTCTGCTCCATCAAATTTTTGTCTTTATACTTCTGGAGCTGAGGGAATTTTCCGGTTCCATGACCTTCCCTATGACAGTAGTAGCAGACCAGAGTAGATTTAGGGACATAATTAGAGGGCTTAGGAGTAGCAAGAGAAGAAATTTTTTGATCTATTCTGTTCTCAAAAGCTTAGAGTAGCTTGGTGATCTCATTAATAGTAGCAGTTTCCTTGTTGGACTGAGGATTTGGTTTGGGCCTGCGGTTTGCCTCCATCTTATTCATAATGTTGTTAGATTCTTTGAAAGAAGGAGCATGGACTGGTTCAGTGGTTCTATGTTTTTTGCAAGTTAAAGCAGTTTGAACTTTCATTACTTTATCCGCAGCATTACTAAGGACTGGGAAAACAGGGAGCTTGAATCAATTATCCCTGGTGGTGATCATTGATCAAGACTTGACCAATTCATCCCTAATTTTTTCCTGCACTCCTAGCAAAAAAGATTGAAAAAATCAAACTCAAACTTTGTCCACCATATCAATGTGGTTGTTTTGGATAAGATAAGATTGGATCAGATCCCATGACTTTCTAAAAGACTGATAGTCAGAGGCTGAAGAGACACCACCATTTTAGATCCACTGAGAGACAATATCATCCAGTTCCTGTGAAGTAAACCAGGCTACATCTATTTTACCCCAATATGCCAACATTGCTCCCCTTAGAAGCGTCCACTTATGGTATTCAAATCCATCAAACAATTTGATTACTTCCATAAATTAATCAGAGGAGATGAAGAATTGTAACTGATAGGCCATGTTTTATTCACTTGCCCCATCCACTTCAGCAGCCATTTTGTAAGATTCCAGTTCAACATTCAACCCATTGAACCCTAAGTTCTTGTTCTGAGGTTTTATCCTGACCATCCTAGGTGAAGCAGAGGTGGTGGGAGTACTTGTAGATGCCATTTTGAATAACAGATTTGCTAGAGGATCCAAAGAGCAGATTTCCAAAGTGGCTCATGATTGTGGCAAAACTAGGGTTTCAAAAAAAACAACAGAATCTTGCCCAAGCAGTGTGCAATTGGGAGGACTTACTTCTGAGATAATTTTCCTCCACAGATCAGATCTGAGAAAAGAGAAATAGAGAAAAAAGAAAAAGGATTGGATTTTGAAGTTGATTCCAAAAGCATTTGGGACTTTAAATCCCAAGGTTGCTGGTTCAATCCTGGCCCAGGGGACCAAATTTAAGACTCCAAAAAGCGCTGAGCTGCAGGAAGTTCTGTGGAGGGGAAAGGTTCTGTTTAGGATGCCCTCCTGAGTGTTACAAAGATATTGAAATTTAACCTGAATCAAGATCCAGAACTTTTTAAATAAGGAATCAATGGAAGGGATTAATTTGATAGTAGTTGGTAGCAATGGAACAACAAGTTTGCTCAGAGTTCAATAGAACAAGGAAGTTTTAATTAACAACACCCACAAGCTAATAACTCTGTTCATCAGAAGAATATTAGGAAAGATCAAATCAATCCCAACCAACCTCCAGGTTCTCAATGAACCTGCCTAACTCTCCGCAATCAAGCACTTGAAGGGTACCAGATAACTGTGGGTGGCTGTAAAAAAGAAGTAAATTTGTTTTATGAAGCTCTAGAATCAAAGCAGTAAAAAATTCAAACAAGAACAACCCAGAACTTCTCAAGGGACTCAAGAATAGCCTGGCTTAATTCAACTTTTAAAGAAATAAAGGGAGGTTTAACACTCCAGGTTTCAAGCTTAAAGAAACCTCTCAGTCAAACATGAATGGTTCCAGAAGGATGATAAAAAAGAATGATCAGACCAGTATGGTCAAAAAAGGGATCAAGGCGTGGTATAACACACTTAAGAACCCAACAAAATGGATTCTTCTTCAACCAGAAAGGCTATTGGTTGGTGATAACAGATAAAGTCACAGGGGATGGATCAAAGATTTGAGTATGGAGGCTCCAAGATCAAGGGGAAATCATAAATATACCAAGGATAAGGATGCTCAGATAAAGGGGAAGGTCCCCCACCAATTTATTGATTGATAATAGTGCTGATGATGATAGGATGATGGGAAAAAGTCAGGGGAGAGCCCCTCCTTTTATGGGAAAGCCCAGTGCACTATATACAAGGAGATGAAACAAATGAGCGTGGAAAAATAATAATCAATTTTTTTTTCAGATGATGAAAATAATAATGAAAACAAAAAGAATTAATGAAAGGAAGATCAAGAAATGTGAACAAAAAAAAGATGAGGGAAGAGAAAAAAAAAAAGACAAGCCCGCATCACAGATGGCAGTGGGCAGCGGATGGAAAGTGGCTGCGCCAACTGTGCTAATTGCTGATGGGCGCCAGTGAGCTGGTGGTGTGGAGGAGGATTGAGAAGAAGGATGGAGAGCAAGGGAGGAGGGTTCAGTGTTGAGAGTGTGCCGGTGCAAGCAATGGCCTTCTTTTTTTTGCCAGGTGATGGCGGCTGGATGAAGGGCAGGATCAGATGGCTGTTGGGAGATGATTGATATTGAGGAGGTTTCTGACCACCATAAGAAGGTACAAGCCACAGCATTGATTGTTGATCGCAATCTTCTGCTGGTCCATCAGATGTCAAGAAGGCAATGGTCATTGGAAATCTCCATTGACCTATTGATTGACGGCAATGGGATTTTTGGCGTCAAAGATGAGGATGGCACTTGACAGCGTTAATTTTTGTTGTTTGATGGGCTGGATCAATGGCCAATCAAAAGTTGGCAAGGGGATCAAAAATGACAAGGATGACAAGGATGGAAATGGATTACATGCGCTCAGCCAATAACCCGGGCCGCAAGTGCAATGAGGAGATATTGAAAGGGGGATCTGGGGATTTGAACGCCCTGGAGACCCTTTTTAGACCACTAGGACAGGGAGGAGGTGGAAAAAGGGAAAATGGAAGAGTACCCATAGCAACATAGAAATTTTTTTTTATCATTATTATTTTTTTTAATGATGATGATGATGATAGACTATATAATTTTTTTTTTTTAGAAATTTCCCTTTTACATGAGGTGTCCTGGATTGGTCACCACACCTTTTGGTTCTGTTTCCTCCTTCTGGTTCATTTCTTTCTTCTCTAGTTTCTTGGGGATTGCCTCAACCTGTTCTTCACTTTGCAACTTGGTACCCATCTGATTTTTTTGAAACTAAGCCAACGGTTGAAAATATGGTGGTGGTGTTGGTGTATTAGTTTTACATCTACTGAACCTTTGAAATACTGCAAAGGACAAAAATTACCTTATATTAATTTCATCTTGTTCATTTAATTTATTCTCTAGCCTCACTTACTTGGACCCTCACTCCTAGAAATTCAATATCCGGTACTGGCAGAATTTTATAATTCACACTCAGAGCAGATCTTCAACTTCAGACCTCATTAGTGGATGCTTCTGGGTTATTGAACAACTACCCTCTATTCAAAGGGAACAAAGAAGCCACCTTCCAAAGACAAAATTGCTTGCACTTGCCTCAGAGACCCCAGGCAGCAGTGCTAGGGACACATCTTTTTTTTCAAAAGATATACTTTTTACAACGGCAAGACAAGGATGACAACATAGTAGTAAACTATAAAACATTTATTTAAGCACTGAAGTATAGTATTATGTAGGGTTATACAGTAGAGTAAAAACTTTGGAATTGATGGGAAATCATCTAAAGCGCTTGCAGGAGCTTGCAGCTTTATACCTGGGCAAATTTCATGCTCCAAGGTTAAGGATCATTGTCTTCATCACTTTGACATATCCTTTTACTAAGTAACATCTACCTCATTCCATAAGTGTGACAGAAATAAAGCACAACATCAATGGTGCCTTCTGCTTACTACCTTTTGCTTGCATAAAAATCTTCCAATCTTGGCAACTCAGTATATACTTGAAAATATTCACAGTTAACTCTAATCCAAGTCAACCATCCATTTGAGCTTCACTCTTCTACCCTGGGTATCATCAACCCTTGGACTTCCAATTTCTTTCACACATTTACACTAGCTTTCACACATGCCTAGATAGCCAAATCAACTGTGTATTTTGCAAATGGGCTAGCTCCCTTACCTGCATAAGCTTTATTTTTAAATTTTAATTTTCTTCACCTTTCAGTCCTTCATTGTACCATCCATTATGCCATTGTATGCTCATATTCTACTGTCTTGCGCTTACACTAAAACCTTGGAAAGATTGTACTATTATTTCATTTTTCCCATTCCATTCATGTCCCTCATTGCCTCATTGCTCCCTAGCTGTAGATGGCCATCCATCAGGTTGTATCTAGTCACCTCTGGACTACCTTATAAAGGCTATGTTGCCTGCCTGAAGATTTTCTCCTCAGTTATTTAATTTAATACGTTATTGCATCTTTCTAAATCCAGTATCACATTGGGCCTGGATTTAGTTCCCTTCCATTGGAAAATCTCATCCCTCTTGCCATTTTTTGAGCCATAAAACCACAGTTTGCACTTTGAAATTAGCCTTTCTACCTTGCACTCAGTTCCTTCATTTGGGCTCACAATCATCCAAGATTGCCCTATAGTATGTGGGGTGGTTGTGTGACACCATGCCTTCTTCTTCAAAAAAAGGCATGGATTTAGTGATTTTGAAGGTGTGAATTTAGCCTGGTACAGCAAACTATTGGTTTGGTGGCAAATCAAAACTACAATCCTTGAAATATTTTATGAATTCCATTGCCCATAAACCCAATTTCTACCATATTCTAAAAATATTCCTTCCCAATCCACATTTCTGTGTACCCTAGCAGACACAAGACCCCATCAGGAAGATCATCAAGTTACTCTGCACTGAGAAATGATACTTCAAAATCCAGAGCAATTTCCTTTTGTGCCTCCTCCTTGATGTAATGCTTTATTATTGATATGAATTCTGTCACAATTACAAGTAATACCAAAGCCAATTCCTTCAAAGATAGCATTATTAGAATGTTTTTGCTGCAAATCCACCAGACTAACTCACCTTTCTTTCTCTGGATCCCAGTGGCCTGTTCCAAAATTATTATTTCCTGAATCCACAAAATTTCCAGCACCAAAAGATCCACCTCCACCTTCTCTTACAACCTGAAGAATATCTATTTGTCTGACTGTACTAACCATACTTTTGAAGCCACTTTTGATGCAGCAATTACTCTTTTTCAGATACCACTCCCAATTAAACCATTAACTCAGTCTTTCCATTTCCAAATCTCCAAACCAGCTCTATTGGTAAATCCAGCCCCTCCATAAACTTCTCCTTTTTTTCCAGAACCAGGTCCCACTGCACCACCCTCACCCACTTTCTTTTTGACATCCTCCATCAGGCAGGCAAAATATTTTTTCATGTACCTCAATTCTTGGCAGTAGTAACATCAGCTCAGCCAATATAGTTATGTAGAGTTGGTGGGTACAATTGCAGCTACTCTTTCATTCAATTCTTGCTGCACAAAGATCCAGGGCAAATTCATGATTTCCCTCACCTGTATGTACAGGGGGGATAAGTAAGTCCTCCCACTGATTGGCCAAAATAAGTAGTTGATTTTTAGAAACATTTTCAAGGCCAAAGTGTCCAGTCCCAAAAAATCATAAATTTATTTAAAATTGTATAATTTTTTATTCCAAAATCTGTTCTTTAAGGTGGGAATTGATTGATGAATTAAATCATCCAACTATCAATTTTTTAAAAATAATACAAAAAGGTACAAAATACCCCAAAACATATGTTTTGGAAAGAGAAAAAATGAAACCATCCTTATGCAGATAATTTTATTTTTAATATATTTAATTTTGGGGAAGAATCAGAATAGAACTATATAAAAAAAACCCAATGAAATTTAATTTTTTGATTCATGGGAAAAGCAAATTTGATTCATGGAATTTTTTTGTGGTTTTGATGATGCTTTGATTAAATAATCAAGATGGGTATCTGCAAACCCATAAAATTCAAACAGGAAATATTTCTGATGCTGTTTTAGTCCTGCATTATGCTTCCATTGGAAAGTTTCCCTTTTCTAGAGCTTGCCAAATCTTGTGAATTTTTTTGATTTTGTTGGTTTTAAGGAGGGGCTCATTCCATTGCTTGAAAACCAATTGAAATATTCTAATGAAGTAAAATATTTTATTGAATGAATCATCTTGATCTGATGAATGATTTTAAACCTTACAAAGAAAATAAAAATCCAAATGAAATGAAATATCAAATTTTGAAAATGACTGAGCAAAAAGTCTGAAAAACTTCAGAGGATAATTTTTTATTTATTTTTCAGGCAGAGATCCATCTATATTCAAAAATGAAGGGTAAGAAAATTTTCATCTTTTTCATGTCTGTACTGATTCAAAATGGCTTTTTTTAAATTAAACTCATTCATTTTCATATTATTTTTCAAGAACAATAAAACTTCCTGGTTTTTTCATTTCACACATCAGTGTGAAGACTTACTTCCCACCCTGTACATACAATATCTTGCAAAGTGGCCAGAGGGGCTAACCTCCAATCTGTTTTTTTTTTAGAAATAGCATCAACATTTCCTCTGGCATCAACCTCAATAAGTCAATCCCCCCATGGACTACCATCCTTATAAGCAGGCAAAAAATGGAGGCACATGCTATTATGTGCCACCCTGTAAAAATGTTTCAACTTGGTTACAACTGGGTTGTAACTTTGTCATAACTTGGGTGATATTTCCCATGTAATACAACACATATCATCCACAAATTCTGTACAAAACTTCTATATTGTGTGTTGAAAAAATTTGCATGCAAAATTTGAATCTGTTTTAATCCCAAACTTGGAAATTTTCATGAATCATTATTGGCCCCGCAAACTAATTTTACATCCAAACTGATAACACTTAAATGACACAGTATTTTACCCTTGGTTTTTTTGTTAAAAAGAATGTATATATGCTATGGCATTTTCACTCTCAAAAGGTTCAAGGAATAAACAGCATGTTTATCAGCAAAAACTTCTTCATTGTACATGCAGGGAAATAAATAGAGGGTATAAAAGTTAAGCAAACCCGCTATTTATTAATGGCGGGTTTCAAACCAAATCCACCATTTCAAACCCACCATTAAAAATCAAAAAACCCCACTCATTTCACATGAGACGTGTCAAATTTACCTGAAATGAAATGGTTTTTTTCAAATGAAGTATATAAAGGCCTTCAACAGCTCAACCACACGTCATTCCACATCATCACCCCTGATTTCATCCTCCAACCTTATTGGAACACTTCATCACTCTCATTGCTTCATTGCTATCCTCATCACTTCATCACTCACATTGCTTTGTTGCTATCCTCATCACTTCATCACTCTCATTGCTTCATTTCTATCCTTGTCACTTCATCACTCTCATTGCTTCATTGCTATCCTCATCACTTCATCACTCTCATTGCTTCATTGCTATCCTCATCACTTGATCAATCTCATTGCTTCATTGCGCTTCATCATTTCATCACTCTCACCTTGCTTTATCACTGTCATCACTTTATTTCTTCCATCACATCCATCCTCTCATTGCTTTATTGCTTCATCACTCCATCCCCCCTTTCATAACATCCTAACTGTGCTTTATTTCTTCATCACTCCATCCCACTTACTCTTTTTAAATGGCCCCTCAGCAACACTTCCCCCGCAATTCCACTCAACCAAAGCAAAAATACCCCAGGAACTCAACATCCAACAATCCTCCCCCATCAGCTTCCAAAGGCTCAAGTGAGCTCAAGAGAGCTGATCAAATCATCCTGGTAAACTGGCTCAAAATTCCATCCAACTAAAATGCTTGCTTTGGATCTGACAATGAAACACAATTTGGTCAACCTCCATCCTCTAAGGTTAATGTTTATCTCCTGATGTCCAATGAACTCAAGAATAAAACCAAACTTAGGCTGTATCTTTCATTCAAACAGATGCGGGAGCAATTCAAGAACTATTGAACCAAGTACAAAAAATCCCACTCAATTTCAATCTCCACCGGCTTTGGTATCACCAACTCTGATAAAGCCAAGGGAATCAACTTTTTGGTTGATAAGTTGGACTCCATTTGTCCTTTTTATGTTAAAATGGATGAAATCTTTGGAAAGAAGGCCAATATCACCCCTTTAGCTGCTTTTGATGCCCAACAATCAGATTCAGTTGATGCTGAGGACCTGGCTGTGGATGCTTGGCCTAGCAATGATGATCCCAATGAAACCTATGAGTGGCCCCAATCTGATGTGGAGGAGAATATTTCAACAGCATCAGCTGCAATCACGTCTACATCAGCATTGATCAACAATTCAAACCCTTCCTTGGACCCCTCACTTCCTTCTTTAGATTTCTCTCTTCCTGGGGCAGAAGAACTTAACAACTTGGCCAACAAGGAGCAAGTTATTCCTGTGTCACCACCATTGGAATCATCTGCTCAAGTAAGGAACCAAGATCTTTTCTCTTCTGTCTGGTTAATCCTGACTGATTCAGATTGTAAAAAAACAGGCTCATCCATTCCTGAATGGCCAAATACTCAAGCCAATGGGGCCTCCCACATCCCCTTAAAATTAGAGCAATGATGTTCCCACGCAAACCTCCTCTGCAAAGAAAAAGTGAAAGGCCTCCAATTCCATCAACCTCAACCCTAATAGCTGTCAAAAGTGGAGAAACACTTCAAATTTTTCTGGCTTTGAGGGTATCATGGAGAAGCAAGATTCAATTAAGTTCATTGATTGATTGTACTTGCTTTAAAAATCAAGCTCATTCCTATTCCCCTCCAAAAAACAGTGGAATCAAAAATAGAATCCAAAAAACTTCAATTCGAACAGTAGAAGTTGGATTGTCAACTGGCTATGGATTGTCAAAAGTGGAAAGATGAGATTTTGGCTCAGCAACACAAGTTGGATGCTGAGTGGCAAATCAAACAGGCCAAGCTGGAATTTCAAAAAGAAGAAAAGGAGAAGGATCAAGAGCAAGACCAACTCAAAAAGGAGAGGGAAAGGCTAGCCACATAAAAAAAAGATAGGTTATTGGTAGCCATGGCATGTATTGGTAGCAGTAGAACTGTGGTTGAAATAAAGTAAATTAATTGATTGCTTTGTTTGTAAATATATTTAATTTGATAAAAATTCTAAAAATAAAAATAAAAAAATTATTTTGATTGAAACAACATTTGAGAGCATTTTTAACACCACCAATCAACAAAGCTTTCTTATTTTTATTTATATTTTTTTTTCCTAAGATATATTTTGCCACTGGCCAATTCTTTGCTAGTGTTTTGAGTTTTTCTATTGATTTGCATGGACATGGCCATCCTATTATGGGTGGCAGTATCCACTGCAGGAAAATTTCATTTTTTGTACTTGTTTGCTGCCCAAACCATTTTCACAATACCCTTTTGTTTGAAATCAATCCCAAAACCAAAGTCTGGGAACACAAATTGGCCTTTGGATACTTGATATTCATCCTTTTTGTTGATAAGTTGTTCATTCAATTTTTTGGTTGGGACCACAAGTAAAAAGGAATAGTCAGATACATCACCTTGTTCAATATGGGGTGAGTTGTAGAAGGAGTCTGAGGTGAAGGTGATGTGAGGTGAGCAGTCAAAAGCAGTAAGGCCAGATCCAAATTCCAATGAGGAGAAGGAAGGGATGTTGTTTTCCATCATAGCGTCACAGTTGGAATCAAACACAAGTTTGTCTAATTTTCAAAACATTTGGCCCAATATTTGAGAGACCTTGTCAGACCTAAGGTTCAAAAAATAATACTCTTTATGGGAGGATTTGACAGCATCTTTCTTTGAATATGGTCCAAATAGTCCAGAAGGGTCCATCAATTTTTGCCATCCAATCACCCACATTTTCCCACCCCAAGATCTTGAGGGACCAACAGTGTTGACAAATTTTTTTGGATTGGTGAAGGAATTTTGTTACTGTGTTGATTTCCTTCTTCTCTTTCTCAGAGAGTTCATTCAAAGGGATAAATTGGATTATTGCAACCATAGCCTCATGATCCAATCAATCTTTAACATAACCTTTTCCAGAGCTGAAGAAATGGAATGGTTTGATCTTCTGTTTGGCCTGTTCAAACTCTTCAGGGGTGGTGTTTTGACTTTTCTTGACAATGGGCGGATAAAGTTTCAAGGGACATAGCTTTTGTGAAGACCAAACAACCTTTTCATTAATTGTTTCCTCAGTCACTTTCAATGCAATTTCCAAATCCCGCATTTGAGCCCTCCTTCTCTGGCAAGTCCTTTTCTTCCCACTTCTCTGTATGTTTTTCAAACTATCTCCTTCCATCTTTTTCCCTCCAAACCGTATACTTTGATTTGGGTGATGATCAAGATGGAAATCCATTAGTTGTAACATTTTGAGTTTGGTGGGTGAAGAATGGGCCTTCAAAAAAAGGTGGTCAAAGCGGTGGAATGTCCAATTGCATTGCATTGAATCAAAAAAAGCAAAGAAAAATGGTCATTAGTCCATTATAAACCACTTAGATGATCAAAAAACATAGAAAATAAATAAAAACAATACCGGAAAATCTCCTACCAAAAAAAATCATTAGTTGGGTATAAGCCACTTAGATGATCAACCAAAATAGAAAATAAGAAGAATGTTACCAGTAATTTCCTCAAAAAAAAATTTCAGTCAACTTCTCAAGAACTTGGAGGAGGAGGAGGAGCTGAAGGGGGGGCACCTCACCGGTTGGTCAATTGATTGATTGATTGTTGCTGGTTGACCAATCAATTGCTTTCCAATTTATCAGGTGCAGGGAGAGGAGGAGGAGGGGCTCACCATGATGGGGATCCAGGGGGACCTAAAGGTTGAATGATCAAAGGATCAGCAATTGGTGAGGGGCAGGAAGAGGAAGAGGGGGGAGGGGGCTTACCAGGGTTAGGAGGAGGGGAGGCAGTGAGTGAGGTGAGGTGAGGTGGAGGTGGTTAGTGAGGTGGAGGTGATGGTGAGGTGGAGGTGATGGGGAGGTGGTGGTGATGGGTGAGGTGGTGGTTGTGGGTGAGGAGGAGGAAGTTTACCGCTGAAGGTGGACCAGTGGTTTAGGTGGAGATGATGGTGAGGTGGTGGTGATGGTGAGGTGGTGGTGATGGGGAGGTGGTGGTGATGGGTGAGGTGGTGGTTGTGGGTGAGGAGGAGGAAGTTTACCGCTGAAGGTGGACCAGTGGTTTGGTGGGGTGAGGTTGTTTTGAAGTTTGGGTTTTTGTCTAAGTCCACCAAAAAAAAAATAAAAAGAAAGAAATAAAAAGAAAGAAAAAAGAAAGAAAAAAGAAAGAAAGAAAAAAGAAAGAAAGAAAGAAAGAAAGAAAAAAAAAGAAAGAAAAAAGAAAAAAGAAAAAAAGAAAAAGAAAAGAAAAGAAAAGAAAAGAAAAGAAAAGAAAAGAAAAGAAAAGAAAAGAAAAGAAAAGAAAAGAAAAGAAAAGAAAAAGAAAAAAAAGAAAAAGAAAAAGAAAAAGAAAAAGAAAAAGAAAAAGAAAAAGAAAAAGAAAAAGAAAAAGAAAAAGAAAAAGAAAAAGAAAAAGAAAAAGAAAAAGAAAAAGAAAAAGAAAAAGAAAAAGAAAAAGAAAAAGAAAAAGAAAAAGAAAAAGAAAAAGAAAAAGAAAAAGAAAAAGAAAAAGAAAAAGAAAAAGAAAAAGAAAAAGAAAAAGAAAAAGAAAAAGAAAAAGAAAAAGAAAAAGAAAAAGAAAAAAAAAGGAGTCAGCCTAGGACTCTTGGTTAAACAACCAAAACCAAAAAAATTGTTTTATTTTATTTTTTACATATTTAAAAAACCAATGCTACTCATCAAAGTGAGAAAGTGTGAGGGGTAGAATCCGCTCTCTCATGGCCAAAGATGAGGTAGAAGATGAGGCTGGGATGACTTGAGGAGGATCAGGAATATCTTCTTTGAATATTTTGTCCCATTCATCTTTGATGTTGGCATGAAGTTTGTGAAGGATTACACAACTGATAATCCATTTTATGAGGAACATCATGTCTTTGGAAGATTGGAGCTGGTTTTGCATCTCCCATAAGCTGTTCCATCTTCCTTTTGGGATTCCTATGGCATGCTCAATCCAAAATTGTGATTGGGAAAGATGATAGTTGAAATCAGTTTTGGCTTGATCATTGGTTAAAACATTGTGGTATGCCAGAACCACATATTTCCTGCTAGCATAAGCTGAATCAGCCAGAAGGTATTGATCTTTGTCAAAGTAGTTATCTGGCCGTTGGGCAATCTGCATCCAATTGAAAACATATGAATCATGACAAGAACCCAGAAGGCCAGCATGGAGGGATATGAACTTCTCTTTGTTATCACAAACAAGTTGTAGTGCCACAGAGTATCTATACAAACCAATAAAACAAATTTGGTCAGTGTATTATCAAAGGCTTTGGAAAGGAAATTAATCAATTTCCTTTTTTTTCAATCAAAATAATGGTTGCCATCTAGCTTGGGTTTTTGACTCAAGGGGATAGTGGTTCCATCAAAAAAACCAATGCAACAAGGAAAGCCTTCAGTCTCCATTACTTGATGTATCTCCTTGAGGTCTTCTTTGGTTGGCCAACAAAGGAAAGAGCAATGGAAAGATAGAATATCAATCATGACTCTATTGGTGTATAATTCAATGGATCCATAACTGACCAAGAATATATTTTCTAATCAATGAATTGCTGCTCCATTTCCATTTTATCCCAATCTACAAAGATCAACAGCCAGTTGGATAGCTGGATTCCGTTGAGGATTCCAAGAATTGTTCTGGAAGATGTGGTGGTCTTTGATCATCTCCAAAAGTTTCATGAAAGAAGGCAATAAAATTTGGAACAGTTTCTGGAAGCTTAAGTTGGGCAGTAGGTGAAGCTTTTGCCTTTCATACATAGGTTTTTGGAGATTGTGTCTTTGTGGAACCATGTATTGCTTCTCCAATAGAGAATTCAAAGCTAACCAAGTTGATTCCAAATTTGAGTCTGAATCTAAGTCAAATAATAAAAAAAGTTCAGTCAGCTTTTCTGCGTTTTCAACTTGCTGCTGGGAAGTTTGATTGGAAATTTTGAGAAAGATGGTGATGGGATGATGATGGGATGTGTGTGAAGCAATGGAAGTATGGAGCAATGGAGATTTGAATCAATGGAGATGTGAAGCAATGGAGATGTGAAGCAATGGAGATGTGAAGCAATGGAGATGTGAAGCAATGGAGATGTGAAGTGATGGAGATGTGAAGCAATGGAGATGTGAAGTGATGGAGATGTGAAGCAATGGAGATGTGAAGCAATGTGTGTCATGCGTATGGATTTGATGAGTTGGAGGTGTGGATGAGTTTTTTGCATGCCATGGATGGTGGATGGATGAAATAGCAGGTTTGAGGTTTGAAAACCGCCATTTTCATGAAACCCCCCATTTTGAAATACACAAGTTAGGGGGTATGTGTATTTCAGAAACCCGCCATTTTTAATGGCAGTTTTTCTAACTTTGATACACCCTAATATGATCTTGTCACATAAAGGCCATCAAATATAGATCTTTTGATATTCCTGATACATCTTGTTTCTCCACCCATTTTTACCCAAATTCATCCTACTGAATATTCTAATTTTTCTAAGGCCCACTTGGCATACTGGAGAATTTTTTCCTTTGAATTTTCCCCTATCTCACCTGCTGTTATACAACTGAACATTCACCTTCCTGACCAACAAGTTATTTTTTTGAAGGCTATGAAGCCCTGGATGAAGTGGTTCAAAGATCAAAACATTCCAAATCTATGCTGACAGAATATTGCAAAAGAAATTAAATTGAACCTTTGGCAAGGACCATCAAATATTCTGATTTTCCACAAAGTTTCACATGGCATCCCCAGAGAAAAGCATGGAGGCCAAGACAGAGAGGTTTTTCAATTTTAAGGATTTATACTGTTTATCCTGCTGATGCTGAGAGGTGGTATCTCATATTTTTTTTGAATAAAACATAAATAAATTGCTATTAGATTCTCTCCCTGGAAATGAAGAAAACCAAACTATGAATACTTATTACAGCCATGACTCTTTTGAAGATGATACTCAAAATCTATACCAACAAGAGTTCCTCAACACATTATTTTTTCCCAACTTTCCTCCTCATAGCTTAACTCTGAAAGTGGGTGCCCCTATAATGATTTTGAGAAACATGGACCATACAATTGGGCTTTGCAATGGAACTTGCTTGATTGTTTTCAGATTGGCAAGGAATTTTATAGTTGCAAAGATTTCAACTGTTGATTCAATAGGAAGGCTGGTTGCCATTCCCTTAAACCCCTTGGTTACTGATCCTGATTAAAATGGCCTCCCTTTCAAGTTGATTTGCAAACAGTTTCCAGTAAATTTGGCTTTCTCATTGACAATAAACAAATCTCAAGGTCAGAAAATTTCCAATGTTGGTCTATATCTGCAAGATCCAGTTTTCAGCCATGGTAAGTTATATGTAGCATTGTCAAGAAGCAGGTCCAGCTGCTCAACAAGGGCAGTGGTCACACACAGAGCTGACAACCAAATTTCATTTGAAACTGATCACATTTTTTGCAATGAGGTTTTAAATTCTATAAATCCCAGAAACTGGTTAATTTGAAATTTATATTGTGTTTGAGTTAATTCTACATCAATAAATTGCCATGGGCTCTTTATTTTAATGCTGATTGTATTGAAAATTAAAAATGACATGTATTTTTCAACTTAATCATGATTTAATTTGAAAATTAAAAATTGTCTTCAAACCAGCACCCAAATATTATTCAAGCCCAATAAGTACCCAAATTAAATCCCAGAAACTGATGTGTTTGAAATTTATATTTTGTTTGACTTACTCCTTAAATGAATAAATTGGCAATAGATTAAACATGATTTAATGGAAAATTCAAAAATGTTTTTATTTTTCACATTTTTTGAATCAAGCCAAATTCCATCCTAATCAATAAATTCCAATCAGTCCCCAAATTTGGGGGAAATACTCTAGTTGTCTATAAATACTCTAGAATTTATTTTACCTTGCTTGAAATTCATCAGATTTCCCTCTTGAAATCTGGGACAATTTACCTGAGCCTCACTAGATCTCACTTCCCTTCTGGGTCCCCTTAAGCCAAGTTTTAGTCTCCTCTATTTTTTCACCCTCTTCTTTTTTTGAGACTTAAACTTGAAAATGATAGGAAAATCTAAATGAATAGAGACAAATCCACCCATTTACTCTTACTAGTTCCACTGCACATGGCACATTTCATTAATCCTTCTTCACTCATGCATTTCCTATCCTGCATGTCTCCTCCCATCACACACTTCCAACATGTCCTGTTTCTCTTTCCATGTTACTCCACTACCACTTCCCTGAGTGCCTCAACATGAAAACTCCTCAATTAGTATCCAAAAAATATTTACTCACCCATATGCCCTTGTGAAACATCCTTGGCTAGCCCCCCAAAACTTGATCCATTGTCCTTGGCTTCCTGGTCCTTTACACTGCCTGATGTCCTAACCACAATTTCTTACTTTCATTTTCCTTGCATTCCCAGAGTGGCTTTCCCATGCTTTTAAAACTTCTAAATCCAAAATAAACAATGTTCTTAAAATTTATTAAGCTTTCATATTTTTTCCCATGTGATTACTATCTCCTCAAATCTTCAACTCTCCAACACTGATTGTCAATCTGTTAACTTATTCCTGTGCAGGATTTGATAATAAATTGAATTGAAGTTTATGTGAATCAAAAACCACCAATTCTATTTTCCACATCTAAGAATACCCCAGTTTTTTTTGTTATCCTCTGAAGTAAGTAGAATTACACAGCCCTACTCCTTTCTCCCTTTGTGCCTCTTTCCTCACCAAATACTCACCCAACTTAGATCCTGTACCCTGCATATCTGCTCCTTAAGTTTACTTTTTTCACCCCCTCCAATCCATATACTCCTTGTCTCCATGTCTTCCTGCAACTAATGTACCTTCACTTGTTCCCCAAATCGTACTTCTGGTGAAACTTTCCAAACTGGAAACTGACAATGCTTGCTATTTCAAAACAATCCTGGCCCACAAAATCAATCCACTTTGTCCTGGCCTGTCTGCCCCTCCTCCAACCATTGTTGCTTCAAGCAGGCAGACTCCTCTTCTGTTCTGGATGAAAAATCCATTCCCTCCAACTCTTGAACACCTTTCTCTTACCCCCACCCTAATCAACCATTTCAAAAATCCTCAATAGAAGATTTCTCCTTTCCTCCTCCACATTTCAAAGATTTCAAAACCCACCCAGAATTGGCTGATACTACTTGTAACTCAGCCATCCAAAAAATTAATAATTTTCTGCTTGGGTTTCCTCCTCTTCCATCAAATCTATCTGCACCTGGAGCTACTACTCTACTCCTGTCCTTCCCTGAAGCACCTGCTACCCCTACACTCTATCAAACCAGCACTGCTGCATTTTCTTCCTTCCCCCACACTCCCACTTCACCAAAAAACTTCTGTTGTTTTAGTTTCTGGATCCCAGAAGCCCTAGTTCCAAAACCCATGTTCCTCTGTCCAATTATCTTGATTTATTTTTATTTTTATTTTTTGATAAAAATACTCTTCCTCATTCAGAAACTAGTTTCCTGCCCTCTTCTGGCAGCTTCAAGATCTTTCTGTCAACCTGGAGACCAAATTTTACTTTTCTTATCAACTTACTCCAGCACCCTCTGAACTCCTTCTCCTTGCAGTATATGCCCTTTCCCTTTCATTTCAGTTCAATATCCTTACCACCACCAGATTCCTAGAAACAATGAGGCTTACTCTGTCTTGCTTGATGCATACTTGAAATCATTCATCTGTAACAAAAACTCCTGTTTACTTGAGGTTCTATGCAGTTCCTGCAGCATTCTTTTCAAAGAAAACTATGGGTTGATGTACCATAATCACAGGACTAATGGGATAATTTGAATTCTGCTCCAATTCACTCTCCTGTTGTATAAAAATATAAAAAATGAATTATAAAAAAAATGAAACCAATAACCTCATGAAAATCACATGACCAATTTTAAATAAAACATTCTGTTCCATGCTTCAATTCTGTTTTCCATACCTCTTCAACCAAGTTTCAAAAAAAAAAAATAGTCCCCCAAATGTGTGGTGCAAGAAACTGGAAAGAAAAAAAAAATTAGCTCCAGAACCTCCCCCAATGTCTGCAAATAACTAATGATGGAACTCAATTTATTTTCTCTATTCAAACTGACTTCCTCTGTAATTTTCTGCTTTCCACAGCTTGATCTGAGTGAAATATGAAAGTGGAGGTTTGGAAATAATAATGTGTTTGAGGAATATTGGATAAATTTCTCTGTAATGCTTACTGATACATGTCCTTTTGAATGAATAAAATTCTGAATCTATACTAAAAAATAAATAAAAAATAAAAAAAAAAAATAATAAATAAATAAAAAATAAAAAATAAATAAAAAATAAATAAAAAATAAATAAAAAATAAATAAAAAATAAATAAAAAATAAATAAAAAATAAATAAAAAATAAATAAAAAATAAATAAAAAATAAATAAAAAATAAATTAAAAATAAATAAAAAATAAACAAAAAATAAATAATAAATAAATAAATAAAAAATAAAAAATAAAAAGAAGAAGAAGAAGAAGAAACTCCCAAGAATAAAATCTGCAATTATATATTCTACTTCTCTATTCTGTCCCCCTTTCCTCCTGCTCTAAATAGAAAAAATCCCCTCTATATATGAAACACATCAGCAATAATAGAAAACAAACACCATCCACCTCTTGATGATCTCTCCATGTGTGTACATCAGACCTACCTAGCCAATCTCAACTTCTAAAGGAAGAGAGGCAAGCCCACCCCTTTCTGCCCACCAGTTTCACAACACATATCACCAATCCATCTGCATTCCTACTTTTCCCATCCTGTGTGTCTCCTCTCATCACACACTTCCCACATATGTCTCCTATTGCTCTTTCCATGGTATTCCAAAACCACTTCCCTGAGTACCTCAAACTGCAACCTCCTCAAGTAGTATCTATAAAATGTTTACTCACCCGCCTGCCTTGGTGACACATCCTTGGCTAGCCACCCACAGCTTGATCCAGTTTCCTGGTTTTCCTGTGCTTTTACACTGCCTTCTGTACAAACCAAAATTTCTCCCTTTCACATTTCTTGAGTTCCTAGTCTGACTTTCCCATGCTCTTACAAATTCCAAATCCCAAAGAAACCATGCTCTGAAAATTTATTAACATTTCATCCAATTTCCCCTTTGAAATCCTCCAACAACCATTGTCAAGCTATAAAACTACTCCCCTATTACCTTTGATAATAAATGAAATTCTCTTTCAAGTAAATCTGTAACTATCAATCCTATCTTTCATAGCTGAACCAGTCCCCCTCCTCTTGTCCTCCTCTGCAGCAAGTAGGATTTTTCAGCTCTGCTCCTTTCTTCCTTCATCCTTTTTTCCTCACCACAATGATTACATATCACTGAAAAAAAATTATAAAACCTTTGAGGATTGAGACTGGATGGAGGGAACTAAAGAAATGAAATCAATGAAACCAAAGAATGCTCCAAGGAATCAAGAAGTTCTTTCAAGGGGAATACTCAGGTGTTCAGGCTAGGATTGGGCTCAAATCAAACCTAATGAAAGATGAAAATGGAGTTGAGTTTGAAAATTTTGAACAAAAGTTGATATTGTAGACAGAGTTTCAAAAGCTTAGAATACATGATGATCAATTTCTAAGGACCAAACAATCAACACCAAAAGCCATGAATCTTTTATATTCAAACAGATAGAGGATCAATACATGATTCTTGATGGAAAAGGAAACATTGGGAGAGAACCCATGACCCATTGCAATAGTCATGACATGTGCAAGAAGGGTGTGTATGTACTATTTGGTTGTAACTCAACAATGATGTTACATGGCAACTGAACTCAAATGGGAATGGCTAGATTGTGGATGCATGATTGAATAGGAGGTCTGAGGGATCAGTTTACTAACTAGTGGGGCCACATGATGTGTATGCTAGCTTGTGATTCAAAGAAGCTGGAAGATCTGCAAGTGAGTAATAGTAGCCTGAGTGGAATATGGATTTGGTTGAAGGACCATAGTAAACTAGTTCATGTTAGAATTTGAGTGAGATGCTCCGGTTGAGGTTTGAAGGAAAGGATGAGAATGGATCTTATGATGCTAAGAGGAGCGGATCTGGGGAGTCAAAGAAGGGCACTCTGGTTCATAGTGAGTCAGAACAGATGATTGAATTTCACCAGATCAGACACAGACTTAAATAGTGTAAGTACAATGTGGCTGACTAGTGGGTAACAAATAATATAATGAATCAAACAAGTTTGATAAGCATACATGTGAAACACAAGATGTCACAAGATAGCTTGAATATTAGGAATAGGGCCACAATAGATGAAAGATAAAGGAGGCACTAGAGTTGATACTGCCAGACCAACATAAAGACTTCACTAGACAATCATACTTAGGGTGAGGGTTACTGTAGGTTAAGATAAAGATGATACTAGAAATAAGACTAACTAGCTTATTATAAAGATCACACTAGACATAACACTTAGAGCATAAGGAAAGAATATAGAGCTTAATAAGTGGTTACACTCTAGTATTAGGCAACACAATATAAGACTAGAATTCTAACAGTTCAGAGACTTGAATCAAATATTACTGAGGTAAGATCTAGAGGTTAGGTATGGCTGATTATCAAAAATTAGCAAGCATACATGGTGGTCTACAGATGGGGAGTAGAACAATCTCTGAGGAAAATTAGAAGAAAGGGTTAACAGAGGGCTTTTGAAGATGGGAACCATTACTGAGGATTTTTAGAGGGAGTGGAGTGCATTTGGATCAATAGAGGTTTTTTATTTTGTTTGTTTGTCTTGATCTCAAGGGAGGTAACTGGTTCATTAGGTGTGATTACTGGCCACAGGAGAGTGCAATAAGAGAGTTGTGATTGTTGGTGGTCTCAATGTCAGTTGACAATTAGAGTTCAATAGTGCGGTTGTCACAGTCCAAAACCTTGTTGTTGTTGTTTTTGCTGCTTGCTGAGGGCTTTCCAGGTCTTGGTAGCCCATATCTAAGAGTATTTCACAATCATTCTCAATAACTTTTTGATAGCTAAGCCCTCAGTAGCCAAAAAAAAAAAAAATAGTAAGGAAGGGCTTTAGCAAGTGTGAGAACATGATTGTACTTCTTAAACCTGTTCACCTGCCATTGTTCACCCCTTCACAACCACTTGGCACCTTTTGAGGGGACAATGGGATATGGATGGATGTGAGAAGATGGCAGAGACTTAGCTCAAAGGCCAAATGATATGATGGATGTCATCACTGGATGACTTTTTGATGGTAGGAGTATGTGAAGTGAGTTCAGGTTATGTATGTTTTCATAATCTCACCATGTGGCTTTGGATGATGTATTCTGTACAGCTTTCACAGACTTTGATGTGATATTTGTGTGATCAGGATCTCAAGACCAGTTTGGCCTAAACCTAACAGGTTGGGAAAAATACGCCCCAAGCCATGGATTCATCATATTTCAATCGTTATTATTATTATTATTGGGAAAGATTCACACGATTGATGGTGTATTTTTATGAGTAGGTTTTTTTTGAGATTGAGAAGGTATGAATTACTCGATTTGGAATGTATGAACTAGGCCTGCTCTGAGAAGTGGTTGAGTCAGTTTTGGTAGGCTGAGAGGGAGGCTAGCCAGGGTGGGTTGTGCTCGTGATGGTTGGGAATGATGATGAGATGGAAATTCTTATGATGAGCTGAGGCAGAGTAAGTAGGTTGCTGCTGGTGGCTGGTTGAGCTTGCTCGAGCACTTCTCCATCATCTTCAACCACGAACCACTACTCGATCAGATCCCAATTCAATCTTAATCTCATCGTCGAGGATGAACGAAGCAGTGATACCAGATTCGAATCAGAACATGAGCTTCAATGGTGTGTATCTCACTGCTGCTATGAATACCATACATACCCACAAGCAACTCTGTCAAACGAGACTGACTGCCTACTACTCTTGATATCTCATCCATTCCTTCCTCCGCGAGCAAATCTTGAAAAGAGACCTTAAGATTGATCGCTGAATTTCGTGAGTATCCTTCGATGAGTAGGAGTAGAACCCATCCAACTGACCCTTAAGAGCCTCATTCGATCTCATCCTGAGTTCTAGTCGAAGTAGCCTTCCATCAGATCCTCCACATTCGAAAGGTTTACCCTCCAGGTATCACAATCATTCCACTCCTCCCAAGTTGATTGCTCAAAAAGTCGTAGAAGAGTCTCAAGTAACTGATCTCCCATCGTGGTCATCGACAGATCTATTCGAACAGAGGAAGAAGTTCAACGTCCCTTTGTTTTCATCTCGACATCCACTCCTATCATCCTACATCGCTGAGATCATCTCACAATCGATCGAAGAAGTTTCTAAAGTCGGTCCCTCATCGAGCCTCAGCTGAAGATCACTTCGACGCCCTCTTGCTTCCTCCTGATGGTTTCGTTCATCTTTCATGCTTAAAGGGACTGGTCAACAAGTTAATACTAGCTATTCAAGATAACTCGACCTTACCTCCTAGTCTACTCGAGCAGTTTGTTTTCAACTTGCAATACCTCATCGATCCCCTGACGACGTTCGACACTGAAGCCGATCGTAACATCCGGTAAGCTGATCGCGAGAGAAACGATTCCGGAGTAGCACAAATCGACCCAACCCCATCCATCATGCTGATCATTCCGCATCTCTATCAGACCGATTGCAGCCTACGGTACCAAGGCCGATGCCGAACTTCATATCCGAGCTTTCTTGATCAAACTGAACACGTGTCAACATTACCTCGGTGAAGCCACCAAGACAGGTCTGACTTAGTAATTTTGATTGATTCGATAAGACGAAAACAGTGACAAAACAAAAAAATGACCTGCGGATCCTGATGACTGAGTATGTTTCCCCCCCTCCCTCTTTTTCTTTTCCACCCCCATCTCACCATTACCAACTTGATCCGGAAAATAAACGTCAAACAAGACTTAACATGGACTACGTTTTTAGAACTCAACGATCCAAGTCAAGAACCATTCTCTGAAACCAGTAGAAAAAAAGTCAGTGCCCATCCCATCGATCTGGGTGCTTGCGTATCCTTATTCCTTAATAAGAACCGAGCCCAAACGCCCAATGATAAACTTGATCCCACGTTCGATTTTTTTTTCTTTTTCTTTCTTTCGTAGGATCTGCCTCCACAGTGGATACCTGCTGAAAACCCCACACGTGGATTACAAAACGAAAGTTCTCCGATCATCAAACAAAAGGATTTCGCCTTCCCATCATCCAAGGACCAATCCAAGCGATTGATTCCTCTCAAAACTGAAGGATTGGGTATGATCCAGGTAATGGGGTGATGGCCAGTTGACCTACACGCACCCCTCAAAATGATGATTCTGATTCTTTCAATCCTGTCTTTTTTTTAAAAAAAAAGCTTCAAATGTTAGTTATTCAACATCAGCGCCAAGGTGAATCTCGGAGCGATACTTGAAGTACTCTACAAGATCTCTCGCTCATGAACCAACTAGTTTCCCAAGCCCAACCGACCTTGGCACGTACAATTTATAATATCGATGTACCTAGTATCTAAATGAGGTCACATAACCACCAGCCGACTCTCCTTCTACTCTCGACAACTTGTTCGATCAAATCAAACCCAAGATCTTCAACCGATCCCAGAGGAAAGCACCTGAAGGGGGGGAGGGGCCTTGACTGATTTGAGACTCACAAAGGGTGTAATTATACCCTCAAGCATATAGATTTGTGGATTTTTTTTTTTTTTTGTGTGTGTGTGTGTGTGTGTGTGTGTGTGTGTGTGTGTGTGTGTGTGTGTGTTGCCATCGTCGAACTATCTTCTATCTGTGTTGTGTTGACTCCACCGTCGATCTCTGAAGGTTTGTTTGAGCCATCAGAACCCAGCGGCTCAAGATCACTTTTGCGATCGTTAGCTCGTACGATGGAGGTTTCCCCAAGCATGTACATACATACCTACCTACACACAGGTCTAGGATCGACTGCTCATAGTCCACACTTCACTCCGGATAGTTGCCGTTTTGATCGAGTCTAGTTTTGAATTAGGAACCCATCCGTTTGTTCTCATCCATCTCGTGCTTAAAAATGATGACCTACTCGAACCTACTGCTTGGTAAAAAGTTGGATCACATGTAGATAGAGCTGATGGATCTAGTCGATCAGGATGATCTCGACCACTCACCAGCTCAACTGAACCCCCGACCATCAGGTCATCCGATCATCCGACCGGACCACGGTTCACACTTCGTGTTAGCAGAGTGGTCCGGACCAGTTTAGAACCCCAAGGACAGTCATCTGGGTATAAAAAACACATACGTACAAGCTCGCGCAAAGCTTCCAGGAAGGAGGAAAAACGATCATTTTTCCGAACGTTTCACGATGGCTGCTGGACTACTACATTGTTGAAACTCTGCCAATACCTCGATCAGTGTGACGAATGATCTGAAGGAAAGCATCTTGGATCCCGCCCATCGACCCGATACCTGAATCAAGCGCGACGATGGCCGCATTCATAGTACTTCAGTCCCAGGGAATGGAGTCAGGAATGGCACCTGTGTCAGGTTTGTCAAGTGGCTGGGGCGGGTTGATAGCCAGTCAGAGAATCACACCGAGGTAGGTGGCTTGGACAACCCAAGACACGTTCCAGGAGTGCAGCTTGAACCCATCGTGGACCGTCCCCAAGGGCCAGCTGTCGACTGATTCCAGCCCCCCCCCCCCCCACAGATCGCGTTCATAGGCCAACAGACCATGGGTGAGTAGTCTAACGGATACGGCAGTAAAGAAACGAGAAAAAAAAAAAAAAAGAAACTAACGAAATGGAAAATTCAACCCCCCCCCCCCCCTCCCCCATTTTTTTTTTTTTTTTTGGGGGGGGGGGGGGGGTTCTGATTAGCTCGATAGCCGATTGAGGTCTTAAAGGTTAACTAATCTCTCATTGATTAAATTCCTTCACTCTTCAGGTATTATATGTTCCTCCACCCCTCTTTGAGAGGTAGCCTTTTACATTAACTTGATTCAAAATAGTTCCAAAAACTTCTAATTCCATCCTTCCCTTCTCCCCAACCTATCACATCCTCCCTATCACTTCCAATGGTACTCCAAGTTCATCCTCCTTTCCTAAATTCCACCACATCAATCCTTTCCTCTCAGAAAACTCCTAAATTGATCTCCATTTCTCACACACCTTTGAATCAATCCTCCTCTGACATGCACATATGAAATCAAGATACACTCCCTTCAAGTTTAAATCCAAAATCACTACCTTGAACTCCTCCATCATTCAACCTTACCAAGCTATAAATTTCCTGAATCTGTCACACAACCACCCCATGTACTATAGGGCAATCTTAGATGATTGTGAGTGCAAAGGGAGAGACTGAGTTTGAGGGCAAGTGCAAGGTAGCAAAGCTAACTGAAAAGTGCAAACTTATGGTTGTACTATAGGGCAATCTTAGATGATTGTGAGCGCAAAGGGAGAGACTGAGTTTGAGGGCAAGTGCAAGGTAGCAAAGCTAACTGAAAAGTGCAAACTTATGGTTGAGTAACTCAATACACAGTGAGAGGGATGAATTGTTCCAATGGAAAGGAAACTAAAGCCAAACCCAATGTGATGACTGGATTTATCAAAATGCAAGAATGTATGAAATTAACTAACTGAGGAGAAAATCTTCAGGCAAGCGGCGTAGCCTTTATAAGGTAATCCAAAGCAACTAGATACAACCTGATGGACTGCCAACTACAGTTAAGAGGCAATGAGACAATGAATGACATGAACGGATTGGGAAATGAAATAACAGTATAGATGTTTCCAAGGTCATAATGTAGAAGCAAGGCAAACGAGCCTGAGCGTACAAGGGTGTAATGGATGGGATAGGAAGGAGTGAAGTGAGAGACAATCCAAATATGAGGATGTAATTTATGCAGGGTAAGGGAATATTCCAATTGCAAACTATACAGTTGGTGTGGCTAACTAGCGTGGGTGCAAGCTAGCAAGAGTGCATGACAGGGAATGGGAACCCAAGGGTTATTGATAACCAGGGTGGAAGAGCATAGCTTGAATGGATGGTTGACTGGAGTAGTGTTAACTGAAATGTTTGCAAGTAGGTGCTGAGTTGGTCACCAAGAATGGAAGGTTGTTATGAAAGCCAGAATTGATAAGCGGAAGGCACCATTGATGTTGTGCTTCTATTTGTGTCACACGTTTGGACTGAGGAAAGGATATGTCAAAGTGAGGGAGACAATAATCCTTAAGCTTGAAGCGTGACATAAAGATGCAAGCTTCTGCAAGCGTTCAAATGATTTTCCCATTGATTCCAAAATTTGTTGTGAGTACTATATACCCCTAGTTATTATCCTACTTCTTTGTCTCCCAAATAAATTTATAATTAAAATATGTTGTCATTGTCCTCTTGTTGTTGTGAAAACTGCATTCTTTGAAATGAACAATGTGTTCCTAGTACTGCTGCAAGAGGTCTCCAAGGCAAATGCAAGCAACGTTGACTGCACAAGGTTGCTTGCACTTTTCCTATAAATAGCCAAACAATAGTGGATACCCCAGTAGCCTCTAGGAGTGAGGTGCAAAGCCAAAGGTCTGTGCCATGAGTGAACTATCATATACCACCAGCACTGGAGATCAAATTCTTAGACATCCAAAACCCTGGTAAGTTTAAGGCTTAGAGACTAACAATAAATAATAAAAAGAAATGGAACTAATATAATTTTTGTTCTTGATATTACTACCACAATTCAGAAGGTATGCTACTAATACGCCTCTGGCATCGCCAGCATATATTGCATTGTTGTCCAGATTTGAGGTGAATCAGATGAATCCCAAGGTGCAAGGCAAAGTGCAAGCTGAGGAATTGGTGGTAGTCAAAGAATCAAGGGAGGAAGGGATCATGGCTGAAGGAGAGGGTGATATTGAACAAAGGGAAGGAAATGAAGAAGAAGGAAACAGGACAGAGGGAAGGGATGGAACGGAACAAGAGATAGAGGAACAGGGTGGAATGGAAGGCCAAGATGGAGAGAACCTGGTGCAACTCGGAGAACCCATCAAAACTGATGCAAGGCAATTGACTGGCAAAGTTGGAGAAGGTTTGTCAAGGGGCCAAAGGAAGAGAGCATATGAGGAGCTCTTGGAGGAAGTTGGATGGAATGCCTAGGCAAAGAGGGCTTGGACTTTGAGTTGCAAGGAAATCTTTGAAAGGCACCTGGTGACACAATTAATTGTGTTGCAAAGGATTTATTCTCTGATAAACAATAAGGATTTGGATGAATTTAGGTTGATGGTAGTGGAATCAACCAAAAATTGGGAGGAAGCAGAAAGAGAAGTAAAGGAAAATTTGTAGAAATGTATTTTATTTATAATCTTATTTTATTATAATATGGGTGATGTTAAATTCACAGATCCAACCGTGTGGTAGTTGTGTAGGGCCCTACATGGCTCAAATGAGCCATGGGGGCCCCAAGACAACTACAAAGAGCCATTTAAAACACGCGCAACCCCCGGGGGGGTTGTGTAGGAGCTGTGTTTGGGGGTGCACAACCCCCTGGAAGTTGTGCCAGAATTTTGGGCACCCCCTGGACCAGACTTGGGTTCTGTCAACCCAAATTTGGGATTAATGCATACTTTGTGGGACTTTGGTTCCACACCTAGAAATCCAAAAGAGACATTAAAGTGAAACCCAAGTGAAATTAAAGTGAAAGCTCAAATCATAAATCATATAAAAATCTGCAAAAAATTCTTTCTCAACTCAAAAGTGAGAAAAATTTGTTTAATCAATTGAAAGTTGGATTAAAAACTGAAGTATACCATTGCATTTTTTTGCATGGGAACAGTGGCAAGCCCTCATTCTTCTGACATGGCTGCGTGGAAGGTCTACATTGATAGTGCCATCAACAAAGCTTTGGAAAAAGAAAAAAAGGATTTGGGTAATGAACCATTGGAAGCACCAATTGCATCCTCATCAAGGGTGACAATTGAGGAACAAAATGATTGACAAATGGACATGACTGCTGGTGGTGAGTAACATTTCATGTTACTGGTCTTTTCCCTATTTAATTTGATTGAAACCAATGGAGTGCATGCCATCAATATAACTATGTAACTATGGCAGATCCACTTGAACCACCTCCCTTGAGAGCTTTTCCTACTAGGGAAGAGGCACAAAACTATTGTCAAACATGGGCAATGAAGCATGGTTACGCTTTAACATTTTTCAACTCAAAGCGTGACCAATATGTGGATTTAGCCTGTGATAGACATGGTTCCTATTCAGGAAATCTTCTTACCTAACGGTCTAGACAAACTCACACAAGGAAGGTTGGGTGCAAGTTTTTAATCCATGCAAGTTGCACAAAGGCAGACCCCTTGTGGCGCCTCTCCTACAAAGAAACCCCACATGACCATCAACCATCTGAACATCCCTCTGTACATCCTCAACTGAGGAGAATCTTGGGGGTGGCCTTAGACAATCTAGTGGAAGGCATGAATGATGGGCTCAATACGTTACAACTGAAGAGAAAATTGAGCAAGATTGATGGGCGGGATTATGTTGATGACCAAACAATCTTTAACACTAAGCGGAAGGTAATGCTTGCAGAACTAAAGGGAAAAAGTGTTATGGAGGTACTCTATGAACAGCTTGAAGAAACAAGTTTGATTCACCGGTCAAAGTTCAGTGGAGAGGGTCACTTGGAGGTCCTGTACTTAGCACATCCAGAGGCAGTAGAGCTTTCAAAACAATTCCATCATATTGCTATGTTGAATTGTACTTATAAAACAAATAAGTACAAAAACCCACTATTGCATGTTTTAGGAACAACAGCCAATCAGAAAAATTTCACAAAAGCTCTTGTTTTTATAACAAAAGAAAAATTTGAGTTCTACAGTTGGTCTGTAAATACATTAAAGGAGTTGGCTTATGATCCTGAGAGACTTCCAAAAGTCTTTGTGACCAAGCATGAAAAAGCTCTGATTCATGCAATTGAAACTAGTTTCCCATAGTCATCAAGACAATGTTGCACTTGGCACTTGTCTAAAAACATACAAGCAAACTGTAAAGTGCACTTTGTTAATGAAGTTGAAGGATGGAAAAGCTTTACAAATCTGTGGGCAAAGTATGGGGCCTCAAAGACCAAGGAGGAGGCAGAGGTCAATCATGTGGAACTCAGAGTAGGTCCAAATCACTGCTTCTTATTCTTCTTAGTTTTGGGTTCTGACCCTTTGACTTGTATAGTGTTTCCTGAAAGAATATTAGGATGTAATTGAGTATATGGAAAATAACATTTTCCCTATCAAAGAGACATTTGTAACAGCGTGGACTTGTATAAACCCAGATTTTGGAAACAAAGAAACATCTTGGGTTGAAGGGGCCCATGCAACTCTCAAATGATTCCTTGAAAACTCTTTGGGAAACCTGTTGGATGTTTGGAAAAGCCTTGATGGAACAGTTTTGAATCAAATTAAATCAGTTCATGCATCAATTTATAAATCTTAAATTAAGTTAGGGACAGTTCTTCCACCTGAACCATTACCATTGGGTTACAAATTGTCTTTAGAGGAAATCCATCTTGTTAGGGAACAATTCAAGAAGTTCAAACGTGATCATGATGTCAAAGTCTGCACCAAGTCATATTTCAAGACTATGGGTTTTCCCTGTTCCCACCAAATAGGTGACTGTCTAGCATTCAGAGGATTCATGGTACCCAAAGATGTTCATCCTCAGTGGAGGTTGGACTATGACCCTTGCAGTTCTCATTCTGTAAGTTGGCTTAAGTTGGATTGTTCAAATCACTATGTGATTAATGCTTTTTGATTAATGAATCCTAATTCACTGATGGTTGATCCTTTTAAATTTTTCCATTGAAATGTTAATGAAATGCTAAGAATTACTCAGTTAACTGAAAAATTCAATGCAATGATCTTGGAATCTCCAAATCATGAGCAAAGCGGACTATTGAAGTATATCATTCAGAAGATTACAAAATATTGATTGAAGCCAAGACTTGAACCTAAAGTCTTACAATCAAGTAGGGGCTGGCCAAAATTGACAGATACGTGGCAAGAACCATCTCAGTTTGAGCTTGTTGAAGAACAACTCAAGGGGGAAAAAAAGAACTAGAAGGGCTCCAAACAAGAAAAGACAAAAGATTGTAAGTCTTTTCTTTTGGGATATGTTCATTTTTTTGGTTTAATGAACTTAGTTACTAACTAATGATGAATTGTTAGTCAGATTTGGCAGAATCTGAATCTAAATTTCATAGTTCAGAGGAAGAGACTGAAAGTGAATCAGGATCACTTAATTTGGAATAAGAATCCTCTTCAGAGGAAGAGAATGTGCAGCAAAGCTCAACCAGAAGCTTGCCTTTGGTGATTTTTCATTTCATTAATCCAATTAAAGAAATGAATACTAAGTTAGTTTTAATGATAGGAACCAAACGTGAAATACCTCAATCAAATACCCAAGAAATTCCATAAGTTCTTGGGTGAGTTTTGGGATCCAATTGGAGATAGGAATTATGGATTTAGATTCATTGCTAAATCTCTTGGTTATAAAGAACATGGTTGGTTTAAAGTTAGGAAGGAAATGATTGAAACATTAGAGAAACATAAAGCATTCTAAATTAACATGCTTGGTGGTTCAAAGGAGGTTGAAAATATTAAACAAAGACTTGATGCTGAAGACATCAATGAAAAGATTCCCTCCTCAAAATGGCTGGCTAAATTGGACATGGGTCAAATAATAGCAGACACATATTAAAAAACTATATGTTTCATTTCATTGGAGTCATGTGATACTTATACTCCAATGAAAAATGGTGTTACTGATCAATCAGATCCAATGTTCATTTTCTTTGTAAACAATAACCACTGGGTTCTATTAGTACTTGAGGGAGAAATGATTCCAATCCCCCCCATTGTAGCAAAACAACGTTCCTTGATATCTAAAAAAGCCTCTGGTTGGGTTGATCATCTCAAAGATCAACTGAAAATGTATTCTAGATTGTAATAGACTTTGACTTCATTTCATCATTGGGTTTTGTATAAATTGTAATTCTAATGCAGCTAACAAGTTCTTTTAATATAAAGGGTTATCACATTTTGAACATCATTATGTTGAGTGTGTTGAGTTAACATCATTATATTGAGTGTTTTCAATGATAGTTAACATAAGTTAAGCTTGTGATGGAATCAGCCCAACACAAGTTGAACTGACTCACCATTAAAGCTTGGGATGGGATCAGCTTAACACAAGTTGAACTTGTGTTTTTTTTGTTGTTCTTACTTTAGGGCTGGTCAAAAGACTTGAATTTTTTTGGGCACTTTTACTTTAGGGCTGGTCAAAAGACTTCTTTAATTTTTGGGCCCTTTTACTTTAGGGCTAGTCAAGTTGAAATTACTTTAGGGCTTGTCAAGTTACTTGTCTTTTTTTTTTGGTGTTTTTACTTTAGGGCTTGTCAAGTTAATTGTCTTTTTTTTTTGGTGTTTTTGGTTTAGGGCTAGTCCAGTTACTTGTGTTTTTTTGGGTCTTTTTACTTTAGGGCTATTCCATTGGATAGTACCAGTTTTATTTATTTATTGATTTGTTTTTTTAACCCATTCTTTGATTTTTTGGTTGATTTCTGTTTTTTGAAAGGTTTATTTAGTTTAAAGGTTGTGTTAGTACCCTTTCATTCATTTTCCTTTTTTTTTTTCTCACGGCAGTCTGGTGCCGTGTGGGATGCCACACAACTACAATTGAGCCGTGTACAACTCCACATGGCTCAAATGTAGCCATGTGGAAGTCCACATGGCGGCAGACCGGGCTGGGTGGGCCGCACAACTCTGTGAGCAGTGGGGGGTTGTACACGGCCCAATTTAAACCATGTGCATGGCTCAATGAGCCATGAATTTAACATTACCCTTATAATATATATAGGTTATGTTATTATTATATATATATATATATTATTATTATTATTTGAAATAAACAAAGGTGAAAGAATAAAAGATTGTGAAAAGAAAATGGATAATTTTATAGGAACTAAAAAGGAAATAAAGTAAGGAAATGAGATGGGATGGGATGAGATGGAAGTGTGGAATGGGATTGGAGTCATGATTGGAAAGGTTTGCAAGGGTAACTTGCATGAAATTCTTGAATAAAATAGGGAGAGTTGCAAAGGTGATGGGCTGGTTCCCACAAGGTGTGATCTTTTTTGGACTGGAAGCCAGTCCATTTGACAAGGTATTGAAGTTTTCCTTTGGGTAAACTGGAATCCAGAATACAAATTACTTACCACTCTGACTGATCTTGGATGTTGACTGGTTCAGGAGGGGGATGAGTCTTGCCCGGGTATAAGACTTGAGCTGGCTCTTGGAGAGACACATGAAAAACCTGGTGGATACCTTTCCATTTTGCAGGTAAGGTGAGTTTAACAGCGTTAGGGGAAATGACTGATTTGACTTTGAAATGGCAAAGTTTTCTTTCAGAGAATTTTTGGGTTGGGCAAGTACTGAGAATATTGCAAGCATTGATCCATACCTGATCTCCTACTTCAAAGGTTGAGGCCAAAGTGCAAATTTGGTCTGCTTGTTCCTTGTAGCACTGGTTTGCCACTTTGAGTTTATTTCAAAGTTGTGTTTGAAGAGATTGAATGTGATTAAGGTAATTGGTAGCAGGTTGAGAAGGTGGTACATGAATAGAAGAGAAAGTTGGGTTTCTCCCATAAAGAGTCTGGAAGGGAAACTGTTTGGAGGAGGAATGAGCGGAGTTTTTGTAGGCAAACTTGGCTAATGGGAGCCATTGCAACCAGTTGTCCTGTTGGTAGGCAACATAAATTTGAAGGTACTGTTTGATAATCTGATTGAATTGCTTGGTTTTCCCATCCGTTTCCGGGTGTTAAGCTTTTGATAAATTTCAAGTGATCTTGAAATGTTGGGAAAGCAAGGTCCAGAAGCTAGAGATGATCAAAGATCCACAATCAGTAATTATTTTATCAGGGAGAACATGTTTTGAGAATACATATTCTATGAATAAATTAGCTAAGCCTTCTGAGGAGGACATCACATTACTGCAAAGGAATAAAGCCATCTTTGAGAAGCAATCTAATAATACCAAAATAGAATCATAACCACTAGAAATGGGTAATTGCAAAATGAAATCCATAGACAGCAAGTTTCAATGAATAGGCAGCATTGGAAGTTGCTGGAGCAGCCCATACTTCTGGTGTTTTGAGGACTTATTACAATTACAAACATAGCATGTGTTAACATAGTATTTTACTTCCTTGGTCATACCAGGCCAGTAGAAGTCTTGTGCAATAAATTTGTAGGTTTTATCCTGCCCATGATGACCAGCAAGCAGAGAATCATGCCCTGACTCAAAGATATCTAACTTCATGCAAGGATTATCTGGTACTACTATATGGTCTTTATAAACTAAATAACCATTTTTGTCATTACTTTAACCCCTATCTGATAGATTTTCACTCTTGCAAAGATTGGTACACTTGGGATCATCAATTTGAGCTTGTTTTAGTTTGGAAGCTGTATCTCAAATTTGAGTGATGATTGAATTGAGTTGTGCAGATTGGGTTGAGAAGAGTGTCCTAACGTTTTCAGGGTTGTTGTTGGCAAAGGTGCTCCCCCCCCCCCTGGGTAAAAATTGTCCCAAAATGATAAAGCATCAGGGACTACCTCTTGTTTCCCAGGACAGTACATGATTGTAAAGTTGAACTCTGAGAGGTATTTTGCCCATTGTGCCTGTTTTTGTTTAAGTAATTTTGAGCTCATGAAATATTTTAAAGAATTGTGATCAGTTAGGACCTCAAAGGGTTCCACAAGAATCAAAAGTTATGAACACCTTTTTTTCAAGCCAAAAAAAATTGCAAGAAGTTCCTTGTCATGGATCTCATAATTAAGCTCTGCAGGAAGCAATTTGAAAGACTCAAAAGCCACGGGATGAAAGAGGTAAGAAGAGGATGAAAACTGCAAGATTACTTCTGAAACCGCATGGCTGCTTGCATCTGTTTCTACAATAGTGCAAGCTAGCTTGTTGAAGTGAGTGAGTATTGGAGAAGTGGTAAATGCTTTCTTCAGAGCTTCAAACTCTAAATCAGCTTGTTATTTAAAAACAAAATGAGTGTCTTTTTGAAGAAGGTTAGTAAGTTTTATGGTTTTCTAGGAATAATGCTCAATAAACCTCCTGTAAAAATTACTGAAACCAAGGAAAACTTGAAGGGATTTTACAGAAGAAGGTGGGGGACAGTCAAATATGCGCTGGCTCTTGGCTGGATCCATTGATATTCCTTGCTGCAAGACCATGAAACCTAGAAACTGAAGGGAAGGAGTATGGAATTTGCACTTAGAGGCTTTTGCAAACAGGTCATTCTTGCAAAGTTGCTTTAGTACCTCTTGCACATGTGCAATGTGATCCCCAAGAGTTTTTGAGTAGAATAGTATATTTTCAAGATACACCACAAGGTATTTCTCTACAAGGTCCAAAAAAATTTCATTTACAAAGTGTTGAAAAGTGGAAGGAGCATTGCAGAGGCCAAAAGGCATGATGGTATACTCATAACTGCCAAACAATGTTCTCATTGTGGTCAAATATTCATGAACTTTTGAAATGCAAACTAGGTTATAGGCGCCTCAAAGGTCTAACTTTGATAAATAAGCAGCTCCATGGAAGAGAGTAAGGAGGTACAAAATAGGCAGCACTGGATAGGCATTCTTCCAGGTTACCTAGTTCAGTTTCCTGTATTCAACAGATAGGCAAAGTCTGCCGTCTTTCTTTGAAACAAATAGGACAGGTGAACCAGTATTCCAATTTCTTGGTCAAAGAAATCCGTTTGATATGTTTTCCGCAATGTATTCTTGAAGCGTGGTTGATTCTTGCTTCAAGAGAGAGTAGACTGGTCCAGGTGCTGGAGGTGGGCCAGTAAGTTCAATCCTGTGATCATAAGAACGGGATGGGGGAAGTTTATCTGCCTTTAGAGATGAAAAGACATCAGGGAAGTCATGATAAACCAGAGCTAAAGACTCTTGAATGATTTCTAGATCTTCAATCTTGTCATCTTTGAGCACGGGGTCTGAAGTGCTTGCATGATGCAAGAGGATTAAGGAGCTCAAGATACACTGTTTAGTTGGTTGCTGTCTCCCTTCAAAGAAACAAGGAAGGGGTAAGTCCAACAAATAAGCAATAAATCCTAAATCTGAAGAGGGAACTTGGGAATGGAGGTCAGGATATTGCAAATCTCCTGGCGGAAAAGTGTCATCCAACTTAATGTCAGTGTCAGGTAGGATGTTTAATTCCTGTTGGACAGAAGGGTTAGTGTCCTGGGGTTGCAAGGTTCAAATTTTAATTACTCCTTCTTGCCAATTCACATCCAGATTCCAGTGAACTAGGAAGTTGTGGACTAGAATGGCATCATCCATTCTGGGAATATCCAAGACAAATAAGTACCATTCAAAGCTGGCGAAATTGTAGAATGCAAAGGTCCATTTTGCCTTTTGGGAAACCCAATGAGAAGGCTTGGTCACACTACTTACTAAATAGATGGGAAGCATATCTATCTTGGAACACTCAAGATTTTTGGAAGTGGAGAAAGATTCACTTATAAAAGAAACATTAGCTCCAGAATCAAGCAAAACTTGATAAGGGGATTTTTTGGAATGAAAAAGGACAAATCTCAAACTTGGAACACCTAGTGACTTGCAAGTGAAAAGATTGACTTGCTGTAATTTAGATAATGTGTAGTTTTCCTTGCAAGTATTAGAAAAACTACAAGCTAATTTTTTGACTGTCTAGCTGCTATGAACAACTTTCAACATCATTTTTCCCTCCACAATACATAAATAACCCATTATTTTCCCTCCTTAGCCGTTCCTTGTTCTGGAGCATCCCAGTTTCTTTATCCAGGAACTTTGGAGTTTTGGTAGTGGCCTTCCCTTTCAGGTTGGAGGGAAAAGTTGGATTTTGTTTTGATTGTTTTGGATTCTTCAAGGATTGTTTCAAGGATTTTTCCACCTTCAGAGCCAAGGTTGATGGTCCATGATTGTTTTTTCGAGAGCGGTTCTTTTCATGATAGCCATTATCAAGCTCAATCACCCAGTCAATTAACTGCTGAAGGGATGTTGTATTATGTCCCCCAACTTAATGTTGCTTGATTAGGCGTGCTGGTAAAACATTTCAAAATTGAAACCAAAGAGATGCCTTGTTCCATTGGATGCAAGACTGAAAAGTTTGGAAATTGGAGATATAAATGGAAACTCTACTATTATCCTTCATGACTAAGTTATTAATTTCATATTCTTCATTTTGGACTTTGTTAGGGTTGCCAAACAGGGTTAAAAATTTCTGATTGAACTTGTCCCAGTTGTTGAGGATAAAAGTGGGGCTCATGTTATCTAATAGTTCAAGGTAAGGTTTGAACCACTGCAAGGCTTGTCTACCAAGGAAGGAAGACGGATACATAACTCTGTTTATATCAGTAGGAAAACTATCAGGATTGTTGGAGAAAATGATTTTACAGGAATGTAGGTAGGCTCTAAGTTTATGGGGCTTTTCCCCAGTAAAATGATCAGGCTGCTTCATTCCCAGAGTGAAAGCTAGAGCCACTTGGACCAGATTGCAAGGCAGTTTTGTTAAGAGCCTGGATCAGGGTTGAGAGAAAGGTCAAAGCATTGGGTTTGGGAGCATTAGTGCAAGCCCTTGATCTACCATTAGTCAAGGTTTCATTGGAAGAGTGGTTGGAGTCTTTGATTTCTTCCAGGTGATCCACCTCTTCTTGAGGAGGAGCAAGGGGATCATCAAGAGGTTCAACCAAAGGGGATTTAGAAGAAGTAACAGGGTCTAAAGATTGTATGGCCCAAGAAATGCTGGATCTCCCTAATCAATGGATATCATCATTTTAAGGGGTGAGGGAAGTGTTCCCGGTTGAGCAAGTATGTAACATTGTAAAATAAATCTATTATAGGTTGGAAAACTACAATAGATTAGTTGAGTTAGTTAATTTACTGTCAAAAATCCACCCCATGTATGATAGGGAAATCTTAGATGATGGTGAGCGCAAAGGGAGAGACTGAGTTTGAGGGCAAGTGCAAGGTAGCAAAGCTAACTGCAAATTGCAAACTTATGGTTGAGTAACTTGATACACAGTGAGAGGGATGAATTGTTCCAATGGAAAGAAAACTAAAGCCAATCCTGATGTGATGACTGGATTTAGCAAAATGCAAGAATGTATGAAATTAACTAACTGAGGAGAAAATCTTCAGGAAAGCAGCATAGCCTTTATAAGGTAATCCAAAGTGACTAGATAAAACCTGATGGACAGCCAACTAAATTTAGGAGGCAATGAGAATATGAATGACATGAAAAGATTGGGAAATGAAATAACAGTATAGATGTTTCCAAGGTCATAAATTAGATGCAATTCAATAGAGCCTGAGCGTACAAGGGCTTCATGGATGGGATAGGAAGGAGTGAAGTGAGAGACAATGCAAATATGAGGATGTAATTTATGCAGGGTAAGGGACTAGTCCAATTGAAAATATACAGTTGGTGTGGCTAACTAGCATGGGTGCAAGCTAGCAAGAGTGCATGACGGGGAATGGGAACCCAAGGGCTATTGATAACCAGGGTGGAAGAGCAGAGCTCAAATGGATGGTTGACTGGAGTAGTGTTAGCTGTAAGGTTTGCAAGTAGGTGTTGATTCAGTCGCCAAGAATGGAAGGTTGTTATGCAAGCCAGAGTTGATAAGCAGAAGGCACCATTGATGTTGTGCTTCTATTTTTGTCATGCTTATGGACTGAGGTAGATGGTACTGAGGAAAGAATATGTCAAAGTGAGGTAGACAATAATCCTTAAGCTTGAAGCATGGCAGAATCTTGCCTGATGATTCAAATTTTTCATGCATCCTTTGGTTTGATCCCAATTCAAGAAAATCAAGAGTCCTAGGATTCTTTCAATTCTCATTCTACCCAACTTACAAAGTAAAAAATAAATAAATAAAACAATATTAAACCATCTTGTTACTCATCTGAGCAATCAATCTGATCAATAAGAGTTCCTCCAAAAAAAAATCAAAAGCTTGTTCTCATATCCAATTTGAAATTAACTTGATCCCACACTTTCATCAACCTGTTGCAATCAACAAAAAAGAAATTTAGTATGTTCTTCTGAATTTGGAGACCTGAGATCACTTAATCACTCAGCCTTCTTGATCTCCAGTTCCAAAGCTACCCTGCCATATATATCCATTCTAATGCATGAAAACAAAAAAAAAAAATTCCTACAAATTTCCATAAAGACAATCAGAATGAGGACATTAAACTGAGGTATCATGAAATTCATTTTTTATTTTTTATTTTTCTTGAGAGTGTAGGATTAAAGTCTCAGTCTCAGCTGATATTTCAAAAAAATAATAATAATAAAACATGAAAATCATCATTGATATATATATATATATATATATATATATATATATATAGAAATTTCCCCCAGAAAACAGAATTATTTATTTGAATAAATATAAAACTGTTTCCTGATGTATTTTCAATAACCTCATTGAAATAAGAACAACAAGAAAATTGAAAACAAAAACAAATTGAATGATCAAAAAAGAGGAAATCTCAATCTAAGATCAAATGATAAAAAGGAAAAAAAAAATTTGAAATCTGAAGGAAAGTATGGGTACTAGATTGAAGAGAATGGGTTTTTTTTTTTGAAGAATGGATTCCAATTTTTTCCTTAGATCTTCTTAAATTGATTCCAAATATTTAATTCCAAGAATTATTGCATATCTTGAAAGATTTTAGTTTTATTTTTATCAAAAAAAAAAAAAAGGAAAAAAAGGAATGGGTTTTGACTGGTTGGTATTTAATGAATTATACTTGATTCAGAAGAAATAGCTGAAATTTTCATCAAGATGATAAGAGAAGAAAAATATTCAAAATTTTTTTCTTATTTTTGAATGATCATCCATTCTGCCAAATGTTGAATGAAATCAAAAAATCATAATCAATTGGAACACAAAGTTAATTAAATTGTGATCTCAGTTTCATAACAAATCATATGGGATAAGAAAGCATCATCATGATCTTGTGTTAGTTGGAAAGAAAAAACATCAACTCAAATTTGAATACCATAGAGAAAGAATAAATAAATAAAAATCAAATTTAATAAAAAAAAATGAATGACAGGAAAGAAATTAAAAAAAAAAAAAAAATTAAGGTGAGTGAGGGGTGTAACAAGAAATCAAAACTTGGATAATGAATTGATAGTGTATTTTTGATCAAGTGAAGCCTTAGGACAAAGTCATCAAATTTTGATTTTAAAAACAAAAAAAAAAAAATATTATCTATTGGTACATTATGCCTCTTGGATCAATTTCAATCTCTTTTTCTCACCCAAGAAAGGCGTTTAAACTTGAATTTTCTCAATTTTTTCTTTTTTCTTTTCATTTCATTTCATTTTTTTTTTTTTTGGTCAAGGATAATTCCATACATGTTGAATTTTGAAAAAGGAAAAAAAAAATCTCAAGAATCATTAATTTATGAAATAAATAGACTTTATCAGCTTTAGAAAATCTGCCATTAGAAACCTGCCATTTTTTTTTACCAAACCCACAATTTTGATGGCAGGCTTCTGAAATACACATACCCCTTGAATGGTGTTTTTCAAAATGGCATGCTTCATTGAAATGGCGGATTTCAACCATCAAGTCTGCCATTTATGCATCATCATCATCCATCCACCATCCATTGGATGGTTGTGCAGCATTCTGATGGCTGGACCATCAATGAATACAATATTGGTTCAAGCACCAAACAAAGAACCAGAACATTCAGAGAAAAAACAATAACAAAAAGCAGAAAATTCATAGAAAAAACAAGAAAAACCTCATCAATCCATCTTCAGAGCACCCAAAATACAACATTACTCACTATTACATCAATTGCAACAAGATCCTGCCATCAAAAAAAACCAGACTAGGAAGTCAAATCTTACATCCCATCCAAAGGCATAAGAAGGATAAACATCATCATCAACTCAATCCCAACAACCAAAGGTCTACCAACCCATCTCAGCCTGAACTAAATCTAAATCATCATCTTCAAGACTACTCCTACCCTCCTCATCAATCCAGACCTAAACTTGGACTATCTTCAGCCTACAATATCTACTACAATGAATCAGATTACAATTAAATGAAACATCTCAGACCAATTGGTTTATCCAGCAATGCAATCCTAATCCCTTCATCCAACCTCCAACCCAATCATCATAAAAAAAAAAAAAACACAACCCACAAATCAACCCATCATCAGACTGGGTCCAATCCCACCCAATAACATCATCCAACTTCCCAATTCCATCCAACCAACTCCCAACAACCAGTTTTTATCCTACTCCAACCATCTCCAATTCATCACCCCACCCCATTCAGCCATCCCTCCTTGTCATCTACTACCATCCAACAATGATCCAAACCTACAAGAAGTATTGGATGCACTCAAGGATGAGCATTTAAAATCATACCAACAATGACTTCTTTGGTCAGATCTTTCAGACCGGTCATCAAGACCATCAAACTTCCATTGATCCTCCCAATCCCATCCAATCATCTTTGAGCATCCAATTCAATTGACTTGCTAGTCATTCATCCTCAACTCTCATTTGATCCAAGCCTTATCCCAAGTCTCATCCTACCATTGCAGCTTCCCAGTTCAATATGACCAGTTTGGCCATTTTTAGGAACCAAGGCATTACCAATCTCAAAAAATGTTTCAATCAGGTCTTTACCTCCCCATATCCTTCCTTGCATCCCTACAGCTTGGCAGTAGTCATTGGTAGAGAGGACTTGTACAACAGATCCCATTCCAGAACATCTGATCATCTGATCTGAATCCCAAGGACAGATCAAATGTGATTACAACTCATCCTGCAATCATGAGAAAGATCTTGATGACTTCAAGTCTCAAGAGTTTACAAGCACCAAAAACACACATGCCAAACAGGCTCTGGGAACATTTTGTTTGAATCATGGACAAATTCTTGTATTGATTCAAAGTGATTGGTGGAAAGTTAAAACATACCTTGGATGGTAAGACCCTGACTGAGAAGATGGAGAACCTTTGAAAAAAACTCCTTGTCTCATCATCCAATCCACCACTGTTTTCAATCAACTCCAAGGATCAAACCAATTAATCAGTCCAATGGGCAAAAATAAAAAAATCAATCAATTGAACAAAGAGGATCTGGAGAGTTTAGGTAAGTGGTTCAGCCACTCTTTATCATTCCCCTATCCACTTGCTCTTGGTGCTGATACACTCAGAGCTGATGATTCTCTTGCTATTTCTCTCTATCTCTTTTCCATCATTTGATCTAACCTTCTCCCTTGTGGTTATCCTTCCATTCTTGGTTTTTGAGACAATCAAATGGGATACAAATGAGGATAAGGAGTCCAAGGAGGCAAGGAAGTCACAAGTCAAACGCGAACAATCTGTGAGTGTGGATCTTCTCCCTCTGAATGGAAAAAGTCCCAAGTTTGGTCATTGGAAAGCTCAAGCTGATGAATGATTGATTGATGTTATTGGAATAGTTCCAATTTCAGGTTAAAAAGAAGATCAAGGACTCATTTAAGAAGAAACATAACAAGCACAAGCACCTCCATCAGAAGGTTGTTTCCCAACAATAAATTGATATTGGTGGTCTGGGTGGTAAGGGGATAATGAGCCTCTCATGAGTGCACCCAACCAATGGCCCCATGGTGATGTTAAAAATCTTCAGAGTCACATCATTCCCTGGTGTTTGTATCCTCCACCCATGGGTGTCTCTGTTCTGGTTGCCAATTGTTCTCCCATGACCCTCAAAATGTTATACAATGGATTGAATCCCTCTTGATCTTCACCCCAGTCAAATTATGTGGATGGGAGGGAACAAGATTTGAGGAGATTAATTGACAAACATACAGAGACTTGGAAGGAATAGGGATTTTTTTAGCAAAAGAGGGATCAAAAGAGAGATTCTGAAATCTCTTTGAATTAGAAGAGGATTGGATTGAAAAAAACTGAAACCTGTGGATCTGTATCCCACCTTTCTTTCCAAAAAAACAAAAATAACCATCAAAAGCCCACCTCCAAAGGGTTTGAGCAAGCCAAACTGAAGATCAAACGATTCTAGTTCTTCAAATTAAATATATTCATGAGCCCAGTAATCAATTAATCTGCTGTATTTCCTCAAATTTTTTATTCAAGCCCCAGTGGCTCAAGCATTTGACAATTCAGAAGAACATGAGACTGTTTTTATTTGAATTCTAAATTAGTCAGGATTAACTAAAAAAGAAAATAAATTGCTTCCTACTTGAATAGATGTTGATTTTAATGGAGATACTGGAATATCTTGCTACCCATTGGAAAATTTGTTGATTTCTTTCACCCCAAGAAGGGATTAATTCAAAGAAATAAGTGATTGATCCAAGCTAGGGTTCAAATGGTCGATTGATGAAAATATGGACATGATTGGAGCTGGTTGTGTTGGAATATCCACCTTGGCATCAGATTGGGGCCACTTTAACTTTTCATCAGGATTGTTTTTTCTAGGCTGAGAATCCACATCCAAGTCCTCAGCATCAATGGAATCAGATTGTTTGGAATCAAAATCAGATAAATTGGAAATTTTGGCCTTCTTTTCAAACGTTTTATCAATTTGAATATAAAGAAGGATAGATCAATTCCAATTTATCAACCACCAAGTTGATTCCCTTGGCTTTATTGGAGTTTGTGATAGCAAAGCCAGTGGAGATTGACATTGATTGGTCATTTTTGTACTTGGCTCAATAGTTCTTAAATTGCTCCTGCATTGGTTTGGATGAAAGATCCAGCCAACCTTTGGTTTTATTCCTCAGTTCATTGGCCATCTGAAGATAACCACTAAACTTGGAGGTTGGAGGTTGGCTAACTCATGTTTCATTGTTGGATCCAAAGCAAGTTTCATAGTTGGAGGGGATTTTGAGCAAGTTGACCAGGATGATGTGATCTTCTCTCTTGAGCTAACTTGAGAATTTTGGAAACCAATGGGGGAGGATGGTTTGTTTTAAAGTTCCTGGGGGATGTTTGGTTTGGTGTATTGGATTTTTGAGTGGAATTATGGGGGGAGATTTGCTGAGGGGCCATTTGAAAAGAGGAAGAGCAATGAATTGAAGCAAGCAATAAAGTTATGGGATCAATAAGTGATGAGAGTGATGAAGTGATGAGAGTGATAAGTGATGAGATTGATGAAGTTATGAGAGTAATAAGTGATGAGAGCATTAAGTGATTAGAGTGATGAAGTGATGAGAGAATTAAGTGATTAGAGTGTTGAATCAGATTTTTCTGATGAGGTTGGAGGTAGAAGGAGGTGGGAAACAAGGGGTGTATGACATGGGTCAATAGGTGGACCAATGTGTGGTTGAGGTTACAAAAAACTTTAAATACTTTATCTGAAAAAATTTTTATTTATCTTCAGGTAAATCTGACATGTCTTATGTGAAATAGGTGGTTTATTTATTTATTTATTTTTTAATGGCATGTTAGAATTTTGGGTATTTTTCTGAAACCTGGCATAAAAATAATTGTGGGTGGGCTAACTCTGATACACCCTAATAAACATCAATCTTCATCAATCAATCTATCCCAGAATAAAAAAAAAAACATCATCATTCCATGCCCCCCCTTTTTTACTCTTTTTGTTTTCTTTTTGTTGGATTGAGCCACACCAAAACCCAGGTTAAGCCAGCCAAGGGAGAGAGTCATGAAGATTTTTTCTCATCAATTGAAAAAGACTTTGAAAAGTTTAATTAGTAAAATTTATTACCCAGAGGGAAATTCTTCCCACAAACCAGTTTTATAAGTTTCAGGAGTGAGTGGGAAGGGTCTGTCAGAAAGCTACTACTGCAGAGCCAACTGGAAAAAGTACCAAAAAAAAAAAAACCCCTAATATCAACAAAAATACATTAGGGATTAGGATTTACAAGAATATTTTGGAATTTATGGATTTCTCACCCAATTTTAAGTGGTATCACTCACCAACTAGACCCCTGAAATCCTACTCCTTATAAACCACCTGCCAAATAGTACCAAAATTATGGACCCATCATGATGCTTTTTGGCCACTGTAATGTTTCATACAAACCATCACATGTATTTTGTATGACTAGAATCATTTTAGAAATGAGGTTTTTTTTTTTCTTATAGCTTAGGATTTATTGAATAAAACAAGTTTTTTTTTTTTTAAAAAAAAAAAAAAAAAAATTACCACACACTGCTGTGTGAAAAACTACAGCCTCTGACTCTTGCATGCAGCCAAAAAAATTCCCATGCAAAACCACATCCAGACAGATCGATGACCAGTATGAATACTGAAAGTTGTGTGCCAAGTTTTCAAAGAAGTGATAATCACAAGAACCAGGACAGAAGGAGTTACAACAGACATGGGAAAGGTATGCATGTTTAATATGCATTTCAATCCTTCAGGCATATCATTAAACACCTCACATAAGTTAAAAATTTCAAGAAAGACATGCAAAAAAAAAAAAAAAAAATCTTGAAATATGATTTGAAAAATTTTCTAAAAATCACACACACACACACACACACACACACACACACACACACAAAAAAAAAAGAAGGATATAATATTTCACAGGCCATCCAAGTCAGAATAGATGACTACCATCCAAATTACTTGAGCCAGAAAGATAGAGAATAATTGATTACAACCATCAGAAATGTTTAAATGATCAAAATAAGTGCAAGAAAGATTCCTTTTGGCAAGATTTAACGATGGATCACATGCATATATATCCTCATGTTCACTCACTCACTCACTCGCTCCAGTTCGAGTTCGAGTTCGAGTTCGAGTTCGAGTTCGAGTCCTGGGTGACGTCACTCCTCCCTCCACTCCACTCGCTCGGTCAGCTCAACTGCCCATCTCCAGTCAACCCCCCCCAGCCATTGGATCCAAACCATCATCCTCTTCCCACTCATCCTGGGGTTATGACCACTACCTCCATTCGATCCGCTCTCAGACTCAGACTCAGACTCAGACTCAGACTCAGACTCAGACTCAGAATCTCAAATCGACTCCTCTTCTCACTACCCTATAGATCCATCTCATCATCTTCCATCGATCCATCCCACCTCAATCACCATCCAAACCCAGCTCATCTTCCACCCTCGACCGATTCCATCCGACCATCGACAGGCTCCTCAACTCCTTCAACTTCCAATTCAGCCATCGAGTCGCTCGCTCCCTCTAGGTCCCCAACCACTCACCATCCAAGCCCTCAACCGTCGATTCGCTCGAAAAGACCCAAGCGATCGGATCACAGGCCCGATCCGCTCGACTCCCTCCTCGATCCCATCCCAACCGATCATCATCCTCCGGCTCGAGCTCATCCCAACCTGCATTTCACCCAGCTCGCCCAAGTCCCCGATCCGATCTCAACCATCCTCTCCACGTTCGAGAGGCCAGGGTACTCCATCTTCTCGAGCGTTCAAGCGATGGACCAAGTCATCCTCAGCTGTTCCCATCCCTTCGATCACCCATCACCCATTCCTCAGCCTTCCCGACTCAGCTCCGGTTCAGCTCATCTCCACCATCCAAGCTCCAACCCAATCGAACGGCCTGCATCTACTGAGCGAGTACCTCATCAGTCCCTCGATCAACACCTCTCACGATGGTCTCAAATCTATATTCGATACCTGAACTCGTCTTCAAATCCTCAAGAATTTTCGAAACGGATGAAAGATTTAGTTGGCAAGAGATTACCAAAGAAGCTCATCGAAGCACTCGCGAGCTTTCACAGCTCGGAACGAGATTTGGTCTCAGTTGAATCTTATAACCAGCTCATCGGTCACTATTACAGGTTTGAAAGATACGACCAAGCCAGGAAGTTGATGAAAGAGATGGAAGAACGTGGGATATCCAAGAATCAAGAAACTCAAGAACTCATCGCTTGCTCCTATCAAGCCTTGAACAAATTCAGAGGCGTCCGATTAGCTTTGGATGCGATCGAAGCTGACGGTCATCGAGTCAGCGATCAATGCTTGACCCGCTTATTCTCCATTCGCCCGAGAAAAAGTTCGAAGCTCCAACATTTCGATCTTATGGATCAACCGCCAATCCCTGTATCGTCAAGCACCTCAAATCCGACTCGAGAAAACACATCGGCAGCCGACCCGCCGCCTTGGGTGTCGATTCAAGATTTTTTGAATTCAAGAGATGGAAACCCCCAACCAATCACGAAGGACGGCCGGGCGATCGTGACGTTGGTCAAACGACTGATGGAAATCGGAAGGTGGAGAGAAGCTTACGAACTAGTCGATACGATCCTCGACTTTGACGTCAGCCGAAGCGCCGCTGGAAATTCTCGTCTTGCGATTAGCTCATACTGGGCAACTAGTTTATTGGACGCCCTAGTGTTTGGACTATATAACGCAAAACAAAAATCCAATCGACTCTTCAAATCGATGGATTCTTCCAAAATAATCCCTGCTGTCAAAAGCTCATCTAACTGGAGTATCGGCAACTCTCACAGTCCTTCTGAGTCCTACCCACTGGATCGAAAGGCTCAGAAGATGAAAAAACAAGAGAATCGAAAGAATCAACGTTTGGAGGATTTGCCACTAGATCGGGTTTTCGAATTCGTGGAGAAATTCATCGATCGACATCGGAATCATAACGTGAAGATAAACCATCGAGTCTTGTTAAACTGTTTGAGGATACAGACGTCTCTATCCCCCTCCCAGGTCAAAAGCTTACTGGCGAATTGGACAGATCGATACGGGATGAGTTCAAACTGCATGGGTTCCAGACTAGGAGTCAGGTTTTTACACGTCATATCGGCTTGGTTTATTCGTCAGCTCAGATTCATCAAGTCCCAACTTTCGAGCTTGGAACATCGACGTTCCATGAAGGGCGTGACTCAATCGGAACTACTCGAACCCCAAGAGAGCCTGAAATCGTTAGTCAAGGAATATCTACTGATTGACCGGGATCTAATCAATTGTCTCAATCATCGTCACGACGGTCATAAAGATCAAGACTCGGATTGTGAACATTTGATCATTGAAGATATGATTCTCAAAGGCCCGATCGATGGAAGGTTGCTCAGATCGAACTATCGATTCATCAGTTTTCAAGATCTGACGTCCATCAAATTAAGCCTCAAGAAGATCTATAAAATCCACACCAAGATTTTAGATTTATTGATGATCAGCTTTTCCCTCTTTGAAAATGATAACCAGCCACCTCATCAATGTCAAGATGAACAAGTCCAAGAAGTTGAGTCCAGAAATACAAGTGATGACAGCCACGATGAACTGGATTCAAAATCTAAGCGATCGAACAGTCCAAACCGATTTGTTGGTGCAGAATTATTGACATCGTCACCCTTTTTCGAATTTTACGGAAATAAGGATGAGCAACAAGACTTGCGAAGATTTATCCCAGTTAATAGCGACAAGAACCAGAATGAACGGTTTAATTCTTATTTCTATCATTTGATCTATCGGTTTCAGGGTTCGAGATCCCCTGATCAGTCACACTTCGAGGCTCAGAAGGTGAAGAGTTTGAATATGAGCTTGATCAACTATATCCCACCTCATCAGGGTCGCCGGCGCCCTCGAGCCGATCGTCTAATCGATTCATCCCATCGATCGACGCCTACTCTCCGATCGTCATGTGCAACCAAATCAGTCGACCGTCATCCTAGTCCAACCCATTCGATGATCTGTTGTTGGAGCTCGGAACATCTGAACTCGGCTCCGATCTATTTCAAACCTTCATCCTCACCTTAGTACGAGCTGTGATGAAACATGGGTCGAGAAGGACTCGATAGATGTAGAAAAGCGTGTGTTCATGTTGTATTTATCGATGTGCGAAGTCTTGGTTGGTTCGATCCTTAACGGCTTCTAATCTTTTGGTTTCCTTGTTCTTTTCTTTTTTTTTACTTCTTCCGACCCGTTGGGATCAGTCGCATCCGATATTTTTTTTTTTTTTTTTAAAAAAAATGCCTCAGATATCTAGCATCACTCATCTCGTTGGGTTCAACTCCAAGGAACCAAAAAATAAAATAAATAAAAAAATAGAGAGAGAGCCAGAGAATTTTTTTTCATTCTTTTTTTTTTTTTTTGGAAAAAAAGCGTTGGAAATGAAGAGGGATGGAGGATCAGATGGTCACACGAACTTGATCGACGAGCATGTGAGGTTCAATATGTTGCAAAAAAAAAAAAAAAAGGGGGAGGGGGGATGTGCAAAGATTGAGGATGAAGTTGGAGCACTCGATCCCATTGATGGCCGGGTTCAGATCATCACCACCCGAGTCAATCCATCAGTCCTGACGCCGATCCAGTACATAAGCTTACGAAAAGGGTGCAAGGGGGGGGGGGAGAGATGACTGGTTCAAGATTTTGACTCTACACGGGGAGATGGGCTCGACTCTCCCTGCCCTGCCCTACTGCCCCGAGAAATACATACGATACGATAGAGTCAGTCGTGGCGTGGTGCCTCGAGAGAGACACACCCCTCCTGTATCGGTCTGGGGTGTCGTGGTGACTCTGGATGGCTTGTCAGAGATCTGAAGGTGGTGGACCAGATCTCACCACCCAATCTGAGATCACTAAGACCATCACCACACAAACAGGCTTACTGAACCAGGTAGGCTTGAGGGGCAGTGAGGTTAGGGTCGAGATGGAGTGAGAGTGACTAAGAATGAAATGGATCGATGGATTCATGCAGTCAGAGCCGGTCTCTGGCTGGTTGACAAGGCTTGGGATCCATGATTTTTTTTTTTTTTTGTTTTTTTGGCGAAGGAAGGGGGGGGGGTCTAGAACTGGCAACCGGATCGAGTTGGACGTCCCACTTGAGTCGAGCCTTCCATTCCTCATCGAAAATTCAAAAGAAGAAGAGATGGCTCTGTTGTAACCACAAGTAGGTTACATATGCATACATACGACTATGCATAAAACCTCGTATATAAACTATAAGCAATACAGCAACTACGATGGTTGGACCATGGGTTTTACCACCTATCATGACCAACAGGTTATGAGCCTGCGCTACCGCCGAACTGAGATTACCATGATTGCCTTATCCTTATGCCTGCACCATCATCAATCCGACCAAGTACAGTCTAGATTTATCAAACGTTTGATGAGCCAAGATTGCTTGACCAGCTCTCTACAATAGGCTTATCCAGGGTACGCCGACTGAACAAACTGGTGTTTCACTGTTACTAGTCCCTTGTTGCCCCATACATCTTATCTATCCGTATCACCACTCAGTTTCAACCCGGACATTCAACCGTCCGGCTTGCCTACCCACATTCAGAACCCTCCCCTCCAGCCTGGACTTTCAACGGCCCCCCCCCCCCTTCCTTCCTTTTGTTTGTTTGTCTGTTGTTGTTGCCCCTTTTTTTTCTTCCTTCTTTCCTCCCATCTGCACTCTGAACCTACCTCCGGCCCGGACTTCCAACCGTTACCCCCCCCCCCCACCCTCTTTTTTTCCTTCTTCCCTTCCTACCCCCCCCCCCCTCTCCTGCCAATTTTGTTTTCCCCTGATTAGAACCATCATGCCCCCCTCTTGGTTGGCTTCTGTATCAAGAGCTGCCCCGTCTAAGGCAACCGGCGCCCTTGAAAAGCTAGCTTCTTATCAAACCCCCAACCTACCACCTCACCTTGGCTAAGCCAGCACGTCCCTTGACCCAAAATCCTCCCAAAACAACATAAATGAGGACAACTTGCCACCTACCATCAACTTTGAGAAGATCAAGGCAGAACTTGAAGAGCAAATGTTATGCAACAAGGTGATTGACTCCCCGGTTGGCCGCTTGAAACCAAGTCAGGTCCTTATGTTGGTTGGGAAGAACTTTGCCCAGTTGCTATGCAACCTGTGTGACCTTGGAAGAGACCATTTGAACAATTTCAACTTCTTCATTTTACCCAACAACAACCGTATCTATGAAAGGATTGGAGGCACTATCCTCTTGGCCACAATCAACACCTCTTTGGTCTTAGACGTACCGGAACAACCAACTGCCCAAAGGATGGTAGCCACCCTGATCAAGTGTTTCAAGTCTGTCAGCCGTGCCACACAACTGAATATGTGGTGGGGCCTGCTGGCGTTCAAGCTCAGGGAAGATGATGCCACGGTTGGTGTTGTCTTGCAACTCCACAACATGATGGTTGAATGAGAGAGCATGGGAATATCCCTTACTCAAGACATCTTCCTAGGTTTTATAGTTCAAAACAGCATCACCCAAGGTTCACAGCTCTGCAAAGAGGTTGACCAACGATTGGAAAAATATGTCCAACACAATGAACGTACTCCACCAAGACTGTCCTATGTTGTTCAGAAGGTTGAGATCTGCAGGCAACAACTATTGCACACAACCAACGGTACACCCCTTGAGATGACCACCACCCTCCAAGCTTCCACTCATGTGGTGTGGTGTTGTATTTATAACCTTAGATTGGGAGCTGCGTTGCGGGCTGGGCGCACAGCAGTTAGGTAGGTTGGGCTCAGCATTTTGGGTGCGGGCGGTCTCAGAAGTGCCTGCTGTGGGATCAGCAGCAGCGGATGAGGGCTCAGTGGCAGGGATTGTGGGGCTTGGCACCAGGTGGGGGTTGGGCCTACTCTGGGGGGCTCCAGGCCACAAGTGGCCCAGGGAACGTGGACCAAGTGATGGAGCCAGCCCAACCAAGCTCGCGGGTGGCTAGTCCAGAAGGCAAGGGCGGGGCAATCAGGGGTTATAGGCCCCGGGGAGGTTTGCGCGGGCATAAGCGCAGGCCAACTCATGGATTGCAGGATCCACGGACGCCCGCAGACAGATAAACCCAGGGGGCTCCAAGTAGGGCCCAGCAGAGGGCTGTGCCATGAGAAGGACAAACCAGACGTACGTGATATCGGAGGGGGAGGGTTTCAGATGGGGTGGGTGGTATGGGGTAGGGTTAGGGTGGAGCTAGGGTTCTGTACTTAGGGTCCTATTTCATCTATCTTGTTGCTTGTGGTTTTAACTAGGTTAGGGTTGAGAGGGAGGACTCAAAAATACCTCACTCTCAACTCTGGGTTGGATCATATCAGAGATTGTGTATCATATCATCACCCTCTCTATTTTTTGTAAAACTCATTGCATCCAATCCCCTTACAGATGCTTAGACCAATCACTTCTGGAACTTGAGGACAACTTTGAGGGGTAACACCGCTCTTGTTTCCACATCTAAGGGTCTGGCTGGGAACCATCTTTTGTCTAGGTCTCTCAAAGCTAGCGGGTGCAATGTTGCCAACAACTAATCCAGGATTGAACTTCCCACCTTTGTTCCCTCTCTGGTCAGGAGCTGGAGGGCCAACACCTCCACCACCGCCAACTACTTGGTCCGGCGGTTTTGCTCCTCCTCAATCAGAGGATCCTTTGGAGGCGGCTGAGGTTCCGCAATGGGTATGGCTTAGGCCGCAGAACTTCCCTCATCTCCGGTTTGACACCGCAGATATTGGGCACTTTCTGGAAAGGTTCAAGGATATTGCGGACTCCAAACACCCAACGGGCAAGGATAAGGTCCGTACGGTCGTTCTCTTTATCATGGACAAGAATAAACTCTGGGATGTGGAGGATATGTCTGGCTACAAGGCTCAAGACTGGGAAAGGCTCCGGAACAAGATGATGGCAAGGTGGGGGAAGCGTGAGCCCTGCTTCCAGGAGACGGACTTTGAGCGGGTGGTGGCGGAGGTGATTCTGCAAGGTGGGGTGCGGACATGGAGTGATTTGTCCAAATACAAATCTACGTTTGACTGCATCTACAGCTACCTAGAGAAGAACCAGGTGGTAGCGGTTCAAACAGGGGCAATGAAGCAGGCTTGCACCACAACTTTGTGCGCGGGTCCAGTGGTATCTATTTGAACAGGGGTTGGTATCCCAGTCAGTGGATTGGAGTGTCACGCTTCTTCCAAACCTAAGCGTGATCAACCAGGCGGTAGAGAGCAAGATTGATTTGGAAGAACTGATCAAGGATACGGCCAGGTTGTTCCCAACAGTTTCAAGGCAACCAACGGCCTCTTCCACTCCGGCTCTGACGCAGGTACCGACCGCAGGCCCATCAGCAATGGAGTGGCTGGCAGCCCCTTTGAAGTCAATGGAAGTACCAGTGAACGAGGTAAAAAATATGTTGCAGGACCTATGGATACTTCTGAATTGGATAACGGCCCCACCTCCTCCTCCTCCGCACGGAGTGCCACCTCACATGGGGGGGGCTTCCAGCCCAGTAGCGGGCTGTCAAGCGGGTTTTTGGTTTGAATGTGCACCTATTGCGGCAATAAAGGTCACTGGAAGTCTGGTTGCGCGGAACTGACCAAGGACATGGAAAAGTGGTTGGTCCGCACGTCCGGGGCAACTTACATATTCCCAATGGGCAAGCTGGTGGATCTTGGGGCCGGTCAGCCACCCCCGGTGGAGCAGGTTAGGGCAAGCGCCCAGCCTGCAGGGGCCGCTTGGGTGTCACTTGGGATCGTCACTGGGCCCAATACATGGAGAGCTCTGCGTGTGGAGGCAGAGGTTAAGGCATTGGAGGCAAATGAGCAGATTGTGTTGGAGAAGATGGATGTGGATGTCAGAGAGCGGCCATCAACCCAGGCCCCAAAAACTGGTATGCAAGGGCCGGTAGGCAATGCACTGTTGACCAGTTCCGGAGGAAGGAGGAAGGCCGCAGAAATTGTGCGACGGTGTGGTGTCAATTTATAGACACAGATTGGGAACTGCGTCGCGGCTGCGCGCTCAGCATTGGGGGCGAGCGGGCTCAGCATTAGGGTATGCGGAGTGCTCAGCAGCAGCCGCTGTTTGGCTCCACACCTGGTGGACGGGTTGGGCTCAGCATTGAATGCGGCGTGGGCGGCAATCCACCCCGGAGATCGGATTTGGAAGGTAGTGCGCTCAACTAGGTTTGCCGGCGCGCCGGTTCGGATACGTAGGGGCGGAGCAATCCGCGGGCTATGAAGGAATGGATGGAGCACGCGCCGATCATGCCGGATATTACCAAACACCCACGACGGGCGCGGAAAAATGGATACGGACAGGCGCGGGGGGCTCCAAGTAGGGCGCGGTGCGAGGACCGCGTCATGAGAAGTACAAACCGGATGGATGGAACGGCGTATGGACGGCGGGGGGAGTTTGGTACGGAGGAGGTGGGGAGAGGAGGCTAGGGTTTCTGTTTTGGGATTGTTTTCTGTTTCTTTGTCATACTGTCATTTGCGCGTGTACTTAGGTTAGGGTTGAGGGGGAGGACTTATCCTCACTCCCAACTCTGGGTTAGAGGAGGGGATGCATGCATGGATGCAGAGGAGGAAGAATCACATCACATCATTGGATTGGATCACTCATCTCACCAGGAGATTAAAGGAACTCATACCGGATACACATCCAGGTGGAAAGTTCTTAGGATTGAAGGATTGGCGATTTCTCTCTCTCTCTCTCTACTTTTCTTTATCTCTTTATCTCTTATTTCTATTTCTCATTTGAGTGCAACTTTGGACATCCTCATCTCCTTTCAAACGCAGGGAACCGTTAACTTCCAAACCTTGGGACAATTATAGGGGGATAACCTGTATTCTTTCCACATCTGGGGGTCTGGCCGGGAAATAACCTTCCGTTTCTTGTCTTTCAAAGGTAACTGGGCACAATGTCCTATTCATACCTCCCTACAGTTGCTCCTTCTTCTTCTTCTCCTTCTCCTTCCGTCTCCGGGTCCGCTACTCCGACCCCACTCTTGTCTTCCATCCCTCCTCCTCCCCCTCCCTCCGCTTGACCCAGGACAAGCTACGCCATTCCCCCATTGGTCTCCAGTGACCATGAACCCACTCATCCGGTTTGCATCAGGTCGCGCAACTACCCTCACATCCAATTAAACACCGTGGATGTGGAGCAATTTATCTTGAGATAAAAAGGTATTGCAGATGCGGAAGGTGCAACAGACACTGATAAGGCCCGGCTTGTTGTCCTGTTCATTATGGACAAAGAGAAGCTCTGGGATGTGGAGGAAATGGAAGGCTACAAGAATCAAGATTGGCCAAAACTGAAGGCGGAGATCCTAACGCGGTGGGGTAGGCGCAAACCTCGATTCCGGGAAAGCAATTTTGACCGCGTGGCCTCGGAGGCGAGCGCGCGTGGAGGGGTCAGAACGCGGGTGGAGCTGGCGGAGTACACCTTGACATTTGATTGGATCTATTGGTAATTTTCAAAGAACGAGGTGGTGGCGGGACAGACGGGGGCCATGAAACACGCGTTTCTGGGCGGTTTAGGCGCTCAACTCCGGGCAAGGGTGCAGCGGCATCTTTACAATCACAACTTGGTAAAGCGGTCATTGGACGGGAGCATTGCGCTCCTTCCGGAGTTGGCTGTCATTTGCCGGGCTGTGGAGAGTGAGCTTGACTTAGAGGAGCTTATCAAGGACACCGCTAAGTCCTTCCCAGCGGGACCAAAGAAATCCGCCCCCCAGGTTCCGGCTCCGGCGCAATTTTGGGCCCCAGTTCCACCTACTTCCATGCATTTTCCGGTTCCTCAACCCGCGCCAGCCCCTCCGGTAAGCGAATTGACGGAACTGATGAAGGACCTGAAGATCTGCATGAGCCATATGGGCCAGCAGCAGCCGCAAGGGCCTCCACCTCACATGGTGGAAGGGTTTTGGCCGCCCGGTACCTTTGTGCCAAGGGGGTGCTCGTACTGCGGGGTGAATGGTCATTGGCAATCGGCGTGCGAGGAGCTTACAAAGGATCTCAGCGCGGGATTGGTTTGAACGGCGGGGATGGGGTACATGTTTCCGACGGGCAAACAGATTCCGATGCAGCCAAGCCAGCCAACCGCAATGCAGCAGGTGTGCACACGGGGTCAGGAGGCGGGAACAACGGCGCGAGCATCACTGGGCATTGTTACCGGTCCCGGATCGTGGCAACCACCTCGGGTGGAAGCTGAGGTAAGGGTAGTGGAAACGGAAGAAAAGGTGGCGGTCCCCGATAAAATGGAGGTGGACGCAAAGGAGCAACCCCTGTCAACCGTTCCAAAACCGGCCGCGCGCGTGCCTGGAACCAAGGCGCCGGCAGCAAACCCTGTAGGGAAGAAGAAAGCGGCGGACATTGTGCAAAGGGTGATGGGTAACAAGACTCCGGTTCCGCTGACCTTGCGGGAACTGGCGGCCGTGTCTCCGGTGGTGGTAGACAAGATGTTTCAGGCGTTGCGGGATTGCGGTCAGGGCTGGGTACCTCAGACGGTGCAGCGGGTTCATGTGGCGTGGAAGGAGGAGGGGCGCGGGGAGTGCGAGTTGAAATCGGTTTTGACTCCGCTTGCTTACGTTCCAATGGTCATAGCGGGAAGGAAGGTGTGGGCTATGGTGGACAGCGGTTCAATGGTGAACCTGCTGCCATTGCGGATGGCGGATGATTTGGGGTTGGTTTGGCGGAAATGCGCGATGGGTCTCTGCGCGCTTAACGGAGGGGAGTGTTGTGTGGATGGGGTAGTTGAGGAGGAGGAGGTCAAGGTCGCAAGGGTCCGTAGGCCCCTTTCTTTTCTTTTGGTTGATTGTGGGGATGTGATTTTGGGAAGGCCGTTCATGTTTGGGTTTTGAGCATGAATGGTTTTCAATCCGGAGGCGGGAACGGAGGCGTTGACAGTGGAGGATTTGTCCGGCAGAAGGTTTGAGACAACTATCTGCAATCACGGGCAAGGGAAGCAGAGGAGAGTGTTGGAGTATGAGGAGGAACCGGATGCAGAGTTGGTCTGCAACGGGCGACCTTTGGAGGATTTTTTCTAGTCAACCGAGGAGACCGCGCGGAACAAGCTCTGGTTTTGCGCGGGCGGTTGACTAATGAGGAGCAGGGAGGGGTAGGAAGGAAAGTGCAGGGCGCGCACATTGCAGAAGTAAGTCCCTTTTCTCAGTATGCATTGCCCAAGGGTACTATGCTTCAAAAACCCTATCATCGTGCCACACTCGTGAGCAAAGGCAAAAGCCGCGGTTCCGTTCTGTGCAGGACTTACAGCAAAGGATGCGTGCGGATGATGTGGTGCAACGGGGGCAAGTACAAGCCGGTGTCACGGAAGGTCCAACCGAGGAATGAGCCAATGCCCCAGGAACTGAACGGACCGCTTCGACCGATTGCTTGGTCGCGGGACCCTTGGGTCACGCCGATTAAGGCTTTGGGGTGGGTTACTAGTTTGGCGCGGATTGAAGCTTTAAATTTTGGCCTGACGGGATGGTTGAGTACGGAGGAGCATGAGTTGCTGATTTTGGTTCTGGTTCTTTGGGAAAGAGCGCTTGCGTTGTGGAAACTAAAGGGGGCAACACCCCAGAAGTTGTCCTTGAGTTCCGGAAGTTATTGATCAAAGCGTCTGTAAGGAGATTGGATGCAGACGTTCAAGAGAGAGATAGAGTGAGAGGGAGGGAGCAATAATAAGATGAAATTCCTTCCCAATCTTCCTTTTTCCTTCCTTCTCCTCCCGTTCGGTGGTGATGATCCTCCCCAACCCAGAGTTGAGGGTGAGGTCTTGAGTCCTCCCCCTCAACCCTAGCCTAAGTACAACCACAAACAACAAGAAAGAGTGATGAAATACAACCCTAAGCCGCAGAACCCTAGACCAACCCTATCCCTCCATCCCTTGCCACATAACCCATGCCCCTCAATATGTACGCCCGGCTTGCCTGCCCGCGCGCATCCACCCAACAACCCGTTCCAGGTATCCGCGTACCCGCGTGACCCAATCTGCACGTCTTGCGATGCGCGGTTGGCCTGGTCGGCGCGAGCCGTCCAATCCGCGCAAGCTTTCCAATCCGCGCAAGCCTTCCAATCCGCGCAAGCTTTCCAATCCGCACAAGCCTTCCGATCCGCGCAAGCTTTCCAATCCGCACAAGCCTTCCAATCCGCGCAAGCTTTCTGGTCCACGCAATCCGTTGTCTCCCGTCTCCAGGTGCTGAGCCCAACCCAACCGCTGCTGGGCCTACCTGACTGCTGCTGAGCCCGCAGCGCGGCTAGCTGCGGCAAGGCCCTTCCCATTGCTGAGCGCGCCGCCTGCAGCCCTTTCCTGACTCGCGTCCATAAAAGAGCACCACAGCGTTTGGACCGGAAGAGCGGGGGCTCCTGAAAAACAATATCGGCTACCCCTATGTCATCCCCACTGTCAATCACAAGCCGTGGCAGATCAAGCCAATTCCAATACCGCGGGCGGTACGGGAGCAGTTTCTGGAGTTGGTGCGGGAGCGGGTGAAGACTGGCCTTTACAAACAGTCAACGTCTAGTTACTCCAGCCCGATCTTTGCGGTGGTTAAGCAGGACGGAAAGTTGTTGAGGATTGTTCATGATTTACAGCGGCTCAACTCCTTTACGATCCGGGACGCAGGACGGCCCCCTCGCGTTGACAAGTTCCTTGAGTCAATGGTGGGGCGCGCTTGTTACGGTTTAGTGGATGTGATGGGGGGATACAACCAGCGTGAGTTGGATCCTTGCTTGCTGCCTCTAACGGCATTTGAGACTGGGTTGGGAAGAATGCAGCTGACTTGGCTCCCGCAAGGCGCGACCAATTCCGTGGCGGTGTACCAGGCGCAAATGGCTTGGATCCTGAAGGATGATCTTCCAGAGGGAGTCCAAATCTTCATTGACAACGCAGGAATCAAAGGTCCAAAATCCAATTACGGGGGAGCGGAGCTGGTTGAAGTTCCCGGTGTCCAACCTTTCGTGTGGGAATATGCGCAGACATTGGAACACATCCTGTTTTGCATTGAGGAGGCAGGAATGACGGTGTCGGGGAAGAAGTTGGTGGTTTGTGTCCCGGCGCTCAAAGTCCTTGGCCATGTTGTTGCTTCCGATGGCCGGCGCATTGCAGAGAAAAAGTGGAACAAAGTCCTCAAATGGCCGACCCCATGGAAGGTGTTGCATATCCTTCAGTTCTTGGGATTATTTAGCTATGTCCGTATGTTCATTGAGAGGTTTGCAGAGGTGGCAAGCCCGCTCCAATCACTGACGCGGAAAGGCGCAGAGTGGAAGTGGGGGGAAGAATGCAATTGCGCGTTTTGGAAGCTCAAGGAGATCGTGGGACGTGAAATTGTGCTCTGCAATCTCAATTACAACGTGGGAGGAATTAGGCTAGCGGTTGATTCCAGAGAATTCGGCGCAGGGGGGTTCTCACTCAAGAGGACGACAGCAAGGATAGGCCGGTACTTTACAAGTTGGTCACCTTCACTCCAATGGAAATCCGGTACTCCCAGCCAAAGTTGGAGTTGTGCGGGGTCACCAAGATTGTGCGGCGGCTCCAGTATCTTTTGTGGGGGGTCCATTTTGAGCTTTTGGTGGACGCAGAGGCGCTGGCGCGGATGATCAATTCCCCGGCGTTGCCCAACGCTCCCATGACCAGGTGGGTGGCGTTTCTTCAACTTTTCTCCTTTGCTGTTGTTCATGTTCCGGGGAAAGCGTTCACTATGCCCAACGCGTTGTTGCGGTATCCAAGGGACAACCCGTTTGAGGACGTGGAACTGCTCAATGTGGAGGCCCCGGTTGTCAAGGTAGGGGTTGTGGAGGCAGGCGTTCAGCTGCCGCTCCGGAAGACCGGGCGGTACGCAATCCTTCGTGACTACTTGCGGGACCTTTGTTTTCCCAATGGAGCTACGGAGAAGGACATGCAATGGGCAAAGCGGCGGGCGGGGAATTTCTACGTACAGGAGGGGCAGCTTTGGCGGCGGAAGACTCCGGTTCCTCTTGTGGTTACCACTTCAAGGGCGGATCAGGAAGCTATCCTCTGGAGCCTTCACTACGATCTCTGTCATTGAGGGGAGGTCAAGACGCGGAGGCGGGTCAAAGAGCGGTTCTGGTGGCCGGGGGTAGTGCGTGCGGTGCGGGAATGGCTGGCGTCCTGCAAAGCCTGTCAACGGCGGAGCACAAAACTTCCCAAGGAAGTTGGAAACCCCACAGGGGAAGACACCCTCTTTGGTTGAGTCTTGCTTGATGTTGTCCACATCAAGGCTGGTAAGTTTTCCTATCTGCTCATTGCGCGGGACAACCTGTCCGGTTGGGCGGAAGCGTGTCCGTTGGTCAAGCTCTTGGCAGACAAAGTTGCTCTATTTCTGGAGGAAGATTGGTTCGCGCGGTACGGGTTGCTTTGTCTGGTCACAGTGGACGGAGGGGCTGAGTTTTGCGGCCGTTTGGTCGAGTTGGTGAAGAGTTGCGGAGCCAAGTTTGGCGGATTAATGCAGTACTATCCCAAGGGGGCCGGCATGATTGAACGCGGGCATCAGCCAATCAAGGACGCCCTGGTCAAGATGTGCGGGGAGGACAGTAAGCGCTGGCAGGAGATCCTTCTGATGGTGCTGTTTGCGGATTGGATTTTGGTGAAGCGGTTGACAGGCTACTTGCCGTACGAGTTACTTTTTGGGCAGCGCCCCGTGCTTCCGGTGGACATTGAGTTGGAGACGTTCCTGGGGGTTGACTGGTGGAAGGTGAAGACTTCCGCTGAATTGCTTAAGGCTCTTGCCAAACAGCTCCTTTGATGGGACGGAATGCTTGCAAAGGCCGCGGACTGGCTGAAGAAGACTCGGACGGTGTTGGTGCGCTATTGGGACAAGCGCTGCTTGCATTGCCTCCGGGATCCCTTGCGGAAGGGGGATTTGGTGCTCCTGTACAACCAAAGTCTGGAGTCTCAGTGGGGGAAGTTTTTTGCTAACCGGTGGAACGGCCCATTCCCCGTGTTGTCCAAGTTCAAGGGCGGCAGCTATCAGTTGGAGGAATTAGACGGTACTCCGCTGAAACGGAAGGCAGCGGCTTTGCATGTCAAGCCCTTCTTCGCGCGAGGATCTACCTCGTTTGATGAAACCGCGGAAGGGGGTGAAGGATCTGAAGAGGGGAGTGTGGAGCGCGGCAATAATGTAGGAACGCAATCCGGGGATTTGTCTTTGGACGGAGAAGCGGAGACTGTGCCGTTGCGGCGGAGTAGGCGGTTGCGACCAGCTGGGGACAGTGGCCAAGTTGGGGGGGAGGTAGAGGGGGCAGGGGATAAGTTTTGTTTTGGTGAGGGGGTGCTCTAGCCGGTTCACAGCCGGAACAACTAGACACCCCAGAATTTTTGTTTCTCTATGTTTCTTTCTTATCTGGATTGTGGGGTCTTTGCTGGCTTGGGGGTTTTTTTACAGGAAACGTGGGCGCGGCACAAAGCCGGGTCCGTAAACGCGAGGACAAGCCCCGCGGAACCGGGACACGTGGGCAATCCCGCGGATGGGGGAAGCGGGACAAAGAGCAATTTGCGGGCGGTCTATGGGTGTCGCGCAAAAAAAAAAAGTGTTCTTTTCTATTTTTCTTCTCTGTTGGTTTCTTTTCCTCTTTTTCCTTCTCTCAGGATATCTCAAGGATGGGTGGCTGGTATGGGAATAAGCTTGATTTGGTGAGGGGGTGCTCTAGCCGGTTCACAGCCGGGACAACTAGACACCCCAGAATGTCCGTTCTCTTACTCTCTCTCTCTCTTCCCTTACGGTGGCGCGTGCTGGTGTTTTGGTTGTTGTGTTTGTTACAGGAAGGGTACGGGGAACTGTGTGGCAGTTTGTCTGGGGCGGTCCAGGTGCCTCTTTTGGAACGGCTAGTCACTTACGGTCGCTCACGAAGCAAGCGCGTGGGCGGGGACTCAATCTCAGACTCACTCTCTCAAAGCGCGGCCGTGCACTTTTTCTCAGAAGGTCAGGACCTTGCGCGGAGACATGTATTTTCTTAATGGAAAAGGGAAGCGTGGTACAAGCAACAAGAAGAGAAGAAGTAGAGGAAAGGAAGAAGGGGAAAAGGGGGGGGCAATGCGCCTAAGCCACCTTCATCATTTCCTCCATTTCCGCCCTCAAGGACGCCATTAAAGCCCGGAAAGACGCCAGGAGTTTGCGCCGGGATTCCAAGGATTGTGCGCCGGGGATTGCGAGGAAATTCCGAAGCATCGTGGTTGACCGTTCCTCAAAAGCCTTGAAGCTGGCCGCCGGGAGCGCCATTACAATTGGAATCTCCGGGATCTTGGGAGGGCTGGGGGGAGGAGCGGCCGGTGAAGATGGGGCCTCCAGGGAACCAACAGGGGGGCTCGGTCCAGCTGGAGGCAATGACAGGACAACTATAGGTGATGGAGGCGGAGGGACTTTGGGGGTTGTAGGCCCCTCATCTGAGGCCGCTGGTGGCGCAGGCGGTGTTGGCGGTTGCAGAGGAGGAGAAGGGGGTGCTGGCGCGGCCGCGGGTCTTCCAAAGAGTCTCTGGTCTGGTACCGTTTGGTTCATGCCGACAGCGGCGGCCCAAGCGCGGGTCGCCGCGCGCCATTCCTCCAAGGTTTTGTATTCGCCCCGTTGCGGAGGTCCGGCCCGGCAGAGAGGTGATGCCAAGTTGTGGCTCACGTGCTAAGTGGTGGGTGACAGAGCTTGGGGGCGGCGGGATGGAGGTGAACTGGGGGGTGTCCACAAGCCTTCCAAGATCAAGTTGTTGTCCAAAACCACAAATGGGTCCGGACGAGCCCTCTTGCGCGGCCTGGGGCAAGAGCCAGATTGGGGGGGAGCTTGAGGGATGCTGTTGCTAAGCAAGCAGCGACAATGGCCGCAATGGCAAGCAACACAGGCGCGTCGACCGGGGATGATCAAACACGCGTGCCCATTCCAGGCGCAGAACTCGCATGGGAGCATGATGGCGATGGAGAGGAGGGAAGACGGGGAAGGTGGTAGTAAGAGTGGTGGGGGTGGAGTGGAAGTAGCGGAGGTGGTGGTATGGTGAAGCAATGGGAAACTTCTGGGGACAGAACTCAAGTTGGGGGGGGGATGTGGTGTCAATTTATAGACACAGATTGGGAACTGCGTTGCGGCTGCGCACTCAGCATTGGGGGCAAGCGGGCTCAGCATTAGGGTATGCAGAGTGCTCAGCAGCGGCAGCTGCTGGATCAGCAGCAGCCGCTGTTTGTCTCCACACCTGGTGGACGGGTCGGGCTCAGCATTGAATGCGGCGTGGGCGGCGATCCGCCCCAGAGATTGGATTTGGAAGGTAGTGCGCTCAACTAGGTTTGCGGGCGCGCCGGTTTGGATACGTAGGGGCAGAGCAATCTGGGGGCTATGAAGGAACGGATGGAGCACGCGCTTGCGCGCGCAGATCATGCCGGATATTACCAAACACCCATGAGGGGCGCGGACAAACGGATACGGACAGGCGCGGGGGGCTCCAAGTAGGGCGCGGTGCAAGGACCGCGTCATGACAAGGACAAACCAGATCGACGGAACGGCGTACGGACGGCGGGGGGAGTTTGGTACGGAGGAGGTGGGGAGAGGAGGCTAGGGTTTCTGTTTTGGGATTGTTTTCTGTTTCTTTGTCATACTGTCATTTGCGCGTGTACTTAGGTTAGGGTTGATAGGGAGGACTTATCCTCACTCCCAACTCTGGGTTAGAGGAGGGGATGCATGCATGGATGCAGAGGAGGAAGAATCACATCACATCATCAGATTGGATCACTCATCTCACCAGGAGATTAAAGGAACTCATACCGGATACACTTCCAGGTGGAAAGTTCTCAGGATTGAAGGATTGGTGATTTCTCTCTCTCTCTCTCTCTACTTTTCTTTATCTCTTTATCTCTTATTTCTATTTCTCATTTGAGTGCAACTTTGGACATCCTCATCTCCTTTCAAATGCAGGGAACCGTTAAATTCCAAACCTTGGGACAATTATAAGGGGATAACCTGCATTCTTTCCACAACAGGTGATGGGGAGCAAGGCACCAATACCCCTCACGCTACAGGAGCTGGCCGCGGTCTCCCCGGTGGTGGTTGAGGAAATGGTTCAGGCACTGAGGGAGCACGGGGGCTGCAGGGTTCTGGCAACGGTGCAGCGCATGAACACGGTGGGGGAGGAAGGGGAATGCAAGTTGTGCCCATCCAAAGCCGTGTTGGTGCCGCTTGCCTATGTTTTGATGAAGATTGCGGGCAGGAAGGCGTGGGAAATGGTGGAAAGTGGGTCAATGGTCAATCTGCTCCCGTCAAAATTGGTGGATGAGTTGGGGCTGGTTCAAAGGAAGTGTGCTATGGGATTACGGGCGCTCAATGGAGGGGAATGTTGGGTGGATGGGGTGGTGGAGGTTGCAAAGGTCTGGAAGTTGCTGTTGTTTCTCTTGGTCGAGTGCAGAGACGTAATTTTGGGTCAACTGTTTAGGTTTGGGTTCTGGGCCTGGATGGTGTTTAACACAGAGGAATGGACGGAGGCACTGACAGTGGAAGATGTGTCCGGGGCAAGGTTTGAGACAACAATCTGCAACCACAGGAAGGGGAAATGGGTGCGGCCAGCGGCAGTGGGCAAAGAGGCAGAATCTGACGGGGGGGACAACCATGAGGGTTGCCCCGCGTAGGATTTTGCCTAGTCAACCGCGGGTACTGTGCGGGACAGGCTCCTGTTTTGTGTGGGCAGTCAACTAGGAAGGAGCAGGAGGGGGAAGGAAGCGCGCAGAGGGCGCAGGCAAAAGAAGTAAGTCCTATTCCTCAGTATGTGCCATTGGAAGGTACTGTGTTTCAAAAACCCTACCATAGTGCCACGCTTGTGAGCAAAGGGAAGAGCCGCAGGTTAATTATTTCCAGGAATCACAAGGACAAAGGTGGATGCATAAGGATGGTCAGGTGCAACAGGGGATGGTACAAGCCTGTGGCACAAAAGTTTTGGCCCTGGAATGAACCAATGCTGCAGGGACTGAAAGGGCCTCTAAGGCCAATCTCCTGGCCTTGGGACCCCTGGGTAAGTCCGTTGAAGAATTCCAGGTGGGTAACAAGTTTGGCGCGGATCACGGATGAGCAGATTGAGGCGCTTAATTTTGGGCCAATGGAGTGGTTGAGTGCGGAGGAGAAGGATTTGCTGGCATTGGTGTTGGTGCTCTGCAAAAAAGCCCTTGCCTTTGGGCCTGACAAGGGCGGATTGCTGAGGAACAAGGTTGGCAATCCCTATGTGATCCCCACGGTGCTGCACAAGCCCTGGTAGATCAAGCCAATTCCAATCCCTCAGACCGTGCGGGAACCCTTTTTGGAACTGGTCCGGGCACGCATGAGGACGGGGTTGTACAAGCAGTCCACATCAAGCTACTCTAGCCCAATCTTTGCGGTTGTTAAACAGGACAGAAATTTGCTTAGGATTGTTCATGACCTGCAGTGGCTTAACTCATTTGCCATCTGGGACGCCGGATTGCCGCTGCATGTGGACAAGTTCCTGGAATCAATGGCAGGACATGTGTGTTACGGATTGGTCAATGTAATGGGGGGGTATGATCAGCGCAAGCTCCATCCTGACTTGCGGCCATTGACTGCATTTGAGACAGGATTGGGGAGGATGCAGCTAATGCGGTTGCCGCAGGGCCTGACGGACTTGGTGGCGGTTTATCAGGCCCAGATGACGTGGATTCTGCGGGACAACATTTGGGACGGGGTTCTGATTTTCATTGAAAATGCGGGCATCAAGGGACCAAAGACGGATTACGGGGGCGCGGTATTAGAGGAAGCCCCAAAGATCCGCTGCTTCATCTGGGAGTACGCGCCAACGTTGGAGTGGGTCTTGTTCCAAATTGAGGAGGCAGGTCTTACAGTGTTGGGGAGTAAGTTGGAAGTTTGTGTTCCGGTGCTGGAAGTGCTAGGGCATGTGGTGGCTTTTGATGGCAGGAGAACCGTGGCAAAGAAACTGAACAAAGTCCTCAAATGGCTGACCCTGCGGACACCCTTGCAGATCCTCCAATTCCTGGGACTGTGCAGTTATGTCCACATGTTCATTGAGCGGTTTGCAGAAGTTGCAAGTCTTCTGTGGGCGCTAACATGGAAGGGTGTGGCGTGGGAATGGACGGCAAGGTGTGAAGCTGCCTTTGTGAAGCTTAAGGAGACTGTGGGCCGCAACATTGTCCTCCGGGACCTCAACTATGATGCAGGAGGGATTGGCCTGGCCATTGACTCTAGTGAGTTTGGCGCGGGCGGTGTCCTGACGCAGGAAGAGGATGGTAAGGACAGGCCATTTCTCTATGAGTCTGTGACGTTTACCATGACGGAGAGTTGGTATTTGCAGCCAAAGCTGGAATTATGTGGAGTCACCAAAATTGTGCGGAGGCTTCAGCACCTGCTTTGGGGGTACACTTTGAGCTGTTGATTGATGCGGAGGCCCTGGCCCGGATGATCAATTCTCCAATGCTGCCAAACGCTCCTATGACTAGGTGGGTGGCATTTCTTCAGCTCTTCACTTTTGGCATGGTTCATGTTCTGGGGAGGGCATTCATGATGCCCAATGCGCTGTTGCAGTATATGCGGGAGGACCCCTTTGAGGGGGTGGAACCCCTGGATGTGGAGTCTCCGGTTATCCGCATAGGTATGGTGGAGGCAGAGGTCATCCTTCCGCTGCAGCAGTCCAGGAATTACGCAACCTTGTGCTCCTTTTTGCAGGATCTTTGGTTTCCCAAGGGTACGTCAGGGGCGTTAATTTGATGGGCAAAGCAGCAGACAACCAACTTCTACTTGCAGGAAGGGCAGCTGTGGCGGCGGAGTACCCCAGTGCCTTTGGTGGTTGCAACATCAAGGAAGGACCAGGAAATGATTCTGAGGTGTCTTCACAACAACCTTGGCCACCGGGGCAAGATCAAAACGCGGAGGCGGGTAAAAGCAAGGTTCTGGTGGCTGGGTGTGGTGCGCAGGGTGCGTGAATGGGTGAAGTCTTGCAAAGTGTGTCAACGGCAGAGCTCTAGGCTGCCCAGGGAGGTGGGTCACCCTACAGGGGAGGACGCTCTGTTTGGGCAGGTCTCCCTTGATGTGGTCCACATAAAGGCGGGAAGGTTTGCGTACCTGCTGGTTGCGCGGGATGATCTAAAGGGTTGGGTTGAGGCTTGTCCTCTGGTGAAGTTGTTGGTGGAGAAGGTTGCTCAGTTTCCAGAGGAAGATTGGTTTGCGTGGTACAGTTTGCTTTGCCTGGTCACCATCAACAGAGGTGCAGAGTTCTGGGGTTGTTTGATGATGCTGGTCCAGAATTGTGGAGCTAGGTTTGGGCGGGTCACAGAGTACTATCCGGCGGGCGCTGGGATGATCAAACGCAGTCATCAGCCTTTCAAGGATGCCCTGATAAAGATGTGCGGTGAGGACAGCAAGCAGTGGCAGGAGGCCCTTCCGGTGGTCCTCTTTGCGGACAGGATCTTGGTCAAACGCTCAAAGGGCTACTTGCCTTATGAACTTCTCTACGGACAGCGTCCGGTGCTTCCGGTGGACATTGAGCAGGAAGCCTTCTTGGGCGTGGACTGGTGGAAGGTGAAGACCTCCGCGGAGCTCATGGAGGCGCGCGCCAAACAGCTTCTCCGACAAGATGAGACCCTGGCAAAGGCCGCAGAAAGGTTGCGGAAGACTAGGACGGCGTTGGTCTGCTATTGGGACAAGCGTTGTTCCCATTGCCTCTGGGATCCATTGCAGAAGGGGGACTTGTTCTTTCTGTCCAACTGGAGTCTGGAGTCCCAGTGGGGTAAGCTTTTTGCCAACCAATGGAACGGCCCCTTCCGCGTGGCATCCAAGTTTGAGGGCGGGAGTTATCAGCTTGAGGAATTGGATGATGCACCGCTCAAACGGAAGGCCCCGGCTTTGCACGTGAAGAGCTTCTTTGCAGGCAGCTCCACCTCCTTTGACAAGACGGCCGGCAATGGCACAGATGCAGGGGACGGTGCTGGTGGTTCAGGATTGGTAGACAAATTGGACTCTTTGGCTGAGGAGGAGCCCGTGCGCAACGCGCCGCCTTGAAGGAGCAAGAGGCTACAAACCACTGGGGACAGCCGTCAAGCTGGGGGGGAAACAAGTAGGGTAAAAGGTTGATTTGGTGAGGGGGTGCTCTATCTGGTTCACAGCCAGAATAACTAGACACCCCAGAATGTTTGTTTTCTTATTTCTTCAATACATCGCTTTGCAAGTTGGTACTGATTTTGGTTATGATTGTTTTCAGGGATGCGGGCGCGGCGCAAGCCGGGTCCGTAAATGCAAGGATGAGCCCCGCGGTTGGGTAATGCGGGATGAGGAGTGGAGGCCTGGTGTAAGCAAAAAAAAAAACTTTTTCTGTTTGGGTCTGGTTCTTTTCTTTGTCTTCTCTTTATCAGTTGCCTTCTCCTACAATGTAATGGGTGCAGAGTATGCGTGGGACACGTACGGGACAGGTCTGATTTGGTGAGGGGGTGTCCTAGCCGGTTCACAGTTGGAACAGCTAGACACCCCAGAGTGTTTGTTTCCTTAACTTCTTTTCCTCTCTTGGATGACTGTGTGCACGCGCTGGTGGAGGGTGGTTGTGTTTGTTGCAGGATGGGTATGGGGAACTGTGTGGCAGTTTGGCTGGGGCGTTCCAGGTACCTTCCGGGGAACTTTTTTGGCTCAGGACGCGGGTGGGGATCTCAATCTCACTCTCATTCTCACCAGGATGCGGGTGCGGATCTCAATCTCACTCTCATTCTCACTTATGATGCGCGGACACCAAACTTTCTTTAAAACTCACTTGGGAAGTGGGGATTTTTTTGCAGGAAAACCCACTGGGCAAGGATGCGCGCGCAGAAGACATGTATTTCTCTAATCAGGGGAAGCGCGGTACAATGAAAAAACACGGAAAGAGGGAAGGGGGGAGAGGGGGTGGCAATGCGCCTAAGCCATTTTCATCATTTCCTCCATGTCCGCGCGCAACAAAGCCAGTAAGGCCCGGAAAGACGCCAAAAGCTTGCGCCGGGATTCCAAGGATTGAGCTCTGGGGGTTTCTAGGAAGTCGCGGAGCATTGCGGTCAACCTTTTGGCAAATATCTTGAATCCGGCCGCCGGGAGTGCCAAAACAATGGGGATTTCCGGGATCTTGGGGGGGCTGGGGGGAGGCGGGACTGGTGAGGAGGGGGCCTCCAGAGGACCATCTGGGGGGCTTGGTCCAACAGGAGGCAACAACAAGATAACAATTGGTGACGCGGGCAGTGGAGGGGTGCCTTGCGGAGCCAGGGAAGGGGCCGGGGCAGGGGCAGGAGCCAGGGCAGGGGCTGGAGGAGGAGCCGGGTCAGGGACCCAAGTAGGAGCTGAAGGAGGAGCTGTGCAACCTCGAAGGATTTCATCAATACGCAGGTCCCTTGCACCTTGTGTAACCCGGACGCGGTCCGCCCAGAATTGCGTAGCTGCCCAGTAAGCCGCAAAGTTTGGGAAGTCCTCCTTCCGGGGAGGTCCCGGGCAGCGGAGAAGTGAAGAGGAGTCGTGGATTGAGATTGGGGGGGAGGCAAAGGGGTGATTAAGGCGGATTCCACAAGTCCTCCAAGATGGTTTCATTTTCCAATACCACAAACGGGTCCAGATGGGCCCTCTTGCGCGGGCAGGAACGGGAGCCAGATTGAAGGGGAGGCTGGGGCATTCCCTTGCTAAGCAAGCAGTGGTGGTGGCCGCAATGGCAAGCGCTGCAGGTGCGTTGACCAGGAACAATCAAACACGCATGCCCGTTCCAGGCGCAGAAATTGCAGGGGATCATAGTGTTGGCGGAAATTGGAAGGAGGGGAGGGGCTAGTAGCTGGGGTGGTCTGGTAGCGCAGTAGGGTTGAGGTAGTGATGGAAGGACCTCTGGGGACAGAACTCAACTTGGGGGGGGATGTGGTGTCATATTTATAACCTTGGATTGGGAGCTGCATCGCGGGCTGCGCGCTCAGCAGTTGGGTAGGTTGGGCTCAGCATCTGGGGTGGGCGCGGTCTCAGAAGTGCCTGCTGCAGGCTCATCAGCAGCGGATGAGGGCTCAGCGGCAGGGATTGCAGGGCTCGGCACCAGGTGCGGGTTGGGCCTACTCTGGGGGGTGCCGGGCTGCAACCCGCCCAGGAAATGCGGAACAAGTGATGGAGCCGGCCCAACCAAGCTTGCGGGTGGCTATTCTGGAAGGCAAGGGCGGGGAGATCAGGGGTTATACGCCCCGGGGAGGTTTGCACGGGCATAAGCATGGGCCGACTCACAGATTGCGGGATCCAAGGTTTGCGCGGGCTTAAGCACAGGCTGACTCACGGATCCCGGGATCCGCGGACGCGCACAGACGGATAAAACCCAGGGGGTTCCCAGTAGGGCGAGGCGGAGGGCTGCGCCATGAGAAGGACAAACCGGACATACATGATATTGGAGGGGGAGGGTTTTGGACGGGGTGGGTGGTACAGGGTGGGGTTAGGGTGGAGCTAGGGTTCTGTACTTGGGGTCATATTTCATCTATCTTGTTGCTTGTGGTTGTACCTAGGTTAGGATTTAGAGGGAGGACTCAAAAATACCTCACTCTCAAATCCGGGTTGGATCATCATCATCACCGGACCACCAGGGAATTGTAGGGGAAGGATTGGAAGGGAGTAATTTATCTTGTCATCACTTTCTCTATTCTTAAACTCATTGCATCCAATCTTCTTACAGATGCTTAGATCAATAACTTCCCAAACTTGAGGACAACTTCAAGTGGTAACACTGCTCTTGTTTCCACAATGTACCCCGCCAAAACTGTACTATGTTGTTCAGATGGTTGAGGTCTGCAGGCAACAACTATTGCACACAACCAATGGTACTCCCCTTGAGATGACCACCACCCTCCAAGCTTCCACTCATGTGGATGATAGCAAAGCTTTTCCAACATTCAAGTACCCAGTAGAAGACTACTTAGCAACGGTACCTCAGGAGCAGTGGCCCAAGATACTTGAATTTTTTGCAGCAAGGGCAACAGGATGCTGGTATTGTGGAAAAGTTGGTCATACTCAACAATTCTGCAGGGAACAACTGAACCAACCCTGGAAAAACCAACAACCATACTGGAAACCAACACTGGCTTTTGGACAGGCTCCCCCAGGCTCAATCTTCCGCATTTTTGGGGTGGTTTACCCCCTGGTCAGCGCAACACAAAAACCACTGGCAGCGCTGCCAGTTGGACAGCAACACGCCAAACCCCAAGCACCAACCGGGACCAGACTGTGGAAAGCAGACTACTACCGGCCAAATCCAGCAAGGGCCCCACCCAGGAACAAACAAGCACCAGCAGCACGCCTGTTGGATTTGGTAGACAAACTGGATGAACTTGGCAGCTTGGAGTTTCATAGCCTCCAACTAGACGGATTGAATGTGAGCCATCCTGTTATAATTGACTCAGGAGCCTCGCATAGCTTATGCAGGGATTTGACTCTACTCCACAATTTCTGCACCCTTACCAAACCCATCCCTCTCCTTGTGGCAACATCAGGACCCAAAGCCTACATCTTGGGGATAGGAAGCCTCCATTTTCAAAGGGCTAATGGATCTATAACAATCATACTGGGGGTATTATACAGCTCCTTGGCCCACTAAACATTGATCTCATTGGGGGCTTTGAGGAAAGCAGGGTAAATGTTTTCATACAACGTAAAGGATGACTGGTTTATCTTATATGACCACCAATCCAGCCTCCTTTTCTCCTGTCTGTTTTATTGGCAGCAAAACTGTTAGTGTATCCTAGAGCCTTTAGTCCCTTGTAAACCATACGCCCCTGTGGATATCCTTGTTTGCTTACCTGATCCTGAATGAAATGTTACCCAACCTTGGAAACATGACTATGCTGATATGTTCAAATCCCCAGTAGAGCATGATTTATACTACCAGTGGAGCAAGAATCAGCTCAGCCCATCTGAGAAGACCCTCCTTTTTTGGGATTGGGTTTTTGGACACGTGGTCATACGCAAAATCCGCAAGATGATGCCCCTTGACCTTGGTGTGGGCCTACCAGAAAATCTCCCCCCAAGTAACATTATATGCCCCATCTGCATGGTGAGTAAGAGTACTAAACTCAATACACTGTGCCACATGGACAGAAAGCCATACCCACTTGATGTCCTGGCGGTGGACCTGATTGGGACATTTGAGGTCCTGACCTACAATAATGGAAGATTCTTACTTACAATACAGGATGCAAAGAGCGGCTATGCCTTTGTGAAGGTCCTAACCTCAAAATTGGAAGCATCAGCCTTTATTATAGAGACAATTGAGAAAGTCAAGAGGATTAGCAAATGTAGGGTTAAAGTACTGAGGAGCAACAATGGAGGTGAGTTTGCAAATAAAAAACTGGCTGAATTTCTTTCCAATAGGGGCATCACTGCAGAAAAATCCCTCCTGTATCACCACTATCAAAATGGGATGGTTGAACAATATAACCAAACGGTGAGCAATATGGCCCAGAAAGTTCTCTCCAACAGCCGGCTCCCAAAATCTTTCTGGGGTTTTTCTTTTGTGTGGGCCTGCTACGTGCTGAACCATCTCCCAAACAAGCTCTGTGGCAAGTCAACCACTCATGAGACACTTTTTGGGAAAAAACCAAACATCAACCACTTTTGATGATTTGAAGCCTGGGCCTACGTCCATATCCCTGTGGAACTTTGGCAGAAACTGGATGAAAGAGGCATCAAAGGTATTGTAGTAGCATACCTTGAATTATCAAAAGTTTGGCTGTTCTGGATTCCATCCAAGAATTTCTTTGTCCAGTTGGCAATGGCAAGGTTCCCTGAAGCACCAGAAACCCCAGCTGGGACTGCTATACAATGCAGGAAAGCTGATCATTCCTTAAAGTCTGACATTTGGGTGCCATTGCCCAGGACCGTTAATGAAACTGCCAACACCCTGAGCTTAGGCAATTTTAAAAAAGAGAAACTTTTTGACAAACAGGAACTGATCATCAATGCAATCCTGGCAACCTGTGAGTTTCACAATGTTGGGATCCTGGCCAGCGTCACAGCAGCCATGAAAGCAAAGGAATGGGAAAGGTTGAAAGTAGCAATAGCAGAGGAGATACAGAATCTTGAGTCAATGGGGGTTTGGGAACTGGGTCAGCTCCCAGAAGGAAAGGTGCCCCTTGAATGATGTTGGGTGTTTGCCTTAAAGAAAGCTTTTGGCACAGAAAATACCATCTATAAGGCCAGGTGCATAGCAAAGGGATAAAAACAAGTAGCGGGCATTGGTTTTGTAGAAACGTTTGCCCCTATGGCAATGTTTTCCTTGCTGCGGCTCCTACTAACAATGGCAGCCAGATTTCAGTCACCCATCCACAGTTTTGATTTTGTAGCTGCCTACCTCAACTTGGCCATTGATGAGGAGGTCTGGATGAAACCGCTGCCAGGAATGAAAGTTCCCAAAGGGATGTACCTCAGACTCAAAAAGGAGCTCTACGGGACCAGGAAAGCCACGCACTGCTGGTGGAAGCACTTCAGGAAACTGCTTATGAAGTTGGGCTACCAACCATCCCAATACAATGGATCCTTGTATGTACTGGAACACACCTTGCGCGCCAGCGTCATATGGATCCACATTGACAACAGGGTTGTCATGGCCTCAGATGTGAGTAACCACCAGAAACTTGAATCTGAACTAAAAGACACCTTACAGATCAAATGGTTGAATCACCTTGACTTGATTGTTGGGATTCAAATTGACCAAACAAAGGGGGTATTTAACTTGTCCGAACCTGACCTGATCAAGTCAATTCTGGAAGATGACTGGGACAAGGAAACTAGACACACCACACTGCTACCGGCCAACTACAACCCTGCCAGCAATACCACCAGAAAGGCAGTGGATAAGGAAGGTTTCCTTTCCCTTGTAGGTTCCCTAAGCTATTTAGTGGTGGGGACAAGGCCGGACCTGGCATATGCAGTTAACCTGCTGTCCAGGTTTGCCTCATGCCCCAAAGCAATGCAATGGAAGGGAATATACCACCTTTTAGGATACATTTCTAACAAAAAACACCTACGCCTATCACTCTACCCCTTAAAAGATGGAAAAGCACTGAAAGGCTACTGCAACACTTTGTGGGGGGGTGAGATTTCAAAGTTGACACATGGCATTCTTGTCACCTTCCTCAACTTCCCTATTGTGTGGATTGAAAGGAGACAAAGTTGCTTAGCCAGTTCCACTTTCCACGCCAAATACATGGCGCTAGGAGTGGCCACAAGACAGATTCTGTTGGTCAAGAACCTTATAACAGACATCCTCTGATCTGACTACATTGGGCACCTCTACTGTGAAAACAAAGCGGCCATCAAGATAGCAACTGACAATGTGGCCAAGAAGAGGACATGCCACATGGAACACAACTTCCACATTGCAAAGGAGGCACTCTACAAAGGACAAACCAGACTGTACTGGGTAAGATCAGAGGACAAACTTGCTGATATCTTGACAAAATTGGTAAACCCAGCACTTTTTGAGAAAATGAGAGTGAGCCTAAGGTTCCTGTGAGAATGATTGGATCAGTTTTCTACCCCATGTGCTGTCTTCTGTCCGTTTCAATTTTTTTTTTTATATATTATTTGTTTATCTCCTCTCCTTTTTGCTACACCAGTGATAGATGGTGGGTATGAGCATAGTTGTAGGGGGTGTGTGTTGTAACCACAAGTAGGTTACATATGCATACATGCAACTATGCATGAAACCTTGTATATAAACTACAAGCAATACAGCACCTACAATGGTTGGACCATGGGTTTTACCACCTATCATGACCAACAGGCTCAAGTGCATTTAGGAATCCAATCCTGGTCTGGAGGTCTTTTCTTGGTTTGAAACCTTAAAGGATCTGAGATTAGTAACATGAACATGAATGTGTGTGTTTGTGTGTGTGTGTGTGTGTGTGTGTGTGTGTGTGTGTGTGTGTGTGTGTGTGTGTGTGTGTGTGTGTGTGTGTGTGTGTGTGTGTGTGTGTGTGTGTGTGTGTGTGTGTGTGTGTGTGTGTGTGTGTGTGTGTGTGTGTGTGTGTGTGTGTGTGTGTGTGTGTGTGTGTGTGTGTGTGTGTGTGTGTGTGTGTGTGTGTGTGTGTGTGTGTTTTCTTTTTTTCAAGTATGAGACCATTGAAAAAAAAATAGAAGGAAATCTTTTTTGGTAGGGTTTATAGATCTGAGATGACCTAAGGATGGATTTTTTTTTTCAATATAAATATATATAATAGATTGAAAAACCTCACACACCTAGGTCCTCAGGTTAGTATCCATTTATCAATTTTGTTGTGTATGCACCTCTAATTGCATCCTGTTGTTCAGGTCTTTTTTCTTGTTATTTTTTTTTCCTCTGTATGCTTTTTTTTTTTCTGTATGCTCTTTTTTTCCAGTCTTCTTTTTTTATTCTCAAAGACAATTCATCCATAAAACTAATGTGTGTGCATATATTTGAAAGGTTTGAGACTTTTCACTAATTATTTAGGTTTGTGTGATGTATGTACACATGTGAGGCTTGTGTTCATTCCTTCTTAATACTTCTCAACTACTGTGTCATAACTACGTATTAGGTTTCTTTTGTGTAATATTAAACACATACAGGGCCAATTCATCTAACAGGGCCAACAAATCTAACATGGACACAAGGAATGTAACAGAGGGAATCAACAACACATGCAATGAGCACCAATTCCTCACTTGGTCCAAGCTTTTTTTTTTTTTGAAGGTTTGACATTCAAACACACCTAACAAGGATGACAGATGTTGTAACAAGGATGACAAATTGAATCAAGACCAAAACATGTAACCAAGTACAACACATGTCACAAGGACTGTAACAGAGTACATTGACAACACCTGTAATCAACCCTAATTCCTCACTTGGTTCAAGCTTTTTATGATTATTTTTTTGAACCTTGAACATTCAAAAACACACAAAAAGTATAACACATGTTGTAACAAGGACAACACATGTCACCAAGGACAACACATCTGACCAAGAGCAACACATGTAATCAAGAGCAACACATGTAACAAGGACAACACATGTTGTAACAAGGACAACACATGTCACCAAGGAGACAACAAATGTAACCAAGGGCAACACATGTGACCAAGAGCAACAAATTTAACCAAGAGAAACACATGTAACAAGGACTGTAAAAGATGAGATTGAAAACACATGTAATGAGCACTAATTTCTCACTTAGTTTAAGATTTTTTTGGAACTTTGAACATGTATATCAACCCCCTTCCATCCCACCTTGATTTGATGTACATACTTTGCCCTGAATCCATAAATTCACACACTTGAGATATATTTTTTTCACTTATAACTTAAATAAGGCTTTGTCACTTCCCAAATTCATCACATAGATGAATTTCCTCCTCCCCTTACTTCTTGATTCCAACTTCTGCTACAGTTTGTTTGAAATTAGGGGGTTCAAGCAGTGATTCCATAGATAGAAAACACCAGAATGAAACAAATGTTTCACTATTCCTGGGTTGTTCCTTAAAATCTGTTACCTTTTAGCAAAGTACCAATGCCCTACATCCAAAAAATGGAGTTCAAAAGAATCAACAGGAACTGGACCTTTGCTGAAGAACCAAATCCTGCTTTAAATGAATCAGATTTTCAAAAAATTCATGTTTTTAACTGTCAGTAGAAGCATACGTTTGGCCTCATAGTCCATGCATGCCATTACTCTAAACCCTCTTCATTCTTCATTCACGGCCTGGTGGGTCAGGAAAAATGTTTCTTTTTTTTTTTTATAAATGATTGCTGGCTTCTATCAGATAAGCAGTTAGGATACCTATGGCATGTGCTTGAAATGGAATAGAAGCCAAACATCTACCAAATGGAAGAACAACTCATCTCACCTTTTTAATTCCCTTGGAGATCAAAACTGTGTTTCAACAATATCAAAGCATTCCAAAAAGGATTTAGATATCAAAAGAGCTTCTTTGATAATCTGTGGTGAAGAAACTATGGATCATATGCATGGTCTTCAGTTGCTTGACAGACTACTTCAAGATCTAATGGATTCTAATATAAATTTTGGGAGGAACATTAATGGATCTTGGTGGTGAATTTAAGAAACCTTTTTCTGTTTTTCCAAAATGTGATACATCCTCAAACGGTTGATGAAACTTTCATAAACTCTGTATGCTGGTCTCATATTTCAAAATTTTTCACCTTGCTTCAAATTTTTGGGTGGAAGGTGATCCTAATTCTCAAAATTCTTAAATTTCTGTTGGGGATCATCCCAATGTTATAAAATTTTCAAATTGAATAATTCTACCTCAGCACAAAATCATTCATGAAAGTAAGGAAGACCAGTCTTTTAGAATGATTAATAAATATTGTCTTTCAAAAATTACAAAATCACTACCTTGGTACCAGTTACCTAATTGATGGTGTGATTCTATGTTTCAAAAAGACCTCAGTATATAATAATGGCTTAAATCTTAAAGTGGTTAACCCTATCATCATTTTGAGGAATTTGGATTGTAAAGTTGGTCTTTGAAATTGAACTTCATTGATGGTGGTCACATTGGGAACAGAGGTGATATTTGCCAAGATAGCTAAAGGTGATGGATTCCTTAGGAAGAGTTATTGATGGTTATTCCATGAGTAAACTTGACTTCTGAACCAGATGAATATTTTCTGCCCTTCAAAATGATTTGAGAACAGTTCACATTTGATTTGGAATTCTCATTGAAAACTAATGAATCGCAAGGTTAGAAAATTTCAAACTTTGCTTGTTATAATCAAGATCCAGTGTCCACCCATGGGTAGTTATAGTTTGAATTTTCAAGGTGTAGATCCAAAAACTTTACAAATGACATGTTTGAAAACTGGAAAAAAAAAATTCATCTGAAACTGGCAAAAGAAAAATTATCATGAGGATTTGGATGACATTCATTGTTGAAATTAAATACTTAAATTTCCATGATATATGATTTGTTTCAATCAATTATCTTTTGAAATACTCAAGAACTTGTTCATTTTTTTATTTTATTAATCCATTCCCCAGATTTTCCACTTGATTAAAATCATTTAAACGATAAATTACAAATCAGTCCCAAAATTTGGGGCCAATACTCTAGTGTATTAAAAGAAGCAGAAGAAGAAGAAGAAGAAGAAGAAGAAGAAGAAGAAGAAGAAGAAGAAAATAGATATTTTAGAGGAATCTGTTGATTGGAAGTAGTTCAATCCAAACCGGTATTCATAAACTCAAAGGATATGTAATCAAAACTTTCAAGTTGATTGGAAAATGAATGGATAATAGGATGATGGGAAGGATGATGAGATTGAGAGGAACCAAGTTGGTCAAGCATGAATAACCAATGGATGTTTAAATCACAGGAGTTGGATCATTGAACAACCAAGATGTTGAAGATGATCAAATTGGTGTTTGAAAAACTTGAAATGATAGTCTGAGGTCAAGCTGATGAGAGACTTTGAATACTGTAGGATTGATAGAAGAAATGATCCTCAAAACAGTTCAAGATTGATTATGGATAAAGGAAAAAATGGATAGATTGTTTTTTAATTATCATTTTGATTGATTATATTCAGCATTCTAGTGATGAATACTGTTAAAATTAAGTAGTGGTTCATCTCATAGAGAAATGATCATATTAGCCATGATCCATATCCAATGATCTTAGATTAGACCACATCAATTCAATCATCTTTTTTTTTTCTTTTTTGTTCTTTGTGAATTTCAGTTTTTATATATGTTTTTCAGATTTTTTTTTTTTTTTTTGGTCAGACAGAATCTTAAAAACTGATATAATTCAAAGGATTCAAAACTAGTTTGATGAGATCCAATGGTTCAGGTTGATTGACACATTTCCCCTATCCTATGATGATTGATCATTTCCATCTAGAGGTTTATCACCCCGATCAAATCTTAATCAAGCAGTCATCTCTTCATCCCTACTTTCACCAGATCTCTGGACCACAATTTTTCTTCTTACAAAAAAAAAAAAAAAAAAAAAAAAAAAAAAAACAATCACTCCCCAATGTTTGATTTCTTTTTTAGTTTGACTATGTTTACAACCTTTGAGCTCATTTGATGTTAATATCAATCCTGAATTAAGCACCCAAGCTTTAGAATGTTTTGAGAAACAATTATCCATATATGGGCTCTTTTCTGTGAGATCTTTATTGATTGATTTATTATTTCTTTCCCACTTCCCCCTGTGTGTCTTTTGAATCCCTGGTGATCTGGAAGCAGTTGAACTAGATGGAGTCTTATCAGCTACACTGAAATTAAACTTCAAACTTTGATTTACTCTTTGCATCTAGAGTGAGATTGATCATGTTAAACCTTGAGCCATTCATTTAAACGCTTTAAAAATTCCTCTGATCAGTTTTCTTCATTTTCTTTCTTTCTTTCTTTCTTTCTTTCTTTCTTTCTTTCTTTCTTTCTTTCTTTCTTTCTTTCTTTCTTTCTTTCTTTCTTTCTTTCTTTCTTTCTTTCTTTCTTCTTTCTTTCTTTCTTTCTTTCTTTCTTTCTTTCTTTCTTTCTTTCTTTCTTTCTTTCTTTCTTTCTTTCTTTCTTTCTTTCTTTCTTTCTTTCTTTCTTTCTTTCTTTCTTTCTTTCTTTCTTTCTTTCTTTCTTTCTTTCTTTCTTTCTTTCTTTCTTTCTTTCTTTCTTTCTTTTTTCTTTTTTCCCGTTTTACCTCTCAACCCTCTCCCAAATCATTCCTCCTTCAATCCCTCTCTCTCTCTCCCTATTGTTTTTTTTTTTTTTTTTTTTTTTTTTTTTTTTTTTTTTTTTGATCAAACCTTAGAAAACTTTCAAATTCCAAGAGAGATTGTTCTATCAATTGTGAACTAGAATGAACTAAAATGAATTCAACCAAAGCCATCCAATCTATCATTCTTCAGATTGTTCATCAATTCAGAACCATGAAAAAACAAGTTTTTTTTTTTTTTTGATGCTCAGATTGATTCAAGACTGGTGGGGATCTAAGAGATCATGGCCAATCTTGGATGGCACAAGGTTCATCAGCATGAACACCAAAGTTCAAACTCCATCTCAAGTGTTTTATTTTATTATTCTTCTTCTTCTTCCTCTGTTCTGATCAACTAGACTCTTGAATCTATGGTCTATAAACATAATTCAGTCATGATGACATAAATCAATCATAAGCTTGAACTCCATCAAGATTCTTTTTTTTTTTCTTTTGATAGTTGTCAAAAAATAAACTCCATTATAGAATTCATCTGGTAAAATCAAATCAAAATCTTCTTAAGATCAACTTATTTCAAGTTCATAGATTCTAGTTAAAGTAGCTTGGGATTGAATGATCTTGGTTAAAACTACATAAGATTCTTTTGATTCTCAAATTATTCTAGTTTATTTATTTATTTTTTGTTGGTCAGGGCTAGAGGGGTTTCAACAGAAACCTTTTGAGTGGACTTCATGGCTCTTGTTTTAACCATGAAATCCCAGAATCAAGTCAATCAACCAATTAATCAATCAATCCTCTTTTTTTTTTTTTTGGTAGGGTGGATGAAAGGTAGGATGGAGTCAATGATCCAGCTTTCTGGAATCTACTACCCACACTGGGTGGGAGGTATGGTTCCATGGCCATATACCCAGGAAACCTAGGTCACCTGATCCATCAACCACTTCAATTATTCTTCCATCTGGTTCATGATTCAACTGAACTAGTTGTTTGACATCATTCTTACAGCCTTGTTTTTTTACAGATCAATTTCAGCTTTGGTGTTTCAATCAATCAATCAATCAATCAAAAAAAAAAAAAAAAAAAAAAAAAAAAAAAAAAAAAAACCAACCAAACAAAAACAAAAACAAAAACAAAAACAAAAACAAAACATAAGCCAATCAAATTCATCCTCTTAGAGTTTTTTTTATCAATTGAAATACTATTTTTTTTTTTGCTCCCTAAGTATTCTTTTTTTATCTCCTAAGAGATTCAAGTTGTTGGGATACAAAAGGCTTCAATGGTTTTTATAGCTAGAACAGGTTTCAGAGTTGTGTTGAGTGACTTTGATCTCAAACCCACCCTTTGATCACTAGGCTGCCAACATTTTCAAGGGGTTCTATCCACAAGTCCCTCAAGATGGAATACAGTTTAAATCATGTCTTATGAGAGTAATTTTCCTCAATTCCAATATGTACCTTGTTCTCACCAAGTCAACATGTTAGCTCCATCTGACTAATGAAAAATCAACAGGGATCCAATTTAGCTGTATGTATGCACAGACCGATAGAATCAAACAATACCCAGATTCTTTCAATCCAATATTTTCCTTTTTGAGCCTTCTTCAAGATACATACTACATCAGAGAAGAAGAAACCTCAATCCATACGATCTTGTTTCCATCAAGTTTTTTCCCTCAACAGTTTGAGTTCCTGCTGATGTTTGTGTTTCTGAGCCGATCGAGTTTATCTTCGCAGAAGAAGATTCAGGTTAAGTATCTCATCCGATCCAGTCGAATCAATAGATGTCTTCTTCGAGGAAGATTTGGATTTGAAAGGTGCATGTATGCGTGTCCGTGTGTGTACATACATACATAGTACATGCATAGAGCAGATGACATCATCTCTGAGATCGGAGTTTACCCACTCGATTCGGTCCCTCCCCCGCGTCACAGCTTGCCAACCGATTGAGCAGTTAGTCGTTCGGTGTTGAGAACGGGAAGCCGAAGAGGATGTTGGAGGATGATTAAACTGACTCAAACTACGAAAGGTTTTCACTGAGAGCAGTCAACTGGGATCCTGTCGATCAGAAGTCTTGACTCGAGCGAACACGCTGGCCGGCAACCGGTTGAGTTGCCCGAACGTGCGTGCGTGAACTCATGCCCACTGATGAGCATCAACCAAGTGATCAGCCAGTCGTCGGGTGGGATCGATGAAAAGAGTACTCGACCCGGATTCGAAAAGGTGACATGATGGCTTGAGGATGGATTCTGGACGGGGGTGGATGGATATGAGGAAGAGGTGAATATTTCCTTTATCGTCATGATGATGAGGAAATCCCAAGGCTGGTCGAAGGATAGCCGGAATGAAGTTTGAATCGAGACTGGCTGGATTCGACCCGATCAAGTAGGATGGGATAGGATGACAGGAAGTAGGTCACTGGAGATGGTAGTTCCGTTGATCGAGACTCTGATCGCTGGCGTCGATGGATGATGGATCCGATCTGGGTCGTGTCTGGTTGAACAATAGGATCGATGGGATTGGTGATGGAATTCGGTTCGGTTCGAGTTAGAGGAGGATCGATGGATCTCGAATAGTCAACCATCCTCCAGCTCCTCCTCATCATTTTTTCCCAGTCCATAGCTCCCCGTCCGATTAGCCATCCTGGTCGATGTGTGAGGATGGATCTTATTGTCTAGAGACGGGGCATCCTCCTCCAGTCGACTCAAGCCATCGCATGATACGCTGCTGGTTTGAATGTTAAGTAAGTAAATCCCTACCTGGTCGAAGTCCTGCAGCTCTCACTTATGAATTTTAGGCTGCCTGCCTGCCACCCACTGACCCCAACAAGCCACACGATACTGAACGTAGGGGGGGTCATCGGACGGAATGGGAAATCGAGCAAGGTTTTGGTGATAGATTAATCAGATTAGACCATCTAGCCCGGTGGAGGCGGGATGGAGAGAGAATTCATATTGGTGATGACGATGAGGATGATCGTGTTCGAGTTGAGACTGAAACCTGCATGTAAATACCATGGATATACTGTGTTTGCTGTCAAGATAAGCCCACCACCACCAGGATGGCTTGGTGGTGAGTTAACACCCAACTCATGCGCACTCACATCCCAACGAGATTGACAGCAAGAAGGAAAACAAACAAGCACTAGAATCGAAAGTGGAATGCTCGGATGGGCGATGTGAGCTAATGGATGATGATGAATAAATAAAGAGCCATCGAACCCATCCCAGACACCCTATGCCTTCATCCCAAGTGCTTGCAGTGGTCTTCCTCCCCCACTCCATCCTTCTGTCATCCTGTCCACCAATCTCCATCCATCCTAGTCCCCACATCCATCCAAGTCCCTACATCCATCCAAGTCCCCACATCCATCCAAGTCCCCACATCCATCCAAGTCCCCACATCCATCCAAGTCCCCACATCCATCCATCGTCTACGAGAAAGAAAAATAAAATAAAATATACAGACTCACTCTTGGTCCCAGCAGAAACTACTTCCATTTCAAATTCATCATCTGTTCACTTCAAAACTAAAAAACTATCCGAAACAACCAAAATCATCTTTACATCCCTTCCTCTCCATCTCAACTTGAGCTATCCTCAGCACACTCGACTTATCCATCGTTCATCATCATGACTTTGACTGCTGCCACCCTCAAGAAGCCTTCACCTATCCTACGGGGTAATCCTCAATACTCTCCATCTCTACCCCATCTTCCCTCGATCAACTAAAATTCAGAAATCCCTTAGTACCATCACACTCATACGTACTCCCTCTCTCTTCACTCAGGTTCTCCATCTGATGACCTCATCGATCACTCCGAGCGCAAGGAAATCGATATCCTTATCAATCGATTCAGTGAGTTCACTCCCTCTCCATCCTCCCACTCCAACGTTCGGCCGACCGTGACAAACCCCGCCTTCGTCCTGACCAGACGAATACAAATCGATCACCAGGGGGCTCACATCTTATTACGAAGATCTCGCCAAGCTAGAAACCCAGTCAGTCATCTCTCATCTCTTCTTTTCCCTGTTTCCCAACGGTCACTAGCCTAACCCCCCCCCCCCCCCCCCCCGTCACCCTCCATCCTTCCTTCGACCCAGTGCCGCTACCGAGCTCCAAAAGATTGGAGGTCATCTTCCGGTCCCCCTTCACGAAGGCAATCAGTTCCTTCCTGAAGGCGGTTGGCAGTCGATCCTCTACGACACCCGCGAACAGACTCGAGCCATGGCAGATCATCACACTGCCTTCGCTCACTCCATCACCCACTCCGTTCTTCATACCCTCAATCATGTCAAGGTTGACATTAAGAACGTCAGCCCCCCCTCCCCCTTCTATCGATCGTTTCTTCTCATCATTCCTGCGCTCGATTTCAGCCGACTGATTCCCTCCTATCCCCCCCTCCCCCCCCTAGTTCCTCACCGACTTGGAGGGTGAGCCAAGTAGCTTGGCCAATCAGGTTGGAAAACATCGGGATGAATCAACCCATCTGATCTCCCATCTCGCGCAGGGCATCGCCCACTCCAAGAGTAATCCTCACGCCTTGACCGCCAAGGATGATCCCGTACTCGTACACCGTCAAGTCGAAGTTCAGTTGAAGGATCAGCTGAACTTCGAGAACTCTTTGACGCGGATCATGATCGGTTAGTCACCCCAACCGATCCTTCGTTACGCTCAAAAGCATGCATCAGCTACCGGATCACTCAAATCGTTTCTCATCACATACCCCCCTTGTACAGAGTACCAGAAGAAAGCGTTCGAGGTTGAGAAGCGAATTAATATCGACATTCAAACTGCCGTCAAGGAATTTGAAAGTGCGCGGACCAAGGCCGAAGAGGCAACCAATAAGGAGTGGAAAACGATTCACAATCTTATTACCCAACTCGAGCCCGACCTCGAATGGAATGAATTTGCTCAGAGAAGTGGGCATCTCATCCCCGAAGACATCGCGATGCGTGACCCGACTAAGATCGTATTTCCCGGCCAAAATGATGAGACTACAAAGCCGGTCAAGATCGGCTTTCTTGAGCGTAAGAAACGATGTATGTCTCTCCTACTTCAGTTTCCCCGCGCGCTCAGACCATTGCTCATGACACTCTCAGTCACCAAGAATTACAAGGAAGGTTACTACGTCCTGACACACCCTCCGGCTATCTCCACGAGCACAAGTCTTCCGATCCAACGAAGCACGGGGAGCCCGAGATGTCTATCTTTTTGCCCAATTGCATCCTCGGTCCTACTGCTCCCGTGGGTGCCAAATCTTTTAAGTGGCACGTCGAGGGGAAGAGAAACACGAGTGGGGGTCATCACGTCGGCAGTCTTAGAAAGGTCAGGAACTCGCTTCACATCGGTCGTAAAGAAATTGCCTTTAGTTTTAAGGCTCGTACTCATGCCGAGATGATGCAATGGTGGGAGTTGATGCAACACCCCGCCAAGGCTTCCTGTGAGTAGTCCTCAGAGCCGGGGTCTTTTCACGATTCGTCATCTCGTTGGTTTGTAGACTGGAAAGTACTGAAGAAATCACAAACTTCTATCTTTTTCTTCAGACAAGGCTGCCACGCTCAGATCGAGCCTAGCCCCCGGAGCCGCGGTAACCGCTGTACAAGAGATTGGCTTAGATAAATCTCCAGCTCATGCTGAAACCACACCCCCCACCATCACGCGCAAGCCTACTGCAGTTCTGAGTGACGAGGAGAGTGGTGGATCATCCGATGAAGAAGAATCCCCCGACACCCCGGCCGAGCTTTCTACGGCCCCCACAACTCCAGCAGTGTTTCATGCATCGCCAACTTCACCTGATCTCGGAATTTCCGAGGGCCTTCCAGTGTATAAGAGAGGCGATCATCACGCAGCTGCCTTGGCTGACCTTAAGGAAAAACCCGAGCTGCCCTCCTCTACC
>CM062631.1:31910774-31968481 GCA_025617555.3 Puccinia polysora | reverse complement strand
AATACTCCTTATGATGGGATCAGCCCAACACAAGTTGAACTGAATTACCAATAAATCTCATTCAACACACTCAACATAATGATGTTAACTCAAAACACTCAAAATAATGATTTTCAAAATGTGATAAACCTTTATATTAATAGAATCACAAGATCAGCATCAGAACCAAAACCCAAATGATGAAATTAAAATGAGCTTTATAAATTAGAATACAACTTGAGTTGATCTTTTAGATGATCAACCCAAAGAGAAGCTTTTTTAGAAGTCAAAGAAGCAGGTTTGGAAACAATGGGTGTGATTGGAATGATTTCTCCATCAAGTGCAAGATGAACCCAGTGATTATTTTTGAAAAATAAAATGAAGATAGCATCTGATTGTTCTTTTAAACCCATTTTCAAAGGAGTATAACTACATCATAAATCCAAAGAAATGAAACATATTGGTCTTACATAAGTATCAGCTATTAATTGGCCCATGTCAAGCTTTGCAAGCCATTTTGAATAGGGAATCTTTTCATTGATTTCATTAACATAAAGTCTTTTTTCTATCTTTTCAACATCTTTACTGCCACCAAGGATCTTAGAATAGCAGGTCTTATTTTTCCTCAAAGTTTCAATCATCTAGTTTTTTTTTACTTTAAACCATCCATGGTCATTATTCCCAAGTGATTTAGAAATGAATCTAAATCAGAAATTCCCATCACCAACTGGATCCCAAACCTCCCCCAAGAACTTATGTCAGTTCTCAGGTATTTGATTGAGGTATTTCACTTTTGGTTCCTAAGATCAAAACCAAATCAGTATTCATTGTTGTTTTTGATCACATCAATGAAATTAAAACTCACCAAAGATTTGCTTCTGGTTGAATTCTCCACTTCTTCTTCCTCTTCTGAGGAAGAAGATTCCAAATGAAGGGAGCTTAATTCACTTTCAGTCTCTTCCTCTGAACAATGGAATTCAGATGAAGATCCTTCCTTGCACCACAGGAAACATTTTCCCATAAGCTCATTAAACCATAAAAATGAACACTTCTCAAAATAAAAGACTTACTATCTTTGGTCTTTTTTTGGTTCCCTTCTAACACATTTTGCCCTCTTAAGTTCTCTTTCAACATGTTCAAATTTTGAAAGTTCACAACGATTGGATTTTAATTTGGGTTGACTGCTGATGGACCGTAAGACCTTTGGCTCAAGCCTTGGCTTGGAAATCAAAGTAGCTGTATAACTGACCACAGACTTTAAAATCTCCAATCTAACTTTTTGAGTTTGTCCCATAAGCATGGAATTCAACTTGTTAAAAAATTGGGATTTTTCAAGCACTGGATCTGTGTAAATCTTTAAAAATGAAGAAAAATAATTAATCTGTGAATCATATGATTGCTTTCAATCTTATAATGACTTTCAATCCTATACTTGCTTTCAATCCTATAATTGGTACCCTTCAAAAAACCCAAAAACCCAAATTACTTCACTGGAAGGGTCATAGTCTAACCTCCAATGAGGATGAACATCCTGAGGCACAATGGATCCTCTTTATGCTAGTATTTCTGCCAAGATTTGGGAACAGGGAAATCCCATTTTTTTTGAATATGGATTTGAGAACCCCCTGCCATCATGGTTTTGCTTTCACTTCTAAAATTGTTCCCCAATGAGTTTAATTAGCTCAATTGACAATTTGTAACCCAAAGGTAACAGTGCTTTTGGAAGAATGGTTCCTAACTTTATTCAAGAGTTTTTAAGTGACACATGCACTGATTAGATTTGGCTTTCAATGATTCCTTCAAGTTTTTTCCACACATCCAAAACGTTCCCCAAAGATCCCGCAAGTAATTGTTTGAAAGTGGCATGGGCCCCTTCTACCCAAGACATTTTTTTATTTCAAAAGTCTGGTTTGACACAAGTCCACACTGTTAAAAACATCTCTTTGATAGGGAAAATGTTTTTTTTCCATATACTCAAGCACATCCTCACAGTCTTTCAAGAAAAACTGTATCAAATTTTCAACATAAGAATTCCCAGCAGAGATGAACAGAAGAAGCAATAAATTGGCCCACCCTGAGTTCTGCATCATTGAATTCTACCTACCCCCTGGTTTTAGAGGCCCCATACCTTTCCCACAGAGTCACAACACTTTTCCATCCTTCATTGTCATTACTGAAGCAAACTTTACAATTTACTTGAATATTTTTAGACAAGTTACAGGAGCACAACTGTCTGGATGACTCAGGGAGACTATGTTCAATGTCAAAAATCAGAGATTTTTCACGGTCTATATCAATGACTTTGGGAAGCCTCTCTGGATCATAAGACAAATCCTTCAATGCATTCAACACCCAAATTTAGAACTCAAATGTTTCTTTTGTTATGAAAACCAAAGCCTTTGTAAAAGTTTTCCTGTTGGCTGTCATTCCTACAACATGCAATAGAGGGAGTTTTTAACTATTTGTTTTATAAGTACAACCCAACAAAGCAATATGATGGAATTTTTGGCAAAGTTTTATAGACTTAGGATGAGCCAAGAAAAGGGCCTCTAAGTGAACCTCTCCACCAAATTTTCCTTGAGCATTTCAAATAGAACGTCCATAACATTTTTCCCATTGAGTTCCGCTTGCTTTACCTTGTGCTTAGTGTTATAGATTGTTCTATTTTCAATGTATTCCCCACCATCAATCTTGCTCAATTTAAATTTTAGTTGAATTGTATTTAGCCCATCTTTCATTCCCCCTTCAAGTTGATCCAAGGCTTCACCAGAGATTCACCTCAGTTGAGGATGCAATTAGGGGTTTTCAGATGGTTGATGATTGTGTTGGCCAATTCTAATGGAGAGATGCCATGTGGGATCTGCTACTTTTCAAATTGCATGGATCATGAATTGACACCCAAACTTCCTTGTGCAAGTCTGCCTTTGCTGTTTGGTGAGGCATGGCCCTTCATATACCCCAAATATGTTACATGCTAGGTCAACATATTTGTCATTTTTTGACTTGAATTTTTTCAATGCGTAGCCATGCATGGCTGCCCATTTTTGACAATAAATCTTGGCTTCTTTCCTACTAGGAAAGGATCTCACAGGAGGAGGGTCAAGGGTTCTGGGAACCTCTTAGTTACATTGGTATTTGTCAAGCCAAATCATTCCCAGTCAAATGGAATATGAAATGTGACCCATGTGCTTGAGTCAATTCCAGTTTTGAAGAAAAATCTTGTTGCTCAATTGTAACCCTAGATGAGGATGTAATTGGGCTTCCAAATTTTTATTTTCCAACTCCCTACCCAAATCCCTAGATTCCAAAGCTTTGTTAACAACACTTTCAATTAAGTAAATTAACACAGCCATGTTTAAACCAGGGGAGCTTGGGATTGCCACTGTTCCCATAATCCAAAAAAAACCAATTCAATTTAATTTTAAATAAAATTGTTTCCAACAACTCCAAAGTGTACTCACTTTTGGGCTGAGAGAAAAATTATCCAATGGGTGAGTATTGTTTTTTTTGACAAGTCTTTGTTTTACCAATAGGCAGAATGTTTGATTTTCAAGTTTCTTTTTGTGGTCCAACATCCCCACATAGTATGCCACATCCCCAAATTTGGGTTGAGGGCACTCAAATGTGGTCCAGGGGTGCCTAGGTACCCCAATTCCCCCCTCAAAAGGCCCATTTGGGGCTATTTTGCCACAAATGGGCCAGGAAAACAGGTGCAACCCCCACTCACAACTTGTGCATGCCCAATTGCGACTCAAAAAGGCTTGCAATTGGGGATTTTCAACCCCCCAGGGGATCCAAAAGTTGTAAACAATTCTGCTTGCTGCTCACAAAACATATGGGTTGTGAATGGCAATTCATGCCCTTTTGTAACCCCTGGTTTGTGAATTCAACATTGCCCCCCCCTTTTTATTGGATGTAGCATGTTTTTCAAGTATGTTTCACATTTGAATTTTTTTTTTTTGTGATGAATTTCCAATTAATTTTTTATTTCAGCTTGTTGTGTTGTAAGTAAATAGCAGATGCCAAAATATCTATAAAAACTAAACTAAATTCAATTAGATACACACTTTTTAAGTAGGGTCAGATGTAGCTTGAAACAAGTACTTGGAAGTACAAGCACTGATTTATTTCAATCAATCTCAAGACTTTTGTCTACCCAATGTATGTATGTACATCATTCCAGTGATTTCATTCAGGCAAACCAATTTCAATATATTGATCTCTTTATTTTGGTCCTGGTAGTAGTAACACATTTCAGGTTTTCATTTCTATACACTTTTAATCTTGAATTGTAGCTGCACTCCCCCCCCCTTTATATATACATACATATATATATATTGATTTCAAGTTTTCATTACCATTAATCAGAAAAAAAAATACAAATAAAAATAAAATAATCAAACGACTTAGTCTCTGGTAAAGCTGATTGATGCATCATCATTGCTCCATCAAAACGACACTTATCAAAACTTTTTCAACCAACAAACATTCAAAGTTGCTCTAGGAATCTTAATCATCATGTTACCTAGAACTCATTGCCTCTAAGCATAAGTATGCATGTAGTAATGGTGGTTGCATAGTTACTGCTTATGATGATTTCTCATGACTCAAAGTGATCGGATGATCCTTGGTTTGACTATATTTGATCGGAAAATCGGCTTTTTACAAACATTTCAAGCAAATAGTTATATTATGACGATGGAAAGCCATCTTAAATAGTCATAAAATTGTGCAATCTTGACATAAAGGACTTCGCCAGTCAATGTTACCAGTAATATTCCCTTGGAGACTTTGACTGAAGTCATGGCATCTCCATTACTCATCTCATTCTACAAGTCAGAACTTTTCATTTCCCTGATAAATCAAAATTTGTAGCTCAGGTTGAAGAGCCGAATCGATGGCCCGACCGGGTACACTCTTGACTAGTGTTTTGTTTACGGGAGTAGAGCTTGTGCCCTCTTTTGGCAAAACGAGTAAAAAACAATATAGAAATTGATCCAAGCCGATAAATCAATCTTTCAATGGTCAAAACAAAACGAAAGATCTACGGGGTAACAATTCACACAACTCTCTTCCTTCCAAACTCTGCAAAGCCAACTCATTTACCTCGTGTATGATTAAATGCTACAATCATTGATATAACAGGGCGGGAAAGGGTTACAAATTATTGGCTTCTTTCCTTTGTAAAAATGCATTTGTTGTTACAAATACTGGAATTTCAATCTATATCGTTAGGGTTTTGAAGTCATGGTTTCTGTGAGAATGAGTTCGCATCTGTCATTTGCGTCCGGGTAGTTAGCCTGGTTTATAAGTGGAGCATTCTCGGGCTCCAGATCAGTGAGGAGTTGTTGACTTAGAATATGTCGAGCATCAGCTTTGATGTTTATTTTTCCCATCTCACAATAGCAACACGGACAAAGAAAAAATTGGGGGCTTACGTTAGCTTCTTGTTGATGCAACGGTGGATAAGTTTTTTCCTTCGTGGCATCTAGGTCATGAGCGTTGTGGTCACCGGCGTGGAGCGGAACATTATTGTCACTTTCTGCGGTCGGGGAAACGACTCTAGCGCCAAAATTTTGAACCCCCACTGGCGTTTTTGGTCCAGTTGAGTGGTCGTCCGGACTGAGGGCTGGTTCTTCCTCTTCAGAAGAGCCACCGGCTTCTTCGTCAGCGCTAGAGCCGTTATCATGAGTTATTGTTTGCCTTAAAAGCCCTAAAATGGAAAAGATGAATCAGAGTCACCTCAAGGTCTGTTACAATGTCTGAGATTGTACCTGGGGTAGTACTCGGACTTTTATCGGCGACAGCAGCTATAAAAAAGATCGCGTGAGATTCTGGTATTTGTGGTGGTTTAATCGTCAAGAATCACGGACTTGAATGCGGAGCGGTCTGTTTCATCAGCTCCCACCACCTCATCATCTCAGCATGGGTGCGGCATTTAAAACTAAACGCTACTTCCTTGCGTCCTATGTACAACGACTTCCTCATCTTGGTAAGACTTCCACTGTTTTGACTTCCACCTGTGTGTTTACTTCCTTCAATGTGCCATTTAAAGGTTTTAGCATCTGCGGGGGCTGGTGGACCAAGAGAACAATTAGGTAAAAATATTGAGACTTCGGGTTGTGGGTGCTTTGAAAGATCGGAAGACTTGAATTCGTGTAGATACCCGGATGGTGTGAGCACGTAATACCCCTCTTTGTAATGCCGAGTGACTATGGAGTAAATGATTGCTTTTAGCATGAAACACATAATCCAAGCTCATGCGACAGGGTTGTCTCAGAAAAGCAAAGCTCACATCGCTTCTTGCGTTCCAGAATGCCAGAGGTGATCGGCTTCGTCGTTTCATCATTATTACCCGGAAAGGTAATATTGTCAAGATCACGCATGGGGAAATCGTCAGGAATAAGATGATCAGATCGCTTGGAGAACTCCTTCCATTCGAGTTCAGGGTCTATTCCAGTTACGCCAGCATGGATGGTTTGCCACTCTTGAGAAATTAGTTTTGCGAAAATTGATCGCGATGATTCAAACTCCTGGACGGCCGCCTGAATATCATTATTGATGCGTTTTTCCAATTCAAAACATTTTTTTTGATATTCTGGTGGCAGTCAAGATAATAAAAACGGCGTATCAGTGTTTCATCGAAAAGCAGAAGGGGTCGATTGATACCAGTCATGAACTCACCGATTATCATCATGGTTAGCAAATTCTCGAGTTTCACTTGACTTTTCAGCTGTTCATTGATTTGTCGATGTAAGAGCACCGGATCATCGTTGGCCGCTAAATCTAATGGATTGACCTTGGACAACGTTATAGCTTCTGCAAGTTGAGTGATTATCCGAGTGGATTCCGCGCGGCTCTTGCCGACTTCTGTCGCAAGTCGAGAGGGTTTCTCACTCAGTTCCTCAATGAACTTGTGGACAAACGTTGTTTTTCAGTTAAAAAGTTCTGCGAGCAGGAAATTTCAAAGGGAGTGGCAAACTGACTTCCTTGATATTGTCTTTGACCTTATTGAGATCATGTAAAGTACCGTGGGTGATGCCATGGGCCAAGGCGTTATGATGATCCGAGATCGCTCGAGTTCGCTCTCGGGTATTTTCCAGGACGGTTTGCCAACCGCCCTCGGTCATAAATTGATTTCCTTCCCTCAGTGGGACAGGCAAATGACCACCGATCTTTTGAAGCTCCACGGCCGCGCTGATGTGTGCGTTTTTTAGACGATCGAAGTGATCGAGTAAATATTACTCTAAATTCGGGGTTCTGTGCATGAAGCATAAGCAAAACTATGGAGAAGCCTTACAAAGTCTCTAGTTTGGCTATTCCCTCGTAGTATGCTACCAAGCCTTTGGTGATGGATTTGTATTCGACTGGTCACATCACAAAAACAATCAACGACCTGAAAAACAATCGAGACATTTTGGAGAGAGATGTGACTGACGTAAACGATCGACGAGGATGTCGACCTCTTTATGCTCTGGTTGGTCGGCATGCTCAGCAGAGCCGGAGCCTTTTTGATTTATTTAGAGAAAGAGAGAGAGAGAGAGAGGGAGAGAGAGAGAGAGAGAGAGAGGAGAACAAGGATGGAAACCAAGTCAGATCGACAACAGAACAGATGCGATTCGATTGTTGAAATACTGAGGAAGACGCTGAAATAAAATACCTTTCTTGATGGTTCCTGAACGCTTCTTGGTCATGATGGTGAATAGAGGGGCTTCAAAGCATTCGCTCGGTAATCTATCTGACCATGCCAGAGAGGTTGATCATTGACATCGCGCATGAGACAGAATCGAAGGTCGGCTAGTTTGGTGATAAGGAGAGCGAGCGTGTTAAGGATGATCACTTACGGACTGCGACCACCAATCCGACTGGTTGGAGGGATCAAGATCAGAGTGAGTGAATAGACGAGGTTGGGATGGGCTGGATTAGGAAGACAGAACGGGGGTCGAAATGCTGTTAGCGAGCTCGTCAAGAGGTAAGTGATCTATGCCCCAGCGAGTGGAACTGCACCGGCGGGTAGTGGTCATGACCGAATCGGTCGAAACCCACGCACGTACGATCCGAATCCAAAGGGGGATGGGGCGATTCGATGACGTCAGCTGAGAATTTGTCGAGGAGAATTGGAAATTGACGAGTGAGGCGGGGCAGAGCACAGTCGGATCGAGGTGGAAGGACGATCAACAGGCACTCATGCGCATGGGGTCGGGGGAGACTGACGCACACGATGACGTGGGTGAGTTTGGATGTCTGGGGGATGGAATGGACGATTGGACTGGCTGGTTCAGTTGCAGGCTGAGGCACCCGCCGACCCGCCGCGATCGCAAACACCAGCAACAGCTCGATTGACGCTGAAACGATAAGACAGGGGGTGGGAGAGCGAGGGAGGGTGAAGAGTGAACGACGAGCGAGCCCCCTACCCCCGCGGCCCTGTAAATCTGGGCAGACGGAGGTAGATGTGGTTACTTTTTTCGATCGATCGATTGCGCCGACCAAGCTGGGATGTGAGAGCGGACGATCCAGAAGAAGCACCCAAGTTCAACTCGAATCGGGATTAGTTGCGAGAGTGACTTGATGACCATTACCTTTACCGGCAGCGAGCGCATGCGGTCAACTTGCACCCACCCGACGACGGTCTCGAGCCTCTTCTGTTGTAGACCGACGTGAGAACGGAGGAAGGACTGAGAGTGGGAGTTAGTTTCAGCGTCAGAGCATGGTGGGCTGGTTTCCATACAGTCATCCCAAGCTCATCAGCATAAATCCTTACTAGTCATGGATCTCGACCATTTCTAAAGGCCCAATGATGGATGGAGTCGAGTAAGTTCTCCAAAGTTTGTATTCCAACTCGACCATCTTCGCCAACATCATCCGGGTCATCATCTGTGGCTGCGGTGATACGTGTGTATGTACTGTACATAAAAATCGTGCGCCGATGTGGAATTGACCCAGAGTACATACTGCGCGAGGGAAGGAGTGGGGCGTGGTGCTTGAGTAGGCCACTCACGGGGATGGGTTTTGAGTATTAAATGAACGAGTTATTGCTTCGTTCGATTGCAGGATGGTGATATTCTTAAAATGGCTCGTGTTCTTCGCTCGAGGACGCCTTAGCTGCTATGCTCCATGATCAGCTATGCTCCATGATCACCCTCAAGCCGAAAATTTTGAAACCGGATTGGGAAACTCTCGAGATCCATGCTCCAACCCATGTAACTCGGAAATCACATTGGTCTTGTGGATAATTTGTTTCAAGACATCTTTTTTTTCGTTCAAAACACGCAATAAACATAAAAAGTGGGAGTTCACTCGAACGTCCTTGGTCTACAAACATATTCAGATCATAATCATTGATGTAAGAAAGCGGATGACATCGTGTCAGTCCGGTAACGAGGTGTTGGTTTTCTTCCTCGCCCAGCATAAAGCTCTAATTGATTTCGAAAGGGTCTTTGCTCTTAGAAGTAGACCGTGACGCATAAAAAGCCCAAGTACATATGTCGAGCTCTTTTAAGGATTGACACCTTTTCTTCGTAACTGGATAGTGACCAGTATGATACATGGTCCCAGGGAAGCATGTCGATTATTCGAATGATCGAGGATGTAAGTATTAGCATGCAGACGCCATCCAAACAGAATGAAGCCTGGCGATCAGTTGAGGGTGATCAAGAACCAAGAGACTGACCTCAGCCTCCTCTTCCTGTCTTATCTCCTCATCGATCTCTGCGCCCCGGCTAGGTTGATGACCATGTTCCTTAGCTAGATCAGTCGGTTTTTGACCCTTGTTGGGAATGTTAGGATCTGGATTGAAGCTGTCATCCTCGTTCTTTCTCAATTCTGATTCCAATCGGTTGGCGATCGATCTTTGATCCTTGGAATCATTCCCGAGATGAGAGTTCAGCGTCCCTGCCTCATACTAGTAAGTACCCGTACAACAAAAAAAAGAAGAAGGAGACAAGTCAGTCATCCATCAAACCGCAAGTTTGGATGTGTAATTATCGTTCTCGCGACCTCTGCAATCCGCGACCAGATTCATCTATTAGTATATATCTGACTCACCCTGCTTATCTCGACCTTACTCTTGGAGTGACTCCCTTTTTGGTCACCATCATTGGTGTGACTCATATACTTGGCTGTGAATTCAAGAGAGTTTTTAAGCTCTCTCGCTCTTCTCTTCAGTTGATCATCATTCCTTCTTTTGATTTGACCAGTTTCCTTTCGAGGTTCAAAATAAACCGACGACTTACATTGGGTGGACATCTTTTTTGAGCCTACGCGGTTGGAGTAAGCTTGGGATTGATTGGATGCTGCCTATTTTTCTATGATCACTACTCGATCGGTCGATCAGCGGCGACCACTGCTGCGACTACAACCAACTCATAATGGACCAGTCAGCTTACAATCGACGAGTCAGTTCAAACGCCCTTACTGGTCGAAATCCGCTCGAGACTGCCTATCTTACATAGTATTTCGATCGTATGTACTTATCAATATCTACCCTTAAGGATCGATCCTGGTGGTCATCATCTGAGCGTAGGCACGACTGACGTCATTCCGACCCGTTTGGTGTAGCTCGAATCGAAGCCGCTCCGCAAATCCTTACTCAAGGGATGACGTCATTCCTGCTGATCTTCCATTTAGGTATGTGCAGGGACTGGCACGTGTCTAGTCATGAAGGAGCAAGGGGTGTGTGACAGAACAGCCGTCAGCTAGGGATTGATGGTGCAGCAACCGAAAGACCGTGTGGCTCATGAGGAGAAGAGCCAAAGCAGGCCGGGGCAAAACGACAACGGCAGGATTTGAACCTACGCGGGTGTAGGATGTTAGGAGTCAGAACCGTTGAGGATATATTTCACCAAGGCCGCGCGGAGATAAACATGTAGGTACAAGTGTCACAGTAGCCGTGATATGTATAGTTTGACCTAACCACAACACCCCCCTACAAACTATGCAGTCAAGAAAAAACGCCGACAAAAAAGAAATTGTTTTTGTGCCCCTAACCGTTTCGTCATCACATCCGCTAGCTGATTAGTTGTTTCAATCCATTTCACATCTATTTTTAAGTCCCTAATAACATCATTAACAAAGAAAAAATTTTGCGCTATATGCCTCATCCTAGACCGGGATCTGTTATTGTTAGCTACCAGTACTGCCCCCCTGTTATCACAATATAAAGAAGACTTGATTGTGGGAAATAAATTGAGAACCATGGAATGGAGAGATACAAAAAATTCTACCCCGGTACCCAGAGAGATAAATTCCGCATTGCAGGTCAAAGTGGCCACAGTTTTCTGCCGCTTCGACGCCCATGATACTGGGCAGCCATTGAGCATGATCACAAAGCCAGAGGTTGATCAATGGAATTTGCCTCCCCAATCTGTGTCCACCCAGAGCTGCAGGCCTGCCTTGTTTGGCTTGAAGAGGAGCTGGTTGCCAATCGTGGCGGATATGTACTGGAGAAGATGTTCAAGGGCCCCCCAGTGTGTTGCATTGGGCCGTTTACTGAACCGTGATAGATAGTTCACCGCAAAAGAAATATCCGGCCTTGTCCCCAGGGCTAAGTAATTTGTAGAACCAATATAGCTTTGAAACTCCTTGGCCAGTACAGCGGGCCCATCGTCATTAGTCAAGAGTGAGACGTCAGGAAGCGTGGTGTTAGAATTTATAAGTTTAGACCGCAATCGATTCCATTTTTCAATAATCTGGTTTGCCAGTAACCATTGATTGAGGGCCAGCCCGCCATTAACTTTTGTCAGGTTGATACCAACAATCCGATTACACCCTTCCTCCCATTTCAGCTTCACTTTCATCTCCATCTCCCTCTGCAGCTTCCCAAGGACCTCCTTGTCATTACTTACAACCAACCCATCATCAACATGCAAACAAATCGCCACCACCTTTTTGCCTTTCCAATAGATATAAACCATCTGTTTGATTGTTCCACCCTCAAAACCTAAAGCTGCAAGAACTCCCTTAAAGAATAACCACCAGCACCAAGCCCCCTGTTTTGTTCCATATAGTGATTTTTTTAGAAGCATAACCTTCCCAATGAGTTCAGGACGCACGTGAATTGGAGGCTCAACATAAACCGTTTTGTTGATTGGGGAGTGAAGGTAGGCCGCCAAAACATCAAAGCTATGGATGAGCCATTTGTTGGATGTTGCCAGTGCCAGTAGGAGTCGGAGTGAAGATAGCAAGGCCGTTGGGGCAAAAGTCTTGTAGCAGTCCACTCCCAACCACTGGCAGAACCCCTTTGCCACGTACCAAGACTTGGGCGCAATCACCGACCCATCCGGCGCTTGTTTCATGCTAAAGACGTACTTGGCCCCTATGACTTTCATGTTGGCCGTGCAATCCATGGGGGTCCAAACACCCATGTCAAACAATTGCTGGATTTCCTTCTCTATTGGAGGCAGCCACGTCGGGCGGAAATTCAAAGAGAGAGCTTGGCCAATTGTTGCCGGAATGTTGAGGTCCGAGACCGTAGGGCAGCAGTTGATTTGGCCGTCCTGCTCTTTGCAAATCCGTTTGGTGGGGACCTCCCCCAACCGCAGTTCAACAGCTTGCAAGGCGGGGTCGATATTGTTGAGGGATGTAGGGATAGGTATGAAAGGGGCCGGTTTCATGCCCGGGAACTCCGCCGCATTGGTATATGTCAGAGATTGTTGTTGGACGCTCCAGAAGATGAAGCCTCGTTGGTCATCTTGATAACCTAAGAATATCATCTTCTCGGCACGGTTGTCAAGCTTGAGGCGCTTCTCTTTGGGGATGTGAGCCAGGCCTATGGAACCAAATGGATGCAGGGGGACAGGACGGTCAGCAATATTGAACAGCCGTTTGGAGGGGGACTTAGAGGAGGACCGGGTGTTTGGTAAGCGATTGTGGATGAAACACGCGTGTTGGTAGGCCATTGACCAGAAGATATTGGGTAGGCGCGCATAAGACAGCATTGTTTGGGCCATATTGCCAAGGGTCCGGTTTACTCGCTCTGCTTTGCCGTTTTGTTCCGGTGTATAGGGACAGCTGAACATGAGTTTGGTGCCGAGGGCTCCCAGTTGATCCAAGAGGGTGGTACTATGGTACTCCTTTGCATTGTCAGACTGGATGTGGACCGGGGACCTTCCAAGTCGATTTTTCAGGTACATGACGGTTTTGACAAGCAACTTGGAGACCTCCGACCAAAGCTTGAAGGCATGCACAAAGATAAAGGTCGATTTGTGGTCCCAAATCATCAGGAGGTACCGATTACCGGAGATGTCGGGGGGAAGTGGTCCAAGGACGTCAGTGACGAGGAGATTGAGTGGTTGGTCAAGGGGAATTGCCTCCGGGATTACTTTGCGCCAACGTAAGCTTTTTGCAGTTTGACAGGCCTCACAGACAAACGGGGCCCAGGATTTGGGGTTGAAATCCGGAATGTGGGTCTTTAGGTATGATTTTACCATCCGGTTGGAAACATGGCCAAGGGCGCAATGATAGAAGAATGAAGAGGAAACAAAAGGAAGCGGGGAAAGAGAAAGAGGGGGGACAACAGTGGCTTGGATGGACAGGGGATTGGGGGTGGGAAGAAGAAATCCAGACGGAGAGACTGATGCAATGGGAGAAATGGAGGTGATAACCCAGGACCAATTGGAATAAGGGGAAAAGAGATGGAAACAAGGAGAGATAAGAAAAAGATCCGGACCGCAAAAGACCGGTGAGTACCCCGCATTGATGAGATGTCCCAAAGAGACTAGGGTACCCCTCACGCGAGGGCAGTATAGCACATTATTCAGAAGGGGGTCCCCAGGGCCCCCAGATGGCGTCGGTGTCAACCTCAGCGTTCCCCTACCAAGAGCAAGCATTTCCAAATGAGGATTGGCCAGCCGGAGGGGAATTGGAGATGAGAAAGGAGAATAGGAGATGAATGAAGGGAAGTGGCCACTGACCGTTGAGGTTGCCCCAGAGTCTATCACAAGCGTGTTTGGGGCGGTTACCGATTGCACAATGGGTTGCTCAGGGCAAGCCTCATCAGCAGCTGGGGGATCCGGGCCGGCAACGCTATTGATTCGACCACCGCCAGGAGCGCCAGGTTGGAACGAGCGTGGGTTACGGAGATGAGGTGGATCCCGAGTCGAGGTTCCTGAAGTTGTCCCAGGGGGCGGCAGCTGAGCGTTGATCCAAAGCAGCGGGCAATCCCCTTGCCAATGGTCAGGGGACCCGCAGTATACGCACATCCCGCCGACTTGAGTACGGATTTTGTCGGGCACCGGTTGGTTCCCATTTGCGATAACGTTCCGCGCCACTTGGATGTCCGCCAATGTCAGTTGATGTTGTTGAGCCCAAGTCCCCGAGGTGCGGGTTGCTGGGTCCATTCTGGTATGCTGTTCAGGACGTTGGCAGGCATTGGAGGAAGGCCATATGTAGGGGTTCACAGCCGCCACCGAGTAGGGGTTATCGGAAGAGTTTCTCCAAGTGATTTTGGTATAATATGAGGTGATGATTGAATGGGTGTCGGCTGCCAATGGTTTTTCGAGCCAATCAAGCTGGGGGCCAATGCTCTGGAGCATCTGGGTACGAGAAGATCCTGGTGGCGGTGGCGTCAACACTTGCATGACAAGCGAAATGCATTCGCTTGGTACATGCAATCCAAGTCTGTCGAGTTTGATAAATATGTTGGATATGCGACTGAGATGGGAGGAGATACTCCCTTCCATCGTGGTGAGCTTATAGAATAGTTTTTCCCACAATTCAATTTGCCTTGTCTGGGTCAATAGCTGGAAATTCTTTTGGATTGTTTTGAAAGCTCCTGCCGCCGTCAGTTCTTTTTCAATAAGGGGCCGCAGCTCGCGGTTGATAGTAAGTGTAAAGAACACTTGAACAATGATGCTTTTGTTGTCATTCAAATCTTGTAAGTTGGCGATGTTGTGCGTGAACTCGCCGATCCCAAAAACCATCAGACCGATTGTGTTGATACCTTTGATCCACTCATTGATGTTGCTGCCGTCCCGTTTAAGCCGTTCCACCGTCAACACATATTCCGTTGGGTTGGAAAGAAACCGCGCCTTCACCGTTGTCTCAACCGCCCGGCCCGTCGTAGCTAGCTTGGTATCCATGTCTTGTCCTGTTGATACGTATGGGGAGTCTTCCAATCTGTTGGAGGGGGAGTTATTTCCTGAGGCCGTTCCAGGTCTGCTGGGTTGCGCCTTTCCACGCCGCGGGGGCATGCAACAATCCAAAGGTAAGAGGAGGATTGGGCAGTTGGTTATTCGAGTACCAATATGAGGGTGCGGCGTCGTAGATGTATTGAGCCGGCTTTTAACCTGTAGGATGTTAGGAGTCAGAACCGTTGAGGATATATTTCACTAAGGCCTCGCAGAGATAAACATGTAGGTACAAGTGTCACAGTAGCCGTGATATCTGTCCGTGATATGTATAGTTTGACCTAACCACAACAAACCTACGCGGGAAAATCCCAATTGATGATGATGACAGCGCAATCTGGAACCTAAGAATTCTAGTCAATCGCACTACGCGCAAGGAGCTGACAATTTGGGCAACTCGTCGCGCAGACGCTACAGGGGCCACACTTATGTAAGCGGCCCGCGTTTCCAGCATCACCAGCCCCCACGCTTTGTCACCTGAGTGGTGGGAGCGTCACACTGTAAATCAGCTGTCTCCCTTGTCTATCTTTGCCTACTCCCCAACTCACTACCCTCCAACAATCAGCTCTCCATTCAACAATCAACATGGAATTATGCCTATGCCCAAAGTGTAAAGAAAAAAAACCCACCTCAATGTAGCCGGTGAAACCTGTCAAGGTGTTTGGGTTCATTCAGGCACGCAAAGAAAACACTGGGCCCAAAACACAAACAATCCCAGCAATTTGGAAGCTTCGCTCAAGAAACTGTCTGTTGCCATGTCCAATGTTACAAACAAAAATATATCTGATGAAGAGCCTTTGGAAGATGCACAGTCTACCACTTTTGATGATCCACAGCAAGATGCCCGTTAGTAGCCATTCTTTTTTAGTGATTTCATCTGCCTTAACTGACAACTCTCCGTTAGGCTGTGTTCTTGTTTTCATTGCTTGGCTCTTCCTTGTATGCGGAATGAGTCAATCAAACTGCAGAATTGCTCAAGATTACATCATCTACTTATTACAATTACGTGCATGGGACAGTGACAATTCTTTGGAGAAAATACCTCAAGATGTCCAAACCATAACCAAACAAATCAATTTGAATCCTAAACTTGAAGTCTTTGTTTGCTTCCCAACCTGCTACTCCTTGTACAATCCAGAAAGTGCCCCTCTAGAGTGCTCGTATAAAACACTTCCAAATCTATCTGAATGCTGTCAGAAACTGCACAAACCAAAATTGGTTCCCAACTCTCTTGTCCAAAAACAATCCTTTTGTTGCCCTTGGAACATGCCTAAAGCTTGATTCTATGTACCCTGCTCAACATTTGCAACTCAAAGTCTCCGCAAATGGCTTAGATGGTTCTTGGAATTAGAAGAAGTTGAGAAAAACATTGATTAATGGGCTTCTGCAGTTGTATCTCATCCCAGAGGACAAGTCACCAATTACCAAAGCTCTCCGGCTGCTAGGCACCTCCATCAAGATACTTGTTATCCGTCCACCTCCCCAAACCAATCTCATCTCCAGTTAGCTTTCACCTTATTTTTTGATTGGTTCAATCCCTTGGGCAACAAAATTGCAGGTAAACAGGTGTCCATGGGGGTTATTGCCCTTAAATGCCTCAACCTTCCATCAACATTGCAATATCAAAAAAAATATACGTTCATTGCAGGGATGGTGCCTGCACCCAATCAACCCAACATGACAACAATTAGTAACATCTTGCAGCCATTAGTTGACAAACTTATTGATCTGAATTCTCCTTGCAAAATTAGAACTACACTATTTCCTTGTGGTCAATATGTCACAGTTAGATTGGCTGGGGTAATTGGTGATGTTGTAGCATCACACAAAGTTGCTGGCTTTGCTTCAAATTCTGCCACCCAATTTTGCTTGTGGTGCAAGATTACTTGCAAAGAAACTAAAAATATGGCCCTTGGACAAGCAAGAAATCACTAAAAAGTTTTATCAGTTGCTTGACAATGGAATGAAAGTCAAACACTCATTGCTAGAAAAAACCTTGTAAAAAAATATGGAGCGCGCTGGTGGGAACTTAACCGTTTACCGTATTGGGACCCTGTCAAAGGCACAGTTCTGGGTATCATGCAAAATTGGTACAAGGGGGTTTTGGCACACCACTTTAAACGTTGTTTGCGTTGGATCATACATGGAAAAGTTAAAGAAAATCAAACCCTGGTTTTTAGTGACAGCGGTACCAACTCAAAGACTGAAGAAACTGATTGGAGCAATGTGGATTCCAGTTCAGAAGATTCAGAGGAGGATGATCCGGCTCCATTTGAAGGTTCTTCCATGGCGGAAATCTCCCAAGTCTTCAGCAACATCAATGAGGTTGTGGTCCCCCAAGGAATTTCCAGGGTATTGGGTGATCTTGGAGCCACCAAAAGAGGAAAGTTGAAGGCCAGCAAATGGCAAGTTCTTTTTAGTATCTACTTGCCAATTTCTTTCCTCAATGTTGCAATGGGGGAATCTTGCAACATCTCATCAACATTCATCAAGAATTTGGTTGCTCTGGTTGTATGCACTATCATCCTGGAGTCCAAAACAATCAAAACCGGAGACCCCCTTGCAATCCAAACTGAGTATCAAATTTGCACTCAAACTTCAAAAACATTGTGGCCAAATGCAACCATCACCCCCAACCACCATTATGCACTCCACTTGCCCAAACAGCTGAAATGGTGGGGCCCTTTGGCAAATGTGTCAGAATTTGGTGGTGAGAGGCTGAATGGATTGTTGCAGCGCATCAAGAAAAATGGTTTGATTTGTGTGTGTCAAAATATTTTTCTGGAAATGCTTCAGTTGTGCTGATTGGATGTGTTTTTTTTTGAACAGATGAGATGGGCAAGACAATCCTGACTATGTTTTGTCAGGTTCAGCGTCTATCAGTTCAACATTTGATGTATCCATATGATTATCTGATTGAATCAAAGGTTGATTTTGCATTGGATCATGCAACATACAAGGGAGTGCTCAAGTTTCTGCAATCTCAAGATGGCTCACTATGGGATTATTGCCAATTACCACACCTTGATGGGGCCCAGATTCTCAGGGGTTATGCCAAGGACTTGCCTTTGGTTCAATGTAAGGAGGGCGTGAGAGTGTCCCAATCACCACCCAATCATCTCATTGAATTCATGAATGGCCGGGCAGTCTGTTTTGGGTTTGTCAGGCATATATTGAATATGTGCAATGGCATAGATGGCTCTTCAACGGTACTTATGGTTGAAGTACAGGATGAGGTAACTGAATACAGGGACATGGGGGACATCAAGGGGTGGCTTCAATGTATGCAAGTGACTCAAGTGAAGATGTCGAGGGGTACCCATTGCTTTGCAACACCCTCAGGTGTCATTTTGCTGTGTGCGTACCGCCAGGTACCAGCTTGGGGCCTTGGGGTTCCCAAACCCACCTATCTTGTTTGTCCTGTGGCTCCCACCAAGTGGACCTTTCTGGGCTGATCAATCCCACATGAATCATCTTTTCTCAATTTTTAGCTGGAGGCAGCCCTCCTTTTTTTATCCTCCCCAATGTTTCCTCTTTTTTTATTATTTTTTGAATGCGGATAACACGGTTTGATTTGCTGCCTCTGAAGTTTCTTGTGCTCTCTATCTATCCACAAAGCTATCTTGCTTTGTGACATTGGTTGTTTAATAGATTTCCATTGCTATCTTGGGTATCTCCCTGATTGGACTTTACCGGCCTTTGAAGAAAACAAAGTATACAAGCCGTATTGATAACATGTACAAGCCCAATTGAGAAGTGTGACTGAGACCACAATCGGAATAAAGCACCAAAATAAAGACTAAACAAAATCCAATTAAAAATGAGAGAACTCCAAGTATGACTAGCCATATAAATGGGGCTTTGGGCCATTTGATCATTGGATTTCTGCCCATTCATGACTACTCATGCCTGCATGGTAACTGTACCCAATTCCATCATCCATGGCCTTGTCCTGGTCACCAACATAAGTCCCCCTATTTGCATAGTCCACTTTGTTGTCAAGTTGCTCCTCATCCTCATAATCATCTTCCTCCTCATAATAATCTTCCTCATCATGATTGTCTTCACCGTTTGATTCTTCCTCCAGATCAATGCTCTTCCTGCAGTAACTTCCATCTCCATCATCGTTTTCTTCCAATTCCTCTTCATTGCTACTGCCCTTGATTGCCTGTGAAAGATTGTAATTTTTTGTTGCTGATTCCCAGTATATCTTGGTAAATCGTTTGATGCTTTTCTTTTCATCAGGATGCTGGGTAACTCTTAGGGATAGGTTTGGATTGGGAAGAAAAGCCACATTGTGCATGTTGGCAATAATTTTCTTCTGAGTTGGTGTCAAATTGTTGAACCAATCTACATTGTAGTAGTCAATTCAAAGACCTGGAGGTGCTTTGAGCGCCTCACTCATTCTTGGAGTCTTGGGCATGCGTCTTTTGCGGCATTGAGATTGCTTGCCTTCAACTTGATCAGCCTTGATCATCTCCTCATCAATTCAATGGAAAAATATATTGGCGCTGTGGGATCTAAAAGGTAGGGTCTTGATGATATATACCCCCAGCTTAGGATTGTACTCATTGTCACTGTGCGCATTGACATCATTCAATATTTTCTGGTATCTCTTGGGTAACTTGCAATCACAAGCAAACTTGTATTGCGCATCCCAAAGCTAAGGTTGAAATTCAAGGTGAGTAAATCATCAGTAAGTCATGAATATGGTAGCAATGTACTTACTTGTTGTCTTCCCTTTTGTATAACTTTCTTCTCTTCATCTTGATTGTGCTTTCCAGCCTCTTTGCTTTCCTTTTGATAACGTTGAGACATGACAAAATGGACATAGTGGTTATATGCCATGGTGAGTAATCCAATATCCTCAATGTAGCAAAGTTTGATGTTCATTTAATCATATGCTCCACCGGCTGCAACCTGACGGAATGTCTTGAAGGCAATTAGTTGACAGGCCTTGTTGTACAAAGAATCTGGCGCATCATCAAGATCAGGAGCCCAAAGTCAAATCCCAGCCCTGCCCATACAGGAATGAACATGAAGGATGAAGAATTGTTCAACATGAACAATCCCTTGACCAATCTTTTTTTTGCCAGTCCAAGCATTTTTGAGGGTGGCAATTTTGTTCTTAGCAATCAAGGTGGCTGAACTAAGGTTGTCAATGACATTTGAGATTTCTTGAGCATCAGAAAATCAACAATTGAACTCAACAATGGTCTGCGGTTTGGGGATAGGTGGGACAGCACGCTGTTCAAAGAGACCCCACAATATTTTTATGTGGGTGAATAAGGCCTCCTAAACATTTTGTAAGTTAAGACTGATTGAAGGGTCAATATTAGCAGAAATAAACTCACCTTGGTTTTGGAAAAACCATCTGGCATTTTGGATAACACCATTTGGTGAGGGTGACGCTTGGGGGTACTGCTTGGGGTGGACTTGAGCTTAGGTGGGGTTTTGGGTGTCTTGGTAGAGGCTTGAGGGGTCTTTGGAGGCTTTGCCGATTTCTTAGGTGTTGAAGATTTCTTTGGGGTTGGTTTGGAGATGGCACCAGGGAGTGGAACACTAACACTGCGTATGTTTTGAGAATCAAGCTTTGCTTGCTTGAGTTTGGTGGGAGGCTTTGGTTGTTTGGAGCCTTGCACTTCTAGTTTGTTGATACGCTCAAGCAAACTCAAGACTGCATCATCTTTTTCCTTCAATTTCTGTCTGAGACTTTGAATTTTGGAGTCTACATGATGAGGCATGTTATTTTCCACTTTTGCCATAGATGTCCCACTAGCACTGAGTGAGTTGTACGCATGTAGGTTGTTAAGGCTCATGTTGTTGCAGAAAGAGCTAGTAGATGGTTTTGAGTCAAGAGGTTGGCTCAAAAAGAGAAGTGTATTTATACAGGGTGGATAGACTGAAAATCAACAATGTTGAAAGACAAAGACCGCTTGAATGCAGTTGGAAGGGCACCTACCCAGTCTGAATCAGCTTGCATTTATGCACGTGCATGACCCCAGTGTGTTATCTTAAATGTTCAAAGTACCACACATGCATCATGCATCCTGATCAAGTGTCGGAAATTCCAAAGACCCATGGCATGTCAAACTAAACATTGAGTAGCGCCCCAGAAAATCCTTTGCTTATTGTGCAAGTGTTCAGTGACAACATGCATGACAGACAGAAAGGAGTGACGCTCCCACCACTCAGGTGAAAAAGCGCAGGGGCTGGTGACGCTGGAAACGTGGGAAGCTTACATAAGCATGGCCCCTGTAGTGTCTGCGCAACAAGTTTCCCAAATCATCAGCTCCTTGCGCGTAGTGTGATTGCCTTAACCGCTCACACTACGCGCAAACCACTGATGTAATCAGCCCCACGTCGCATGGACTCTGGAAGTGTTCCATGCCAGAATTCACAAGATTCTCCTTTGTCACCTGAGGTATCTTGACAGTTCTGATCAGCAAGCTTGTTTCCTTGACTTTTCTGTTTATCAAAAAAAAAATCCAGCCCATCCCATCTAAAAAACATCCAGCCCATCCCATCTGAACGTCATGGATACCTCAATCAAGCTATGTGTTTGTTCAGTATGACAAGCCAAATTGTTTGTGGATCTCGATGGAACCACTTGCCATGGAGTTCATCTGCATCCCTCTACTTGTCAAAGACACCGTGCCAGGGACCAAAAGAATAACACTCAGCTTGATCTGTCCAGTTTTCTTGAAAACATGAAGTTGAATGAATCTCAAAGTACCAAGCCCTCTCACTCTATCCCTATTGAAAGTCAAGAGGAGTGTGCCTCTGATCAATCAAGCGATCCCAAAACCAGCAAGCTCATCATTGACTATTGTATGTACTCAACTTTTGTGGCCTTTTCCTTTTTTTCTTTCTCTGACTGGTTTCATCAATAACTGATAATTTTCCTAATCAACAGATTATGTGTTGTTTTTTTTGGCGTGGCTGTACCTCACCTGTGGTTTGAGTCAAGAAAAATGCAATACTGCAATCAAGTACTTGACCCATCTTATCAAGCACATCCGTTCCTTCCCACCAGACGTTGAACTTGAAACTCAGATTCCCAGCAATATGCAAACTATTACAAAGCCGCTTAATCTTAGCCCTGTACTTGAAGTCCTAATCTGCTGTGTGAAATGCTACTCAACTTATCCAGCTGAAACAGCCCCTTTTGAATGTGGCTATTGACCAACTCCAGGATCACCTATATGTGGTGAAGACTTATTTGAAACTTGCTCAATTTCCCCATTCAACAAAAGTGTTTCCAGAGATTCCAAAAAAAATGAAGCAGCTTATTCCTCATCCAACAAACCCACGTAGTACCTTTGTCACACAAGATGTTTCTCACTGGCTAGGCTGGTTATTATTGTTGCCAGAAATTGAAAAGTCCATCGAAAAATGGTTGAACATCTTGTCAAACTCAAATGAAGGGGAAATCATTGATTTCCAATAATTGCCCGCATCACAGCAACATCTTGGTGGTCATTCCAAAAAAAATTACCAAGGGCCCACCACCCATTAAACTTGCTTTCATCCTTTTTATCAATTGGTTTAACCCTCTGCAAAACAAGCTTGCAGGCAAGCAAATATCCTTGGGATTTATTACCCTCACCTTCTTAAACCTACCCCCAAAAATCCAATACAAGCCTCAATATACTTACCTTGCTGGCATGATTCCTGCACCAAACCAGCCTGACATGATAACCATTAACAACATTCTACATCCAATTGTTGAGGAACTCATTTGACTTTACGCTGGCAAAAGTATAAAATCATATCAATTCCCCAATGGCCGCCATGTAATGGTCCAACTGGTAGCATTACTTGGAGACATGGTTGCTACGCACAAAGTCGCTGGTTTCTCTTCTCACTCTGGGACTTTTTTTTGCTCTTGGTGTGAAGCACAGAAAGTAAATATTGGAAAAATGGAAATTGGTAAATTAAAAACCCAGCAAAGAACCCTTGAACTATCCCGCCAATGGCTTGACCTTCCTACCGCTGACAGGGAAAAGTTGGTCAAGAAAACAGGAGTAAGATGGTCTCAACTGAACCAATTAACTTACTGGGATCCTGTCTTCAATGTTGTGCTTGGTGTAATGCACAATTGGTACAAAGTGGTACTTCAGCATCACTTTTGGTTTTTTTGGGGAATAAATGGCCAAAAGGATGCAAACAATCCTGAAGAAGACAATGCTCACTTATCAATGTCAAAAGACAAAAAGTTGGCTCTGATTTTTTCCATCTTGAACATTTTTGTGCCTACTGGATTGACTCCAATGCTGCATGGATTGGGCAGCACCAAGAATGGGAAACTAAAGGCAATTGAAGGGTATTCCCTGTTTTCCATTCACTTGCCATTAGCCTTCTTCCAAGTTTTCCTTGACTCAAACTTTATCAAAGAAGACCTCTCCAAGAAGAAAGATTTTTTCAAAAAATTTTGTGCCTTGGTTGAATGTACAAACATTGTGGGATCCCAAATATCAACCAAAAGAGCCCCAGGAAAATTTCAATTGATGTATGACAGCTACACCAAAACATCATCACAAATTTTTTCTCATTATTGCGTGTTGCCCAATCATCATTATGCCCTGCAAATTCCAGATCAATTGAAATGGTGGGGCCCCTTAATAAACATTTCCAAATTTCCAGGCAAAAGGCTCATAGGATTGCTTCAGCATTGCAATTCAAACAGAAACCCTAGTACGTTTCAATTCTTTACAACTCTTTTTTCAATTCTTTTTGTGACTATTGCTGACATTTGGTGGTTTGCAGAGCTGTGGGGTGAAACTATCATGAACCAATTTTTTCAGCTTCAAAGATTCAGTGTGAAGAACAATCTGGACTGCGCAATTGAGGATTCAGGTGTAAAACCATCTTGGAAGGTGTCAGTCAAGCTTGGAAAGTTCAAATATGCAAATATACTCAATCAATCATGACTTTTTGAGCCAAATCTGTGTGCGTACTATGATTGGCCCCATCCAGAGGGATAACTGGTACTGTCAAATCATGTCAATAAAATTGAGTCATTGACATGTGTGAATGGTAAGAAAGTTTCAACTGTGAAACCAAATAACTGGGTTGAGTATGTATCTGATGGGAAAGTGCACTACAGTCAAGTAACTGAGATATGGGAATTGGAAGGTGAATGGACTCAGAGGGTTGTTGAAGTGCTGAGAACCAAGGAAGTCAAGAGAGACAATGATATGCTGGATGTTTGGCTGCGGAGGTGCAATGTTGTCCATGTGCAACTCAAGGGGCCTGCTCTCATTCTAGCCAAGGATATTGTGCTTCCGGTTGCCTATCAGTCTTTGCCTGCCTGGTCCCTTGGCAGTGTCCATCCTAGCTACTTACTTTGGCCTCTTAGCTCCCTTTCCCCCATCCCATCCACCATCACAGACATGATGGATTTGGATGTTGATATGTAATAACACAACAATCAACTTCATCTAGACAATCTCCTAATTTTTTTTCAAATGTTATTTTTTTTTATGATAATATCTCCTTCAAATCTCTTGTATGTTATTTGTATTTCCGTATGACATTCCATGAATTGCAGAAATCTTAGGTTTCCATAAACTGGAAAAACACAACGGGGACTACTGGCAACTTAATCTTCACCACTTGCACGCACACACATGACCAAAAATAAATAAATAATAATAATAATAAGCACAGGCCTGGTGCCCAATTGCTTCCACTAAAACTCAGGGATCAGCAAAAATTGAGTAAAGCATACAACATATGGCCAGGTGACAGTAAGTCATTGCCAGTCATCCCACTTGCTTGGCATGTCAAACTTGCTGGGATATCTCTCCTCCCCCTCTTTGCCATCACTCATTTCCTCATCCCCACCTAGCACCTCGTTGTTGTTGTATTTGTTTTCTTCCTCCTCCTCCTCTTCATCCTCTTCTTTGTCATCTGTAGCCGCCAAATCAATGCTTTTGCCGTAGTCGCTATCATTCAAATCCTTGCTTTTATCATCTTCCTCTTCTGGTTGGATCTCATAGGAAAGATCATAAGGTTTGGTAGCCTGTTCCCAGTGAATATCAGTGAAGTGCTTGTTGCTCAAACTTTTGTCGCTGTTTCAATTCCCTGAGAGTGATAGCACAGGGTTTGGCAAGAATGCAACCAATTTATTGTTGGCAAGAGACATTTTTTGAGCAGGTAGTTTGTTATTGAACCAACCAGGGCTGTAAAAATCAATTGGAAGACCTTTAGGAGCCTGAGGAAATATAGTCTCAGGTGGATTTTTTGCTCTAACTTGCCGTCAGTTTTGGGGACGCTTCCCCTTGGACTTCCAAAACTCTTGGATTTCTTCATCCAGGCGTTTAAAAAATATATTTTCAGCCTCGGAGCAATATGGAAATTTCTTGACCACATAGACATCCTTGTCTGGGATGTATTCGCCATTGCTGTGAGCTTGAATCTGGCTCACAATTGTCTGGTAACGCTTGGGAAGATTTTGATTGATTACAAATTTGTAACACATATCACAAAGCTGTAAAGATAAAAAAATATCAAAAAAATGCAAGCTGAAAATTTGGGGGAAGAATTGGCCAATGTACTCTTTGGCAAGCTCTTTGAATGAATTTCTTTTCCTCATCACAATCATGTTTCCCTGATTCCTTGCGCTCCTTGTTGAATCTAGACGCCATGTAATAGTGTACATAGTGGTTGTAGGTTTGACCTAGCAGCTCGAGATTGTTGATGTAGCTTTCATTGACATTCATGTAGGCATAGACTTTCCCAACTACTGTCTGACAAAATGTGATTAGTGCAGACATGCGGAATGCTTCATTGTATAATGAATTGGGTTGTTCATTGAGGTTGGGGGCCCACACTTGTAATCCAATTTTCAACATTGATACCTGAATATAACTAATAAAGAACTTGTTGATGTGAATAATACCTTTCCCAACCTTCATCCGACCAGCGTTTGCATCCTTCAGGCATTGAATTTCTTCTTTGGAAACTAGACTTGCTGAGGAGGTACTTTTGAATGCATGATTTATCTCTTCAACAGTTGAGAATTGTTGATGGAACTCTCTCAATAAATCAGGGTTGGGTGAATCAGGAGTGGCGCGCTGCCCAATCAGACCCCAGAGAAACTTTATGTGAACATAGAATGCTTCCTAGATTTGAGGAAAACAACATCAGCATTAACAAAAGAATAAGAGCAGATAGCCAAAAGGAAAAAGAAACAAAAAAAATACCTTAGTCCGCTCAAATCCAGCTGGTTGTTCCTTGAGTACCATCTGCAAGGGATTTTTCTTTGAACCGGAGCCAGGTGTTGCAGGGTTAACAGAGCGGGCTCTTTGGTTAGGCGGTGTTTTAGGGCTTTTTGTTGAATTGCTCTTCTGCGCTGTTTGTGGGCCTTGAGTGCTAGGGGAGGCTTGGTTGGAAGACTTCTTTGCAGGGGATGGAGGCAATGCTTTCTTGCCTCTAACTTTTCCTTTCTTTGAATCCCCATTTGGAGAAGCTTTATTCAGCTCAAGTTGTTTGACTTGTTCAAGAAGCTGGGATATCACTTTGTCTCGTTTGGCTAGACAAGCCTCATACTGTTCACTAGTGAAAGAGGGGTTGTTGGTAGCAAGAAACGTGTTGTTGTAATTCATCACTAACGTTTGTCTAAAGCTAAGATAATCTTCCAAGGGAAAAGACAAGAAGAATGTGAATGGATTTTTTTTTATTTTTTTATTTAGAATGTGAATGGAGATTTCTTTTATTTTTTATTTAGAATGTGAAAGCTGATTTATTTTATTTTATTTTTTTGTTTTGTTAAGTATGAGATATATTTTTTGAGTGAGTACGTATAGTCAAGATCAAGAATCAAGAAAATTGTACAAGTCAAACAAAATTTAAAAGAGGCTTTGCGGGATGTGGGAAGGAGGCACCTGGATGACGGATTATTTATTTCTTGGATTGAAAAAGAAAGGAACCATTGATCAGCTTGCATATGACTTGAGATAGGGAGCTGTCATTAAATGTAAATATGAATACGTCTGGATGATAGATTTACTTCTTGGATTGAACAAAGAGAGGAACCATTGATCAGCTTGCATGACTTGAGATTGGGAGCTGTCATTCTATGTCAATATGAATATGTCAGCTGACATGGGATTGGAGGTATTGTTGTGATTTGTGGGTCCCAAGTTCAGTGCCCACGCGACATGGCGAGGCTTACGTCAGCTGTTTGCGCGTGGTGTTGGCCACGGTGTCCATAAACTGAGACCGCAGGTTCAAGTTAAGACTGACAAAACCCGTATGATAGCTTTGCTCAATCCCTTTTGATTACACAACAGGTCAAAATAACCCCCTAGATCCAAAAAAAGGAGGATTGAAATATAAAGTATTTGAGGCAATGATTTTATTTAGCTACAGGATTTAATCCAAGGGCATTGTATTGACAAGACAAATCAGCAACCAAGGTTCTTGAAATCCTAAAAGCAATGGGGGTCAACTTGGTCATGGGTACAAGAAAACTCATGAATATTGGTATATTGGATTCACAAACTGGAATTAGAGTGAAAGGAAAAGTTAAGATTTAATTTGGGAAATGAAAGCATCCAAGAAATTAGAAGAAAAGATTCTAGTCTTTTCTTTGTCCTATATTTTCATATATTTACCTTAAGATTGCCTAGAGAAGAAGGAACTGGGGGGGGGATGAGACAAGTATAAAATGATAGGCATCAAGTAAAAAGAACAAGAGAATTCATTATTAGGGATAAATTAGATGAAAAATAGATCATCCTTTATTTTTTATTTTTTTATTGATTAGGTTTTCAAAGGACTCCTTGGACAAGAAGAAGATTGCCCATGGAAAATTTGAAAAAATAGAGTTTTCCTAATGCTATGAATTTTTAAATTAAAAAAACAATACTCAAGATATTATTAATTTCTTTGGATAAAATTGAATATTTGTGGTGGGATGTAAATCCCCTTTCTCCAAACATAAAAAGGAAAATAAATCTAAAAAATGAAGATATACCTATTCTATGAGAATAATTTCAAACTGTAGAAATATTTCAGCAAAAAATTCACAAGAATTATTAAAATGATGATAAAAGGTATCAATAATTAATTGATTTGATTCAAATTTGTTTTTCATGATGCAATTTGGATAAATTTGTACCAAGAATCTAATCTGTATTAGAAGATGGCATCTTATTGGGAAGGTTTTGATGTCCTTGGGTTGGTATAGTATCTGTAAGTTTTATTTTTATGTTTTGGCCTTGGTTAACAAACAATTTTTTTTGCCCTGGTGGTGTATGGAATCCCATCAAATTCCAAAAATCAAGCATGTAGCTCTTGCATCCCAGATTTCTGTCAAACTTTTACACTTTTCAAAGTGGAAGTTTTACATTCCCAGTGAAAATGAGCATCTTCTCCAAATTTTGGGGCAATCAAAATTGTAAAAAAAAACTATATCTGAACAAGTGCTACCTTTACCTATTTTATGAGAGTTTTTCAAATCTTACAGTGTAAAACTTTCAATTTATTTCATCATTGTTACAAATCTCTCAATGTTCCATCAAAAAAATTTCATTTAATTAAAATGATAATGATAACATTTATTATAATCATTTTTGGACTTAATTTAGATTTTGTTGAAATATTTCCACTTGTTTGAATTCATATCATGAAATAGTTCTATTTTTATTTTTTCTATTGTTTTTTTTTATGTCTGGAAGAATTTATTTACATTCTTTCATGAATATTGAATTGGGCCATGATAAATTAACAACCCTAAACAACCTTTACACAACTCAAAATGGGTTGTGTGGTGCGGTTCATAACCCATCTGAGTTGTGAATGTCTGTTTGCAACCCACAGAGTTGTAAAGGGCTGTTCACAACTCAGATGAATAGTGAACTGCACCACATGACCCATTTCAGGTTGTGGTTTTTGTTTCAAAACTTGTTCACAACTCCAGGGTTGTGAGAAAAAAAAAATAAAATGGATAAAAAATTAAACAAAGAATAAAAAAAAAAACATAAAAAAAAGGTTAAAAAAAATAAAAAAAATAAAAACAAACTTTTGAAAAATTCACAACTCCAGGGCCATGAATGCACATTCATGGCCCTATGAATAAATCAAAATAAACAATTAAAAAGTATAAAAATATCAAATAATTGTGCCCCAAAAAAATAAAAAAATGGAAAAAATAAAAAAGGGTCAATAAAAATAAAAAGGAACAATATACATACAATACATCCCTTCAATAAAGTAAAATACAATATAGATTTTGAATGAAATACAATAAAATTGAAAAATTCTATTGTATATTGAATCAAAACAAAATTCAACTAAATTAAATTAAACAAAATAAATTTAATCCATATCATTGCATTTCATCATTTCATAAATTCAATCAATCAAACCCCCAAAAAAGAGGAATGTAAGTCCACCTCAATGAACTAGCCATGAATTAAAAACACCAAAAAAAAAGTTCAACTTGTGTTAAGCTGATCCCATCATAAGAAGTAACAATACTCCTTATGATAAGATTAGCCTAACACAAGTTGAACTGACTTACCAATAAAGTCACATTTGAAGCACTCAAAAAAAGTTATTTTAACTCAAAAAAATCAAAATAATTATGTTCAAAAGTTGATAACCCTGTATATTAATAGAAGTACAAGATCAGAATCAGAAGTACATGTTAGACCAAAACCACATGATGAAATAAAAAACCAAATGATGAAATAAAAACTTAAATGATGAAATAAAAACCCAAATGATGAAATGATATGATGTCTATAAATTCTATGAATTTGAATACAAATTCAGTTGATCTTTGAGATTATCAAACCAACCATAAAATTTCTTTGAACTCAAAGAAGAATTTTTTGATACAATGGGAGGGATTGGAATCATATCTCCCTCAATTAATAAATGAACACAGTGTTTATTGTTAAAAAAGGAAATGAAGATGGAATCTGATGGTTTTTTTACACCCATTTTCATAGGATTAAAATTAAAATTTGAATCCCATTAAATGGAAAAAATTGGCCTTGAATAATTATCTGGTATTATCTGACTCATATTCAACTTTGAAAGCCATTTTGAAGATGGAATCTTTTAATTAATTTCTTTAACATCAAGTCTTTGTTTTATCTTTTCTAGCTCTTTAGTAACACCATGGATCTTAGCATAGCATGCCTTATTTTTTTTTTAATGTTTCTATATTTTCCCTTTGGAATTTGAACCATCTGTTTTCATTACACCCAAGTTATTTAGCAATGACCCTGAATCCACAATTACCATCAACAAAAGTATCCCAAACCTTGCCCATGAACTTATGTAAGATCTCAGGTATTTGACTGAGGTATTTCAATTATGTTTCCTACAATCAAAACTCATTTAGCCAACATCCTAATAACATTAATTAAGTAAATACTCACCAAAAATGAGCTTCTGGTTGACTTCTCCACTTCTTCTTCTTCCTCAGAAGAGTATTCAGATTCCAAATGACGTTAGCCTAATTCACTTCCAGTCTCTTCCTCTGAAATTTGAAATTCAAATTCTGAGCCTGAGGACTTGGACTATCAACATCATATCACTATCAGTTCATTAAACCATTAAAATGAACACTTCTCAAAATAAAAAAGAATTATTATTTTTGGTCTTTTTGGTGCCCTTCTAACCCTTTTTAACTCTTAATTTCACTTTACACATGCTCAAATATTGAAAGTTCATGTGAGATGTCTTTTGATTTGGGTCAAATTTGGCTGGACTGTAATAATTTTGGCTTTAGCCTTGGCCTTGAAATCAAAGTTTTTGCATGCTTTACCAGGTATTTGAAAATCTGCACTTCAACTTCTTCAGGTTGTCCCATAACAATTGAACTCAGCATCTCAAAAAATTGACAAGATTTGAGCACTGGATCAATGTCAACCTTTCAAAAATAAAAACCACCAGTCATTAGTAAATACATTCAGGAATCATCAATCAAAAATCATTCATCAAAAAGCCATTCAAAAAATCCATCAATCCAACCTACCAAACTGGAAGGGTTATAGTCAACATATTCTCCACCATCAATCTTTCTAAATTTCCTTTTTAGTTGAATTGTATTTAGCCCATCTTTCATGCCTTCCTTAACACCAGAGATTCTCCTCAGTTGAGGATGCACTGAGGGGTTTGAAGATGGTTGATGATGATGTTAGTCATATCTAATGGAGGGGAGCCATGTGGGATCTGCTACTGTGAAACTTTCATGGATCATCCATTGACATCACAAATTCCTTGTATGAGTTTTCCTTTTAAATTTGGTGATGATTGGCCCTGTTTATATTTCATGCCTGTTGCATGCTAGGTCTAAATATTCTTCTCTCTTTAACTTTGTTGTCAGAGTGTAGCCATGCATGGATGCCCATTTTTGGAAAAGAAAATCCTTATTCTTCCCTAATAGGAAAGGCTCTCACAGGAGGAGGGTAAAGGGGTTCTGGCACCTCATAGTTACATAGTTAAATCAGTTTCCTCAAAATCAAATCAATGAAACTGCCCACAAAATTTTGCACACCACCAACAGTCAATTCAACTTTTGAAACATCTTGTTCCTCAATTTTAACCCTAGATGAGGATGAAATTGGGGCTTCCAATATTTTATTTCATAAATAACTACTCAAATCCCTAGCTTCTGCTACAGCTTTATTAACAGCAATATAAATTAAGTCCTTCAGCACAGCCATGTTGAAACCAGGGGGGCTTGGGCTTGCCACTGTTCCCATATCCCAAAAAAACCAAATAAATTTCAGTTATCAACCCAAATTTTGATTCAAAAACTCCAAATCATGCTCAAGTTTGGGCTGAGAAAAATAAAATCATCCAACAGGGAAAGGTATTTGTTTTGCCAATAGGCAGATTCCAGTTTTCAACTTTGAAGAATGAAGTTTGCTAACTTCTTTTTATGGTCCAATAGTCCCACCATGTATGTACCATCCCCAAATTTGGGTTGAAAGAACTCAAATGTGGTCCTTGGGTGCCTAGGTACCCCTAATTACCCCCTAAAATGGCCCATTTGGGGATATTTTTCCCCAAATGGGCCAAAAGTGTCAATCAAGAAACATGCAAGTGGTGAGTGGTTCTGTTTTCCACTCTTTGAGTTTTAAACCTCTGCTAACAATTCATGTGGTTTTTGAAAGACGTTTCACTCCTGTTTGCAACCCAGGGTTGTGAATTTAACACCCCCCTATTACATTTTATTCAAGAAAAATCATATTTTCATATTTTTTCATAGTGTTTTGAATTTATAAAGTTCTTTTGAGATAGTTAAACATTTATTTGCAGAATTTATGTGTTTTGTTTCTTTAATTCTTGTGGAAAAGGTATTTAAATACCATTATAAATATTAAATTTTGTTCAAAAACAGTGATTTTGGATATTTTTTATTTCAATTGATGTAATTTATGAGTTTTTCTCTCTCAACTGAAAAATAGTGTTTAATCCTCTCCAAAAATAAATGAAATTTTTTTTTTATGTTGCAAACAGTTGTATATAGATCCAACTGTAAATATTCCATGTTGTGCAAAAAAAATGACTTTTAATTGTTTTTCTCATTTTTATTATATCAAATGAAGTTAGTTTTCATATCTGAGTTCAGATCTGAATTTCTTTCAAAAAAGATTTTATTTATTGTACTTTTTTCATTTTATATTAAATCAATTGGTGGCAAAATTTGAATTATCTGAAAGACTTGACCCCAAGCAGATCTAAAAGGGGATCTGGATACCTTATTTCACCCCCCCAAGGTTTTAATTGTTGTTTATAGGCCTTCACCACCCAAAAAATCCTCAAAAAGTAAATTTTACCATCCCTTGAAGTTCTTTCAACCTCCTTAAAAGATTTTCACACATCCTCAAAAGCCATATTTTATCATCTCAGGCAGTCCTTCAGACCATAAAAAGGTATACAAAACATTCAATTTTTATATTCACAATTTTTTTTGATTTAAAAAACTTCCTAAGGCTATACTGCCATCCTGGAGTGTGAAAAAACACTAAGAAATTGATTTAGTAAAAGAATAACTATATTCATACCTTTTTTTGAAGAGAACATGATTTCAGAAGAAAAATAAAGCCAAAATTATGCCTTCTTCAAAAAAATGTGTGGATTCAGTATCTGTGAACAGGAAAATCTAACCTTAAACTTGTGGACATCTTTCTTATATTCTGTTTAAATTCTGATTTTATGGAAGGTTTTCCAAAAAACTGTAACTTTTGAGGCACAAATCTAGCCTTGAAAATGAAAATATCTTCCTTATATTTTTTTAAAAATGCTGATTTTATGGAAGTTTTTCCAGCACATCTAACTTTTCAAAAATGGGGGTATGAAAATTTTTGAGGGGGTTTCTGTCCCTCCAAATCAGGCAAAATTTCACACAAAATAAAATAAAATCAAAATTGTATTTTGGAAATATTCTTGAACTTTTTTCCTCAATATCTTCTAGAATTTTTAGCCTTCAAGTTTTTACAGGGCCTGAAAAAGAGCTCCAAGAATAATTTTTGGAGTTTTTTTAGAACTTTAGGCACCTTCAACATCTGCAACAAAGTTCAATTGAAATCATCAAGGGGAATTTGGGGAACATTTTTGACCTTTTTACACAAATTAATAGAAAATCTTAGGCTGCATTCATTAAAAGAGATTGTAAAATCCCTTTCAATCATCTATTGAATTTTTGGAGCTATTCTTTTGACTGAAAATATTGACCTGAAATTTATAAATTAAGCTCCTTTCTGTTTTTTTTCTCTAAATTTTTAACCTCTTCTGAATGAATAATTTCATACTAAATATGATTCTGGGTGATTTCATGCTCTCTTTTCAGCGCTTTACATGGATGAATCCTGTCAAAAACAATCAAATCACATCCATCAACCCACTAAAATCCATGAACCTCCATTCAGAAACACTATTCACTCATCATCACTCACCATACTGCAAGAAACTTGAGTCAACCCTTCAAAACACCAAATAAACCCTCCTTATTTCAAATATATAAAAAAAAACTATTTTACTCATCAATTTTTTCCCTCTTTCATTAATCCTAAAATCAAATCCTTTTCAAATAAATCAACTCAATAAAAAATTAAAATTGAACTTAAATGAAACCTTCAATTCTCTGAATATGGCTTTCCACTAAAATTATTTGAATGAATACTTTTTAAAATTCATTATTTTTATTTATTCTATCCAAAATTTTCAACTCATAAATGAACTAAAATCAAGAAAGAAATCTAATGTCAAAATTTCTGAAGAGACAATCCACTAATTTTTCAGAAATTTTTATCCAGTTGCTTCATAAGATCCTTCTTCTAATTCCTGGAATTATTCCCATAGCTGGAACCCTTTTTCTGTTCCTCTTCAATATCAACAATGGAAGGATACAGATCCAAAGGAGGTAGTTTGAGTAAAGACCACATAAACCTTTAGTTAATTGTTTCCTCAGACACTTCCAATGTAATTTAAGAATCCCTTGTTTGAGCCCTCCTTCTCTGGCAAGCCCTTTTCTTCCCATCTCTCTGTATGTTTTTCAAACTATCTCCTTCCATATTTTTCCCTCCCAACCATATACTTTGATTGGGGTGAGGATCAAGATGGAAATCAATTTGTTGTCTAAAATTTTTAGTTAGGTGGGAGAAGAATGGGCTGTCAAGAAAGGGTGGTCAAAGGGTTGGAATGACAGGTTGCATAGCATGGAATCACCAAAAAAACATTCATTAGTCTGTTATAATCAACATAGATGATCAAGAAACATAGAAAATATCAAAAAATTACCAGTGAATTGTCCTACAAAAAAAATTAAAACAAGGGGTCAGTCCCCTTGTTAATCATGAGGAAGGAGGAGGAGGAGGAGGATGGTGGGCAGGTGAGGTGGTGGCCTTGCAAATTGATTGATGAATCAATCAGCAAACAAATGATCAACTGATTGCCAATTGATTGAAGAGGAGGAGAAGGGGGATGAAGTGGAGGAGGATGAGGAGGAAGGGAAAAGGAGGAGGGGGGGTGCCAACCAAGGAACAAGGAAGAAAAAAAATCTAAAAGGAGGAGGAGGAGGAGGGAGTTCAGCACCAATCCATTGAGGAGGAGGAGTGGGGGGGGGCTGAGCAAAGAACAAGGAATATGGGGACCTGGATAAGGAGGAGGATAACTGGGTGAGATTGGAGGTGGAGGTGGATGGTGAGGTGGTGGTGGAGGTGGATGGTGAGGTGGTGGTGGTGGTTGAGGTGGTTTGGTGAAGGAAAGGGAGGAGTGGACCAGTATTTTGGTGGGATGAGGTGGGTTCTTTGGAAGTTTTTATTCTGTTTTTTGCCCAAGTCCACCCAAAAAAAACAAAAAAAAACAGATTCAGCCTAGGATTCTTGGTTGAACAACCAAAACCAAAAGAAATTCTGTGATGTGATATTTCACCTATTTAAAAACCAAATGCTACTCATCAAAGTGAGCAGGTTTTAGGGGTAGAATCAGCTCTCTCATTGCCAAAGATGAGGTACAAGATGAGACCGGTATGACTTGAGGAGGATTGGGAATGTCTTTGTCAAATATTTTTTCCCATTCATCTTTGATGTTGGACAGAAGGATGTGAAGGATTGCACAAGTGATAATCCAGTTGATGAGGGTCTTTTTGTCTTTGGAATTTTGAAGCTGGTTTTGAATTTCCCTTAAGGTGGCCCATCTTCTTTTCAGGATTCCTATGGAATGCTCAATTCAAATGTGTCATTGGGAAAGATGATAGTTGAAATCAGTTTTGGCTTGATCATTTGATGAAACATTGCCATATGCTGGAACCACATAATTACTGCTAGCATAAGCTGAATTGGCCCAAAGGTATTGATCTTGGTCAAATTAGTTATCTGTTTTTTTGGAAGTCTGCATCCAATTGAAAACATGTGAATCATGACAAGAACCTGGAAGGCCAGCATGGAGGGATATGAACTTATTTTTTTCATCAAAAACAAGTTTTAGTTCCACAGAGTATCTATACAAACAGATAAAACATATTTTTTCAGTGTGTTATCAAAGTTTTAATCAAAGTCTTTGGAAAATAAATGAATCAATTGCCTTTTATTCCAATCAAAATAGTGATTGCCATTTGGCTTGGGTTTTTGACTCCAGGGGATAGTGGTTCCATCAACAAAACCAATGCAACTGGGAAAGCCTTCAGTCTCCATTACTTGAGATACCTCCTTGCTTTCTTCTTGGGTTGGCCAACAAAGGAACCAGCAATTTAAAGATAGGATAGCAATCATGCCTATTCTGGTGTATAAGTCAATGGATCCATAACTGACAAAGAATAGATTTTCTAATTGATCAATTGCTGCTCCATTTCCATTTAATCCCAATCTACAAATAGAAATGGCCACTTGGATAGCTGGATTGCTTTGAGGATTCCAAGAATTGTCCTGGAATATTTGGTGGTCTTCAATCATCCCCAAAAGTTTCATGAATGAAGGCAATAAAGTTCAGAACAGTTGCTGGAAGCTTAAGTTGGGGAGTAGATGAAGCTTTTACCTTTCATACATAGGATTGTGGAGAGTGTGTCTTCTTAAAACCATGTATTGATTTTCCAATGGAGAATTCAAAGCTAACCAAGTTGATTCCAAATTGTAGTCTGGATCAGATTCTGAATCAGATTCAAATGATAGAAAAAGTTCAGTCAGATTTTTTTTTGTTTTCAAATTGTTGTGGGAAGTTTGATTTGACATGTTGAGAAAGCTGGTAATTTGATGTGGGGTGATGAGATGATGATGGGATGTGTGTGATGTGATCAAGATTTGAAGTGATGGAGATGTGAAACAATGGAGATGTGAATCAATGTAGATGAGATTTCTGTGATGTGATGGAGATGGGATTGGTATGGATTTGCTGAGGTGGAGGTGTGGATGGGTGTTTTCATGTGATGGATGGTGGATGGATGATAATGGTGTTTTTGATGTTTGAAACCCGCCATTAAAAATGGCGGGTTTGCTAACTTTGATACACCCTAATTCTAATATAATAAAAGTATGCAATTTTGGATGATATCAAATTTGTCACAAAATCCAATTCAAATGTCAATTATATTTTGATGATATCAAATAATAAATAATAAATGATAAATAATAAATAATAAACAATAAACAATAAACAATAAACAATAAATAATAAATAATAAACAATAAACAATAAATAATAAATAATGAATAATAAATAATAAATAATAAATAATAAATAATAAATAATAAATAATAAATAATAAATAATAAATAATAAATACTAAATAATAAATAATAAATAATAAATAATAAATAATAAATAATAAATAATAAATAATAAATAATAAATAATAAATAATAAATAATAAATAATAAATAATAAATAATAAATAATAAACAATAAATAATAAATAATAAATAATAAATAATAAATAATAAATAATAAATAATAAATAATAAATAATAAATAATAAATAATAAATAATAAATAATAAATAATAAATAATGAATAATAAATAATAAATAATAAATAATAAATAATAAATAATAAATAATAAATAATAAATAATAAATAATAAATAATAAATAATAAATAATAAATAATAAATAATAAATAATAAATAATAAATAATAAATAATAAATAATAAATAATAAATAATAAATAATAAATAATAAATAATAAATAATAAATAATAAATAATAAATAATAAATAATAAATAATAAATAATAAATAATAAATAATAAATAATAAATAATAAATGATAAATGATAAATAATAAATAATAAACAATAAACAATAAACAATAAACAATAAATAATAAATAATAAATAATAAACAATAAATAATAAATAATGAATAATAAATAATAAATAATAAATAATAAATAATAAATAATAAATAATAAATAATAAATAATAAATAATAAATAATAAATAATAAATAATAAATAATAAATAATAAATAATAAATAATAAATAATAAATAATAAATAATAAATAATAAATAATAAATAATAAATAATAAATAATAAATAATAAATAATAAATAATAAATAATAAATAATAAATAATAAATAATAAATAATAAATAATAAATAATAAATAATAAATAATAAACAATAAACAATAAATAATAAATAATAAATAATAAATAATTAATAATAAATAATAAATAATAAATAATAAATAATAAATAATAAATAATAAATAATAAATAATGAATAATGAATAATAAATAATAAATAATAAATAATAAATAATAAATAATAAATAATAAATAATAAATAATAAATAATAAATAATAAATAATAAATAATAAATAATAAATAATAAATAATAAATAATAAATAATAAATAATAAATAATAAATAATAAATAATAAATAATAAATAATAAATAATAAATAATAAATAATAAATAATAAATAATAAATAATAAATAATAAATAATAAATAATAAATAATAAATAATAAATAATAAATAATAAATAATAAATAATAAATAATAAATAATAAATAATAAATAATAAATAATAAATAATAAATAATAAATAATAAATAATAAATAATAAATAAGAAATAAGAAATAAGAAATAATAAATAATAAATAATAAATAATAAATAATAAATAATAAATAATAAATAATAAATAATAAATAATAAATAATAAATAATAAATAATAAATAATAAATAATAAATAATAAATAATAAATAATAAATAATAAATAATAAATAATAAATAATAAATAATAAATAATAAATAATAAATAATAAATAATAAATAATAAATAATAAATAATAAATAATAAATAATAAATAATAAATAATAAATAATAAATAATAAATAATAAATAATAAATAATAAATAATAAATAATAAATAATAAATAATAAATAATAAATAATAAATAATAAATAATAAATAATAAATAATAAATAATAAATAATAAATAATAAATAATAAATAATAAATAATAAATAATAAATAATAAATAATAAATAATAAATAATAAATAATAAATAATAAATAATAAATAATAAATAATAAATAATAAATAATAAATAATAAATAATAAATAATAAATAATAAATAATAAATAATAAATAATAAATAATAAATAATAAATAATAAATAATAAATAATAAATAATAAATAATAAATAATAAATAATAAATAATAAATAATAAATAATAAATAATAAATAATAAATAATAAATAATAAATAATAAATAATAAATAATAAATAATAAATAATAAATAATAAATAATAAATAATAAATAATAAATAATAAATAATAAATAATAAATAATAAATAATAAATAATAAATAATAAATAATAAATAATAAATAATAAATAATAAATAATAAATAATAAATAATAAATAATAAATAATAAATAATAAATAATAAATAATAAATAATAAATAATAAATAATAAATAATAAATAATAAATAATAAATAATAAATAATAAATAATAAATAATAAATAATAAATAATAAATAATAAATAATAAATAATAAATAATAAATAATAAATAATAAATAATAAATAATAAATAATAAATAATAAATAATAAATAATAAATAATAAATAATAAATAATAAATAATAAATAATAAATAATAAATAATAAATAATAAATAATAAATAATAAATAATAAATAATAAATAATAAATAATAAATAATAAATAATAAATAATAAATAATAAATAATAAATAATAAATAATAAATAATAAATAATAAATAATAAATAATAAATAATAAATAATAAATAATAAATAATAAATAATAAATAATAAATAATAAATAATAAATAATAAATAATAAATAATAAATAATAAATAATAAATAATAAATAATAAATAATAAATAATAAATAATGAATAATAAATAATAAATAATAGATAATAAATAATAAATGATAATTAAAAATTAAAAATTCAAAAGTAAAAAGTAATAAGTAATAAGTAATAAGTAATAGGGCATATCAAAGTTAGAAAAACCCCCATTAGAAATCTGCCCTTTTTTGACAAAACCCGCCATTTCATCCATCCACCATCCATGGCATGCAAAACACCCATCCACATCTCCAACTCATCAAATTCATACGCATGAAACACATCTCATCTCCATTGCTTCACATCTCCATCACTTCAAATCTCCATTGCTTCACATCTCCATTGCTTCACATCTCCACTGCTTCACATATTCATTGCTTCATATCTCCATTTCTTCACATCTCCATTGCTTCACACACATTCCATCATCATTAAATCTCCATTGCTTCACATATCCATTGCTTCACACACATCCCATCATCATCAAATCACCATCTTTCTCAACATGTCCAATCAAACTTCCTGGCAGCAAGTTGAAAACAAAAAAAAGCTGGCTGAACTTTTTTTATTATTTGACTTGGATTCAGAATCAAATTTGGAATCAACTTGGTTAGCTTTGAATTCTCTATTGTAAAAGCAATACATGGTTCCAAAAAGACGCACTCTCCACAAACCTATGTATGAAAGGCAAAAGCTTCACCTACTGCCCAACTTAAGCTTCCAGCAACTGTTCCAAACTTTGTTGCCTTCTTTCATGAAACTTTTGGAGATGATTGAAGACCACCAAATCTTCCAGAAAAATTCTTGGAATCCTCAAAGCAATCCAGCTATCCAACTGGCTGTTGCTCCTTGTAGATTGGGATAACATGGAAATGGAGCAGCAATTTGTTGATTAGAAAATTTATTCTTGATCAGTTATGGATCCATTGACTTTACACCAAAAGAGTCATGATTTCTATCCTATTTTTCTGTTTCTTGTTCATTTGTTGGCCAACCAAAGAAGACTGCAAGGAGATATATCAAGTAATGGAGACTGAAGGCTTTCCTGGTTGCATTGGTTTTGTTGATGGGACCACCATCCCCTTGAGTCAAAAACCCAAGCTATCTGGCAACCATTATTTTGATTGGAAAAAAGGCAACTAATTCATTTCCATTCCAAAGACTTTGATAATACACTGAACAAATTTGTTTTATTGGTTTGTATAGATACTCTGTGGAACTACAACTTGTTTGTGATAACAAAAAGAAGTTCATATCCCTCCATGCTGGCCTTCTGGGTTCTTGTAATGATTCATATGTTTTCAATTGGATGAAGATTTCCCAACAACCAGATAGATACTTTGAACAAGATCAATACCTTCTGGCCACTTCAGCTTATTCTAATCCTAGGCTGACTCCTGTTTTTTTTTTTTTTTTTTTTTTTTTTTGGTGGATTTAGACAAAAACTCAAACCACAACTTCCAATTCAGCCACCTCACCCCACCAAAACACCTGTCCAATCCTCCCTCCTCATCACAAAACCATCACCTCACCAAACCAAACCACTGGTCCACACCTCCCTCCTCCTCACCAAACCACCTCACCATCCACCTCCACCTACCTCCAAGTTCACCTGGTCAACCTTCTCCTTATTCTTATTTTCTCAGTTCCCAAGGTAAGCCCCTCCCCCCTCCTCCTCCTTGATTCATTGGAGCTGACCTCTGCCCTCCTCCTTCTCCTTTTACAAGTTCCAGGCCATTCATCCCTCCTTGCTCAGGCCCACTTGTAATCTCCCTTTCTCAGGCCCACTGGTAAGCTCCCTTGCTCAGCACCACCGCTAAGCACCCCCCCTCCTCCTGCTCTCCTTCTTCCCCCTCCTCCTGCTCCCCATCTTTCCCCACCATCACCTTGCCTGTCAACAATCAATCAATTGCTTGCCGGTTGACCAATCAATTGATTTCTTGCTGATCAATCAATTGCTTTCTGGTTGATCAATCAATTGATTGACCAACTGGTGACATGCCCCCCCTTCAGCTCCTCCTCCTCCTCCCAGTTCTTTAGAATTTAACTGACATTTTTTTTTTGGTGAGAAATTACAAGTAACGTTCTTGTTATTTTCTATTTTATATGTTGGTTGATCATCTACCTGGTTTATACCAGACTGATGTTTTTTTTTTAGTAGGAGAATTTCCGGTATTGTTTTTGTTATTTTCTATGTTTGTTGATCATCTAAGTGGTTTATACCAGACTAATGACCGTTTTTTTGCTTTTTTTCTTTTATTCAATGCAATTCAATTGGACATTCCACCGCTTTGACCACCCTTTCTTGACGGCCCATTCTTCACCCACCAAACTCAAAATGTTACAACTAATGGATTTCCATCTTGATCCTCACCCCAATGAAAGTATATGGTTGGGAGGGAAAAAGATGGAAGCAGATAGTTCAAAAAACATACAGAGAAGTAGGAAGAAAAGGGCTTGCCAGAGAAGGAGGGATCAAATGTGGGATTTGGAAATTGCATTGGAAGTGACTGAGGAAAGAATTAATGAAAAGTTTGTTTGGTCTTCACACAAACAACATCCCTTGAACCTTTATCCTTCCATTGTCAAAAAAAATCAAAAACCCATCCCTGAAGAGTGGGAACAGGCAAAACAGAAGATCAAACTGTTCAATTTCTTCAGCTCTGGAAAAGTATATGTTCAAGATCAATCGGATCATGAGGCTATGGTTTCCATCATCCAATTGATCCCTTTGAATGAACTCTCTGAGAAAGAGAAGAAGGACATCAAGTCAGTAACAACATTCCTTCATCAATCCAAAAAAATTATCAACACTTTTGGTCCCTCAAGATCTTGGGGTGGGAAAATGTGGGCAATTGGATTCCAAAAACTGATGGACCCTTCTGAACTATTTTGACAATATTTTAAGAAAGATTCTGTTAAATCCTCCCTTAAAGAGTAGTATTTTTTGAACCTTAGTTCTGACAAGTTCTCTCAAATATTGGGCCAAATGTTTCAAAAATTAGCCAAACTTTCATTTGATTCCAACCGTGAAGCTATGATGGAAAAAAAATCCCTTCCTTCTCCTCATTGGAATTCGGATCTGGCATTACTGCTTTTTACCCTTCACCTCACATCACCTTCACCTCAGACTCCTTCTATAAATTGCCCCATATTGACCAAGTTGATTTCTCTGACTATTCCTTTTTACTTGTGGTCCCCACCAAAAAGTTTAATGGACAACTTATTGACAACAAGAATGAATATCAAGTATCCAATGGCCAATTTGTGTTCCCAGACTTGCATTTTGGGATTTATTTCAAACAAAAGGATATTGTGAAAATGGTTTGGGCAGCAAACAAGTACAAACACTGTACTTTTCTTGCAGTGGATACTGCCACCCATACTGGGATGGCCATGTCCATGCAAATCAATAGAACAACTCAAAAAACTAGCAAAGACTTGGCCAGTGGCAAAATATAGCTTAGGAAAAAATATAAATAAAAATAAAAAAGATTTTTTCATTAGTTGTGTTAAAAATACTCTCAAACGTTGTTTCAATCAATTTTTTTTTGTTTTTATTTTTAAAATTTTTATCAAAGTAATTATATTTAAAAACCAATCAATCAATTAATTTCCTTTATTTCATCCACAGTTCTACTGCTACCAATACATGCCATGGCTATCAAGAACCTATCTTTTTTTTCTGTGGCTAGCCTTTCCCTCTCCTTTTTGAGTTGGTCTTGCTCTTGATCCTTCTCCTTTTCCTCTTTTTGAAACTCCAGCTTGGCCTGTTTGATTTGCCACTCAGCATCCAAATTGTGTTGATGAGCCAAACTATCATCTTTCCACTTTTGAAAATCCATAGCCAGTTAACAATCCCACTTCTCTTTTCCATATTGAAGTTTTGTGGATTCTATTTGTGATTTCACTGTTTTTTGGAGGGGAATAGGAATGAGCTTGTTTTTGAAAGAAAGTAAAATCAATAAATGAACTTACTTGAAGCTTTCTTCTCCATGAGATCCTCAAAGCCAGAAAAAGTTGAAGTGTTTCTCTGCTTTTGACGGCTAGTAGGGTTGATTTTGATGTAATTGGAGGCCTTTTGCTTTCCGTTTGCAGAGGAGGTTTGTGTGGGAACATCATTGCTCTCATTTGAAGGGGATGTGGAAGGCCCCATTGGATTGAGTATTTTGCCATTCAGGAATGGATGAGCCTTTTTTTTTACAATCTGAGTCAGTCAGGACTAACCAGACAGAAGAGAAAAGATCTTGGTTCCTTACTTGAGCAGATGATTCCAATGGGGTGATACAGGAATAACTTGCTTCTCATTGGCCAAGTTGTTAATTTCTTCCACCCCAGGAAGAGAGCAATCCAAAGAAGGAAGTGAGGGGTCCAAGGAAGGGTTTGAGTTTTTGATCAATGCTGATATAGACGTGATTGGAGCTGATTCTGTTGGAATATCCTCCTCCACATCAGATTGGGGCCACTCATAGGTTTCATTGGGATCATCATTGCTAGGCCAAGCATCAACAGCCAGGTCCTCAGCATCAACTGAATCTGATTGTTGGGTATCAAAAGCTGCTAAAGGGGTGATATTGGCCTTCTTTCCAAAGATTTCATCCATTTTAACATAAAAAGGACAAATGGAGTCCAACTTATCAACCAAAAACTTGATTCCCTTGGCTTTATTGGAGTTGGTGATACCAAAGCCGGTGGAGATTGAAATTGAGTGGGCTTTTTTGTACTTGGTTCAATAGTTCTTGAATTGCTCCCGCATCTGTTTGAATGAAAGATCCAGCCTAAATTTGGTTTTATTCTTGATTTCATTGGACATCAGGAGATAAACATTAAACTTACAGGATGGAGGTTGGCCAAGTTGTGTTTCATTGTCAGATCCAAAGAAAGCATTTTAGTTGGATGGAGTTTTGAGCCAGTTTACCAGGATGATGTGATCAGCTCTCTTGAGCTCACTTGAGCCTTTGGAAGCTGATGGGGGAGGATTTTTGGATTTTGAGTTCCTGGGGTATTTTTGCTTTGGTTGAGTGGACTTGCGGGGGAAGTGTTGCTGAGGGGCCATTTAAAAAGAGTAAGTGGGATGGAGTGATGAAGCAATAAAGCACAGTTAGGATGTGATGAAAGGGGGGATGGAGTGATGAAGCAATGAAGAAATGAGAGGATGGATGTGATGAAAGCAATAAAGTGATGACAGTGATAAAGCAAGGTGAGAGTGATGAAGTGCAATGAAGCAATGAGAGTTATCAAGTGATGAGGATAGCAATGAAGCAATGAGAGTGATCAAGTGATGAGGATAGCAATGAAGCAATGAGAGTGATGAAGTTATGAGGATAGCAATGAAGCAATGAGAGTTATGAAGTGTTCCAATAAGGTTGGAGGATGAAACCAGGGGTGATGATGTGGAATGACGCGTGGTTGATATTTTTAAGGCCTTTATATACTTTATTTGAAAAAACCCATTTATTTTCAGGTAACTTTGACACTTCTGATGTGAAATAAGTGGGTTTTTTTTTATTTTTAATGGCGGGTTTGAAATGGCTGATTAGGGTTGAAACCTGCCATTAAAAAATGGAGGGTTTGCTTAACTCTAGTAAGCCCTAATAATTAGTAAATAATAAATAATAAAGGATAAAGGATAAATTATAAATGATAAATAAAAAAATGTTTATACTTTGTAGATTATTTTTTATTTATTATCAATTCTTATTTATTATTACTTCTTATTTATTATTACTTCTTATTTATTATTACTTCTTATTTATTATTACTTCTGATTTATTATTACTTCTTATTTATTATTACTTCTTATTTATTATTACTTCTTATTTATTATTACTTCTTATTTATTATTACTTCTTATTTATTATTAATTCTTATTTATTATTACTTCTTATTTATTATTACTTCTTATTTATTATTACTTCTTATTTATTATTACTTCTTATTTATTATTACTTCTTATTTATTATTACTTCTTATTTATTATTTACTGTCTATTATTCATGAATAATTGTTTTTTATTTCTTATCTATGATTTATCATCTATCATCTATTATCTGTCTCTATTATTTTTATTTGTTTTATTTATCATCTATCATCCAGTATTTATGTTGGTTGTTTATCATAAATGATCTATGGTTCATGCTTAAAATTTTTGAATGAAATTTTTAAGGAATTAAAACCATTTTAAAAATCTGGAAAAAAAAGTTCTGTGGGCTTTAGAAACCCAGTTATGCAGCTGCAAATCAGATTTTCAAAATTAAAGTTTCTTGAAACACCTGTGAATTGAAGGAAATACCTGTGTAGCTTTTAGTTCATCTACTTCAATAAAAAGATTGAAAAAGCTCACAAACCTGGCCTGGAGTCAATGTTGTTGGGTTTTTATTCATTTACCAATGTTTTTATGCAACCCTTGCATTGACACTGTGCAAATTCAATACTGCACTGGACAAAGCCCATACCACACTGGGAAAAGCCCATACTGCACCAGGCAAACGCCATGCCTCCCCAAATTTTACAGCATATACTAGTGGTCATGTAAAATAACTGTGAATCTAAGGGTTGGGGACATGAAAAAACTAATTCCATTATAACATTCTTATATCTAATTTAATTTCCAGTTCAAACTTATCATATTTTTTTCTTATTCACTGTTTGCTATAATTTCCACATTTTTATAAATTATATGGTTGGAAAATTCCTTGTTCTCAAAATTATGTGACCTTTTTAGTTGTGAATTTTTTCAAATTATCTTAATTCATAATCTTATTTAAACTTAATTCAATGAAATTTTTACACTGTGCATTTTCCAGTTTTCCTTTCTATAAAAACACCTATCTTTTAACCTTAACCTCCTTTGAAAGATTTATTGCAAGTTGAACAAAATTTCAGATCAGTGCTTGTTTTAATTTCAACTTGGAGAATATTTACTTAACTTTTAGAATTTTCTTATTCATTCCATTTTCATCCATTCCTCCAATTTTCTCAAGTTTTTGTGTGATAGGCTGTAGCTGTAGGGGGGCCCAACAGCCCTTCCCTCCCCCAAAAAACTTTCAACCAGGTGGGCAAAAATTTTTAAACCTGTACAATTCTAGAAAACCACATTTCAATTTAAAATTATGATGAAACCAAATTTCAATCTGTAATTCTTTAAAAACCTTATAAATGATGGGAAAAATCCCAAATTTTTCTATTTATATTCTCTTTGTCTCATACCATGCCTTTTTTTAGCCCACTCCTTTTTTATTTATCTTGCTTTCATATTAATCAGTTCCAATAGAGTCAATTGATCCAAGGCCTATATATAAGGATTAGCTATTAAATAAATTATTCTGTGCAATTCTCTGAAAATCTTGGAAACATTTTGAACCCAGTAAAGATGAATGGAATTTTGACACATGGTTTGAGCAGGGCCTTTTTTTAGATTTATTCAATATAAATGGTTCTAAAATAAAAGATTATCTGCACAATAGAAAAAAAATCTTTTAAAACAAATATTTATCTGATTAACATCCAAAAATAAAAAATATGGTTAATTTCACTTTTCAATAGAAAAGGAGGACATGGAAAAATTTGAGGAAATAATAGCAAAAATCATCATATCCAGTCTTAGGCTTGATCACTCAGTCAATTATTTCTTTTGGGCTGGTAATTTTTTGAATTTTCACAGAAGGTTTTTGGTCCAAGGAATTATTCAAATATTTTAGAAATGAAATTTTTAAATTTTTTTTGTTCCATTTGATGCACAAATTAAGATGAATGAATTGTAAAATTATCATAGAAGCTGAACCATTGTCCTTTTTAAGATTGATTCATCAAGAACTGAAAACCTTTTTTGATCACCAAACAGAAGCAATATTTTTCTAAAATTTGAGAATACACAATTTTTAGTCATGAAAAATTTCCAGGATTTTTTTTTTGAAACCCAAAAACCCAATTTTTAAGTAGGAGCTAAGATTAGGCTGAAAAAAAATCATCGAATGGTCTGATGTAAAACACAATCCCTACTCCCAGAAACTGATTTAAATTTTTGTATTAGTCCATCCTGGAATCAATAATGTGGCAAAAGGAACACTTTCAAATTCATAATTCAGCAGAAAAAAAACTGGCCAGAATTACCCAAATCAAAAGCTCAAATGATTCAAATGATGTTTGATTGGAAAAATCCACCATTTCTAGTATGATATTTTTGGCTATTGAAGTTGATTTCAAATTAAAAAAGGATTTGATTCCATATGATATACAAAGATTGTTAACTAAGGCTAAGGGTAATTTAAAACTACACATTTTCAAAAAATTCTTGGAATAGAGTGCAATAAGTGTACAAATCAACACTCCATATACTCTATAAAAAAATCTCATAGAAGAAAGGTCTGATTGATTGACTACATAAAAAACCTTTAGCATGCTAATGAGGTAAGAATTACCACAAAATATGTGGAACAAATCTGTAAAACCACTGTGATATAAGAATATAAATACTAATCAGAGAAACCAATGGAAATCATCCCATGATCTTTGGTTTTGAAAATATTTCAAAACCTATCTTCTTCACTGCTTTGGTTTAAAACCTTATAATAACACAATCAAATCTAATATGAAATCAAAATTTTAGAATAAATGAAGGAATTAAATAATAATTTTATATCATATTGGAATGGACCATGGGAAACCAAATTTTGACAATTGTGCCATTATAATCTAATAATTCATGAGTTCAAATTTTATGACTATAACATACCTAGCCTTTTTCTTTCAAATATTAAATTCATTCCTCATGAAATGGAATAAGATAGACTTGAAGAATTCAATTCAGTCATCCACCCAATAGGTACCTCAAAATCTCAATTCATGCAACAAGAATACCACTTATAAAACTACCAAAATCCTTAAAACCCAATGAGGAAAACAAACCTTTCTACACATTTGATGAGTTCCTAATTCAAAATTATAGATTTATACCACCTCAAAAGCCAATAAACCCCAGATATTTCCTGTTCTTTCAACCCAATTACAATTTAGAACAATATAAAATCCATCTCTTTTTTTTCTTTGGGAGGGGGGGATCAAATTGTATAAGAATCTTTCAGAAAAAAAATCCCATTTAAAGTTCTCTAAGAATTTAAATAACTTATTCAAAAACAAAAGAAAAATTCCAAAATCTGGCTAAAGCCAATTCAGGACAGATTAGAGGCCATGAAAGATCTTAATTTGTGTTCAATTATCAAAATTACCCTAGGGATTAATCTCTTGGCTACAGTATGAGTATTAGAAAATACAAAATTAAAATAATAAGCTCTTTCATAAAATTTAAAAGCCTGCCTCTGTGGATCTGGAATCTCCAAGAAATTTAGGTGTTTTTTTTGTATAGAGAATCCTAAACTCCAACAGGAAAATTGGAAGCCCTAAAGACCATTCTGGCACTGGAAATTCAATACAAGGACCCAAAATTCATCAGATTGATTTTAAGAAACAATCTCTGGTTGAGAAGTTGGGGGAATAAATTTAGCTGGATCAAACCCTGGGGATAAATATTCCTGAAGAATTCTTTCTCAAAATAGTCAAAACAAAAAAGAAGAAAGAAAGAAACTTTCACATAATAAAATGGGGACTTTAATTATTCTATGCTTCCTTGAATCAGTTCTTATCTTCAATTTATCTTTTATCCATATCCTACTTACCACTGTATTTGTTTTACCACAGAATACAAGATTAAAATTCTGGCTCAATTATTTGGTAGATGACATGCTAATATCAATCAATCATGTGGTTTTTTTTCAATTATCTGGTAGAAAAATAATCAATCTATCAATGTAAATCTGAGGCCAATTCATAACCTAAATTTTATAAAATTCAACCAACTATAGGATTTTATTCATACTAAAAAGGAAAAATTTGATTCAAAATTCTTTAGGGGTTCTTAAATTATTTTTTTAATTAGGATCTCTTTCCTTTTGGGACACCATTTTTCAGATTACCAATACCCATCTGTTTCAATATTCCCAGGAATAAATAAAATTATGAATTGAATTTTATTTTAAAAACCTATTTGAAGTCATTAGGTCTTCTAAACTAATGGGAATTAACCACTTTGATCAAAATCTCATCTATTTTTTTGAGATTATCAAATAAATTATATATTTTTTTGAGATTATCAAATAAATTATATTAGTTCCTGTGAATTCAAACCTGGAATTCTAGATAATGTACTCTTTTATATTGAATTGAAACCATTGAGCTTTGTAATTAAATTAAATTTTCAAAAGAATACCTTCTATGTGTTTCTAGATCCTTAATTTTCCAATTATCTCAAGACAAGGGACAGGGAGATCCTAGATGGGCTACTTTCTTTTTAGTTTTTAGTCAATTTTTCTCGGGTAGTTCATTCAAGAATCATATCAGATTGTACCACCAAGGTAGGGTAAAAGGGTGATGTTGAATTCACGGCACCAGTCGTGTGGAAGCCGTGTACACGGCACCAGTCGTGTGGAAGCCGTGTACACGGCACCAGTCGTGTGGAAGCCGTGTACACGGCACCAGTCGTGTGGAAGCCGTGTACACGGCTCCAGGCGTGTGGGAGCCGTGCACACAGTCCCACACAGCCTGTGGGAGTCGTGTAGGGCCCCTCAACGCGTGGGGGCCCATACACTACTCCATATAATTTGTAATTTATAATTTATAATTTATTATCTATTATTATCTATTATTATTAATTATTTATTATTATTTATTATTTATTATTATTTATTATTTATGATTTATTATTATTTATTATTTATTATTTATTATTTATTATTTATTATTATTTATTATTATTTATTATTTATTATTATTTATTATTATTTATTATTTATTATTTATTATTATTTATTATTTATCATTTATTATTTATTATTTATTATTTATTATTTATTATTTATTATTTATTATTTATTATTTATTATTTATTATTTATTATTTATTATTTATTATTTATTATTTATTATTTATTATTTATTATTTATTATTTATTATTTATTATTTATTATTTATTATTTATTATTTATTATTTATTATTTATTATTTATTATTTATTATTTATTATTTATTATTTATTATTTATTATTTATTATTTATTATTTATTATTTATTATTTATTATTTATTATTTATTATTTATTATTTATTATTTATTATTTATTATTTATTATTTATTATTTATTATTTATTATTTATTATTTATTATTTATTATTTATTATTTATTATTTATTATTTATTATTTATTATTTATTATTTATTATTTATTATTTATTATTTATTATTTATTATTTATTATTTATTATTTATTATTTATTATTTATTATTTATTATTTATTATTTATTATTTATTATTTATTATTTATTATTTATTATTTATTATTTATTATTTATTATTTATTATTTATTATTTATTATTTATTATTTATTATTTATTATTTATTATTTATTATTTATTATTTATTATTTATTATTTATTATTTATTATTTATTATTTATTATTTATTATTTATTATTTATTATTTATTATTTATTATTTATTATTTATTATTTATTATTTATTATTTATTATTTATTATTTATTATTTATTATTTATTATTTATTATTTATTATTTATTATTTATTATTTATTATTTATTATTTATTATTTATTATTTATTATTTATTATTTATTATTTATTATTTATTATTTATTATTTATTATTTATTATTTATTATTTATTATTTATTATTTATTATTTATTATTTATTATTTATTATTTATTATTTATTATTTATTATTTATTATTTATTATTTATTATTTATTATTTATTATTTATTATTTATTATTTATTATTTATTATTTATTATTTATTATTTATTATTTATTATTTATTATTTATTATTTATTACTTATTATTTATTATTTATTATTTATTATTTATTATTTATTATTTATTATTTATTATTTATTATTTATTATTTATTATTTATGATTTAGTGGAGGCTACACAACTTGATTTTAGTTTTTTAGCGTGCCACACAACTCAAATGGGACCTTTAGCATGCCACACAGCCAATTTGAGTCGTGTAGCATGCCACATGGACCATTTGAGCCGTTTAGCATGCCACATGGCTCAATGAGCTGTGAATTTGAAATTACCCAGGGTAAAAATCCCCATATTAAGATATACCTGAACCTTCTCAAACTCTCAATCATGACTTCCTCATTAAAATTTCAATCATCAGATACTGATTCATCTATTTTATGTAACAATCTGGAAGCTATCAGCCTTTAAAGGTAACATAATTCACCAACATAAAATCATTTGAGATCTTTATTGAGTGTGGAAAATAAACCAAATATTACCACCTTTAGCCATTCTTTTGGGCCCATTCAAAAATATTTAAAGGAAATCATTTGTTTTTTTTACAAAACTATGGATGAGCCATCATTAAATCACCCATAATTTGATTGAATTTCATATCTGAAATCATCCTCTTGAAGATTTCTCTTGATTAAATCAATATTAAGCCTTAGGATTTTTTATTTAACAACTATTAGGGCCCATTATACTCAGACTATATTTCAACAGGGTCTTATCTGCTATACTATCCATTTTTTTATATATTCATGATGGCCTCATATTGGAAAATTTGAGATGAATCAGAACTCTTTAATGGATCATGGAAAGCCTGATGGTTGGAACCACCAAACCATCCTATCTCCTTAAAAAATCACATGAAATCTGACCTGTTGATCAAATCCTTTCCTAGAATATGAACATTTTAAATCTTTCATGGATTTTAAACTCAAAGATTAATAGATAGGGTAGGTGTAAGTGTTACCCATACAGTTTGCATTCTGAATACCCAAAAAACCCCACCAACTTGTATTTAAAATTTGGATCTATTCTCAATTTCAAACGTTTATTCTTTTTTCAATCTATACTTTTCTAATACATAACCCCATGATGATAAGATCTCAAAAAATCTTAACCTAACTGGTTCAAGATCATATTTTTTTTCAATCTCAGCCTGTAAGAATATTATTATTGTTTTTATTTATTCCTTTATTTTTTTTTTATTTGTATCAAGATCCTCTGTCCTCACAGGCAAAATATAAAAATTTATTGGTCTATATCAGAAGGCTAGTCTCAATTGAAACCTGAGGGGATTCCTTTCTATAGAAAAGGAGAAAGCCAAATAGAAACTATCATGGCTGATCAAGGTGGTAATTCACAATCTAAGATAAATTACAATAGAGTAATGCTTCTTTTTTTTGGGAAGAAGGAATCTAATGTGACAACATAAAGATTAAGCTGGATGAGAAGATTTCCATAGCAATAAAAAGTTTAAATGAATGATTTCAGGTAGGCCAACTGAATCCTGTTCAAAATCAAAGCCACAATCATGATAAGAAATTTCTGGATGAGACTGTTGACAGATGACCAAAGAATGAATTCATGGATCCAAACTAGGTACCTGTCTATATCACATAAGTCTGGATTGATTTTTGATTCAAATTGAAGAAAAAGGTTCCAGGATCAATCAGATAGAGATTGAATGTGGAACAGAGTCAGGAATCCCTATACTTGGAGTTCATGATTGATAGGTTGGGAATTACTGTAAGGTTGCTCTGATTTTATTTAGTCATTGCGCTTTCAATCTCATCAGCAGAGGATGATCCTGAGAGAGCTGAGTTGAATCTTGAGTTTAGATCTATGGTTAAACAATGGGGTTTTTGATTCTATAGATCAATTTCAAATCATGTCATATGATAAATAATGAGTCTTGTAAACCAACAGAAATGATATTCATCTCACCACACACTTTGTGCAGGAAGGAAGTTGTGATCATTTTAACATACCTATACATGAATACAAGCATAAATACACTCCCCCCCCGCAACCTACCTCATTTTATTTTACCCCTGTAACTTAGATTTCTCAATTCAAGTCAGCCACCAATGATGATGATGATGATGATAATGTTGATTATCCTTTTAGCCATCAAATCCATCAATTTTACTAATTTTTTTGGATTCCAAGCTCATCATCCAATCCTAGTCATGAGCTCTTTTGAGGATAAATTTTACAGCAAGATTAACTCTCAGGATTCTTAGAACCTTTCAATAATGAAAAAATGATGATGATGATGATGAAGGAGAAGAAAGATAAGCGCTAAAGAAATAAAAAGGTTAGAGAGACAAAATTCCTTGATTTTTTTCATCACTGCCTACATCCACAATGGTCCTGATTCAATGGATCTTGATTTATCACAATGTAATATGTATTTATAACTTGACATAATACTTGAGACATTCTCCATTGATCCTGAATTGGTCTAGAAAATCTCATTTGGATGAGTATATGTACCTACCCCACTTGTTGATCTATTAACAACTCACTCAACCCACTAATCCAGAGTGGGTATTAACCAGGCAGAAGACAATATCCAGAGTCTTTGGTTCTGGATTCAATTTCCATAGTCTTGATCTGGGGTCATTGACATCATCATGATTGTGAGGCCAGGATGGCTTGCTGAAGCTTTAGGACAAGTGTGACAAGTTAAAGAGCAATGATGATCATGATGACTCCAACTTCTATTTGTTTATTTTTTTTTTGTGAAGCTATGGACAACCCCTGTATGATACATCATACTCACATACATGCAGGGGGGTTGGAGGTACACATGCCCAAGTCGGATGGTCCTAGTGGTGGATGAACCCTTTTGCCCCTTGTTTGCATCCTGACACTCTTGAAGGATGGCCAATGATCTACTGTTCTCTAGGACCTTGGGCATCCATCACAGCAACCAATGAAATGGGGCCATGGGTGGAGGTAGCTTGAAGGGAGTCAATCAAGGATGGGACTTGTCAATCAACTGAGTATGTATGTACACCATGGGGCCACCTCACCTGCAAGCCGCCATCTCATGCAATTCTGTTTCAGCCCTTTCCCTTTGCGCAGGTTGCCCCATCAAGATAATGTTGGTGATCCATAACATCAAAGACGGTCAAGCATTTTCTAATGGCTCAACACCAATTCAACCCCAGTGCCGCCGGCACCTTGTCAAATTTATTTCAAGTTTGATGTGACCGTGCTTTGACTCAATGTTCAAGGCTGCCTCAGGGGTCAAATCATTGTCACCCTCAACAATGGTTAAACCAATTTTTTTCCCCTTTTTTTGGTTTCCATCCTTGGCACAGTGGGTTTATACAATTAAATTAATCTTGAATTTATTTTAGTTTTAATTGCTAATTTTTTAATCTGCAATAAATATTATTACAAAAATTTTCTTTTTTTTATGGGGAGAAATTTACAGGATTTTTTAAACAATGAAGATGAGAGAAAATTACAAAGATACAAAGATTTCTAAAAAAAACATTTTCATTGTAATTTGAGGATCTCTGCTTCAGTTGGCATGATCAATGACTCACTTGTCATATCTTCAGTTTTTGTGTTACAATCAAACATTTCTTCATCTTTTTTCAATATTGCTTTGGCCCAGCTGTTTCCCATTTTGAAGATGGAATTTAAGAAATTGAAATATTTTGGAACAATGATGATCCCAACAAAATGAATATGAAGGATTAAATTCTTCTTACACTGTGATACTAGATTTTGGCTGTTGTTTTACATCTTGCAAGTCTCACTTGTTTGGCTTCCAGTTCACAGTATCCCCACGCACTGGGCTGGCCATATGGATGGAAATTTGGATTTATAAGAAAGCAAATCTCACCTTTGATTGGAGGGGCGACTTGAAAATGAAGTTTTTGACTAAGTTGTTTTTTTTCTTTGGTCCAAAAGCTTGATAAATCTGTGATGAGGTCATGATAAGCTTTAGATGAGAAAGATAACTAACTTACAAAATAAAATAAAACATACCTTGACCAATAGTTTGGACAACTTTGGAAATGGCCCATTCCTAACGTGGGTCCCTGTATCTGAAATATTGTAGAGGAGCTAAGATGGTGATTGAAAAAGGTCAGCTAGGAATATCAGAATGGTTTCCAAAGTTGAAATTAAACTCACCAAGTTTCTTAAAATGTATTTTTTTTACTTGACCAGTTTGCCAACAAACAAGGCCACCTCCTTTTGGGCCATTGAATTTTTTGTGTTGTGACCAGGGAGGAGGTACTTGTGTTTGACAGTGACTGATTTTTTGGCAAAAAAATCCTGAATGATCAAATCAAATGATTCTGAATATTACTGAAAAGGGGGAAAAGGAGAAACTTACAATTTTTGAGAGCAGTAGGGAGCCTTTAATTGGCTTGCGAATCATATTGTGAGTATCTCCATCTGCCTTGATATTGGATCTGAGAATCTTTGCTTGGATTTCATCTCTGACCAAGGTCTGATTGACTATTTGTGAGTTTACTAATGGTGGTAATAATTATAAATTAGAGATTCTTACCCGGATTTATTCAGTGTATTGTTAGCATTTGCTTTTGTTTACTTGTCTTAATTGCCTATCTGAGTTTTTGATGGCATTTGATGGTCCTGGGATGGAAGAGCTGGGGTTTTTTTCTTGATTTTGGAGGCTCAAGATCATGCGCATGAAAAACCATAATGATGTGATGGTCAATCATCTTGATATTTAAGGTTGATAATGGTGATCAATTGAGATAACGGCAGGATGATGATTCAGTTTGAGATAGAGGACTTGGACTCAGATTATCAAGAGGAGGGTGGAACTTACATCAATGCATTGGTCCAGAAGAGATTGAAGTTCCTTTGGAAGGGGGAAAATTTGGGTTAGTTTTCTCTGAAACCAATTGGGCAAGTTGTCCACTGATGCGCTGTTTGAACAAGGGTGAGTTGGATCATCTGAGTCTGGGCTTTTATGGAAGGATTGAGTGGGTAAGCCATTTTTGTTGGGGGAGTCCATGTTTTAATTTTTGGCATCATCATATGTCTTTTCTGGGATGATTGAGGGCTGGTAGCTTGGGCCATTCAGGATTGGGTTTGGAAGGGGTTCTGGAAAGAAGCAGGCATGGAAAGAGGGGGTGGGGGTGGGATTAGATGTGAAAAGATGAAGATAGTGGGAAAACTAATTGCAAGTTGAAAAAAAGAATTTGAGAGTTGAAAATACCAATTGGAAATCATTAAAATGAGTCTTAGATGAGCAAGCAAAGTTTGGGTGCGGAGGGGATTCATTTACTCAATGGGCATTGGGTTCAAAACAGTTGTGGCTTACAAGCAGGCCTGGGTGACTTCATTGGTTTTGGTTTGTTGTGCTGGCCACTGGAGCAATCTTGCTTGCAAAACTTTGGAAACCTGTCTTTGGTCTTCACAGTTTACCAATTTTTGCCTTCTCAAACTGACAAATTGATATCAATCCAAAAATGAATGCAGGTCAATTTTGATTCTCACCCATAAGGATGAAGAATTTCTTTGCAGGGCCTAATTGTTTTTGGTTTTTTTTTTGGGAAAAAACAAATTGAATTATTTTAACTGATTCCTACCTTGGGTGGTCCCAAATATTGTTGAAAAATCTTCCAAGGAAGGTCAATGAATGGAAATTTTGTACAAAAACACGTTAATATCAAGAGTCATTGAGTAAAAGTTGCAAATTTGGGAAGAGTAACTCACAAAGGCCAAAAATCCAAGGACTCAAGCTCCGACTGGGCCAATTTGGATATGAATGATGAGGCATGTATTGATTTAAAAGGAGGACGGCTAAAACTTCCAGTGGATATTAATCCAATAATTGGAGCCTTTGAATTGAGTCCTTTGGGCATGGGTTCTGGGCAAGTGGAAGAAAACAATATTTGAAAATATGAGGATTGATGGT
>CM062631.1:31882006-31910674 GCA_025617555.3 Puccinia polysora | reverse complement strand
GTTTTGTTGTGCTGGCCACTGGAGCAATCTTGCTTGCAAAACTTTGGAAACCTGTCTTTGGTCTTCACAGTTTACCAATTTTTGCCTTCTCAAACTGACAAATTGATATCAATTCCAAAAATGAATGCAGGTCAATTTTGATTCTCACCCATAAGGATGAAGAATTTCTTTGCAGGGCCTAATTGTTTTTGGTTTTTTTTGGGAAAAAACAAATTGAATTATTTTAACTGATTCCTACCTTGGGTGGTCCCAAATATTGTTGAAAAATCTTCCAAGGAAGGTCAATGAATGGAATTTTGTACAAAAACACGTTAATATCAAGAGTCATTGAGTAAAAGTTGCAAATTTGGGAAGAGTAACTCACAAAGGCCAAAAATCCAAGGACTCAAGCTCCGACTGGCCAATTTGGATATGAATGATGAGGCATGTATTGATTTAAAAGGAGGACGGCTAAAACTTCCAGTGGATATTAATCCAATAATTGGAGCCTTTGAATTGAGTCCTTTGGGCATGGGTTCTGGGCAAGTGGAAGAAAAACAATATTTGAAAATATGAGGATTGATGGTTGGAGTTCATCAATGATGAGGTGAATGGCATACTTACCAGTTCATTCAACAAAGGCCATGGGGATGAGGATGGTGAAGAGGATGAGAAAATCAAAGAATTTCCAGAGTTGGGGGATGATTGGTGTTTTACTTTTAGAAATAAGGAGGTGGGTGATATTATTCAGACAAAAGAAAAACATGTGATAAAAACTTTAAGCAAAAATGGGTGGATGAGACTTACCCTGGGTTGGAATGCTTTGTGGTGGGAGTTGGTTGGATTAATTCTGGTGGTTTATACACACCATCTTGTCTTGCAGGCTCTCTATGGGAAGATTTGGGGGATCCTAAACCTATGTGGGGTCCAATTGCTGGTTTGGAATTCCATCCAGTGGGAAGGCGCAGGGATTCACAAATTCATGGACTTCCCCAAGGAATCTCAAACCACATTCTTAGGAATTCCATGCTTCTCACCCCAAGTTGAGGGGGATCATATCCCATGTAGGTCTTTTTTGATTTTTTTCTATTCTATAATAAATTAAAATTCAATTATTTATAATTTCTAGAATTTTAGAATTTATTTTATTAATTTACTAAAGTATTGCCCCCAAATTTGGGGACTGATTGATATTTAAATTTTTTCAATGATTTTAATCAAGTGTTAAATATGTGGAATGGATTGAAAAAATTGGCCCTAGTTTATTTCAAAATGTGGTACTTTTTTAATAAGTTCAATCAAATTGGAAAATGTAGGTAATGTATTCAAAAAATTGGCTGTAGTTTATTGCCCCCCCAATTTGGGAAATGGATTGAATAAAAAACCTTGATGTGAAACAATGGGATGTTCTTTAAAATGTATTAAATATTGGGAGTGGATTAGAAAAATAATGAAATGAAAAATTTCTCAAGTATTTCAAAAGATAAACAATTAAAACAAATCATATATCATTGAAATCTCAGTATTTAATTTCAGTGATGGATGGCATTCAAAACCTCATGATAAAAAATGTTGTCATTTTCAAATGAAATCTTGTTTCCAGGTTGCAACCACTTCCTTTGTAAAATTTCTGTATCTACACCTTGAAAGTTCAAACTATGACTACCCATGGGTTGAGACTGGATCTTGAATATAAAGACCAAAATTTGAAATTTTATAACCTTGTGATTTGTTAGTTTTCAGTGAGAATTCCAAATTGACTTGGAACTTTTTCCAAATAATTTTGAAAGGCAGAAAATTTTCCTCTGGGTCAGAAATGAAGGTTACAGGTGGAATTGGGCCATCAATCTTCCTAAGGAATTGAGCATGCACATGAGTCATTGGTGCTTTATCACAGATTATCAAAGAAGCTTTTTTGAGATATTAATCCTTTTTTTAATGCTTTGATATTTTTGTTTGATGTTATTATCTTATTTTTGAGAACTCTTGGATCTGTAACCCCCCGGATTGAATTAAATCTTCCACTATGAAATTGAAGCAAGAATTACATACAAAAAGTGGGTTTGCTGGCTGAAAAGGTCCCAATAGCATTCTGGACAACTTCCTCAGTCCAAAAGGGTGGTTATCATCCTTGGCTTATGGAATTTTTGTAAAAAAATGATTATTAAACTTAAGTAAGCCCTTTTCCAAATCTGCCTCTCTGAAAGTTGGATAACAAATTTTATTTACTTGCTATAGGTTGTCAGATTCAGTAGCACCAAAAGATTTATTTGACAAAAAACTGAGAAACCACCTTTCTAAATCTGAATCATTAACAGTTTAAATTCACCCAATTGAAAAACCATATTGACAGTGCCTGTATTCTATTCTGAGTGAATGGAATGTGAAGTTTTGTGGAAAATCATAATATTTGATTCTCCTTGCAAAACCATTAATTGTATTTATTTTGAAATATTATGTGAGCATAGTTTTCACTTTGGTTAATCTTTGAAGAACTTCATCCAGGGCTTCATCTGGCTCAAAAAAACCTGTTGATTTTAGGAAGATGAATATCAAACCTATACCTGCACATATTTTAACATTCATTTGGGGCATTGGTCATTTTCTAAAAGATAAACATTGTAAGGAGCAACCCAGGAATTATGAATGATGAAGTTTGTATGATTCCTCCTCAGTGAAATGGTAGTTTGATTCTGGTGATTTTCATATATGGGAGAACTGCTTTAACCACAAATTTTAAAAAGCTTGTAGCAAATTTGGAACCAAAAGGTAAGGTCAGAAGGAAAATCTTCTATGTAATGAACTTAGAAAGTGACATGAGAAAAACTGAAGTGTGTTAATTTATGGGTTGAGGGGGAAGTGCATCAAATTCAGGTGTGATGGAAGGGGGTTTATATAAAGGTTCAATGTTCCAAATAAATTTAAATTTTGAATTTTCAAAAAAAAAAGCTTGAACCAAGTGAGGAATTAGTGCTTACTACATGTGTTTTAAATGTCCTCTGCTACAGTCCTTGGTTACATGTGTTGTCCTTGGTTACATGTGTTGTCCTTGGTTACATGTTTTGTCCTTGGTTACATGTGACATACAAAGAGGTGGTTGAAACTTAGTAAAAATGAAATAAACACAAACCTTACATATGTACATACATCACACAAACCCAAATAAATACAAAAAAATAGTTGAAAAGTATTAAAAAGGAATAAAAACAAACCTTACATATGTACATACATCATAAAAACCCAAATACATAAATAGAGATAGTTGAAAAGTATTAAAAAGGAATAAACACAAGCCTTACATATGTGCATAAATCACACAAACCCAAACACATACAAAGAGATAGTTGAAAAGTATTAAAAAGAAACAAACACAAACCTTATATATGTACATACATCACACAAACCCAAATACATAAAAAAAATTGAATGAAAAAAAAGCGGACAGAGAAAAAAAAGCAGCTTAAAAAAAATCAAACCAAAAAAAAGAGGACTGAACTGGATGCAAGAGGTGCATACACAACAACCTCAACAAATGAATACTAACCCAAAGACCTCAACGCCAAGTGGAGCGTGTGAGGTTTTTCAATCTTTTTGTATTTATAGAAGATTTTTTTTTTGACCATTTCAGGAGCTTTCAAATCCATATGTGACCCCTTTTTTGGAATTTTATCCAGAATAAAACCATGGATTGGATAATTTCAAGCTGTCTCAATCCAAGAAATGGCAGAATCCCCTGTCACCCAACCTAAGAAATCCAATTTTTATTCAAGATTCCAACAATTTTTATATGTATGAACCTGCAGAATTGATTTCCCAAGAAATTGTGGTTCCTGTTTTTATTTACTGTTTGGGATCAAAAATATATACCAAAATTTGCCCCACTGGAATGTTCCATGCTCAATTCAACCACAGTGAAGATGACCATTCCTGCTCAAGCAAATTTTATGGATGAAAATTTAATGTAAAATTGTAGTGATCAATTTTTGAAGGAGTACACCAAAATAGAACAAGATGGAGTCTTCTTATCAGACATCTGTGACAAAAAATTGTATGTTGAGTTAATTTATGAAACTCAAATGATCATGAGGATCAATTTCTGATCATTTTTCAAATTAAATTATAAAGAGATGATATTAAAGAAGATTGAGTTCACAACTGAGAGCTAGAGATGACAAAGGAAGAAAAGTAAGAAGAGGCTGAGAAGAATTGAATTAGACCATGGCCAACGGAGAAAAAATAGGCAGTTGAGACTGCATGAGTCATAGTCAGAGGCAAGAGTTGGCTGAAGTCTGGTCAATTGAGGAGGTCTTGAAGTTGAGTAAATAATCAAGAAGGACAGACTGAGACGGCATTGAAGGTGAGTGATTGCAATCAAGTTAACAAAGAAAGTTGACAATGAATCTCACCAGGCATCATTCAGGGTAAGGAGGTGTGAGTTTAGAAGGAAGAAGGAATTGTGGTTGAATGGAAACAGAAAGAATAAAGAAAATGAATAGATTCAGGAATAGATTGAGGAATGTATGAGAAACAGATGAAGGTTGATTTGATGGTCAGAAGGGGGAGCTTGTATGACCAGATCCTGAGGTAGTGGTCAGATCAGAGAGAGTGTTGTTGGTGTGGTAGGTCCGGGATGAACCCAGGAAGTGAGGTTCCCCCAGTGGCACAGAATTCCAGAGCTGTGAAATCTCAACACTCCCCATGCCTGGAGAGATGAAGAGAAAACAGAATGAAGAATTGAAATGGAACAGACAAAAAAAAAAAAAAAAAAAAAAAAAAAAAAAAAAAAAAAAAAAAAAAAAAAAAAAAAAAAAAAAAAAAAAAAAAAAAAAAAAAGAACAACCAGAAAAGAAAAGGAAATGGGAGAAACTGAGGAATTTGCAAGGATCAGAGTTATTCAGACACAACCAATGAAAAGGAAAACTGGAGAAGTTTCAGGCTTGCAAGACAAGAGCCCTTAGTGAGGGTTTCTGCAGGCATTTCCTCCGACTTGACTAGCTTGACCTTGATGGTCCCCAACTTCAGCTCTTCCCTCATTCCTTTGGTTTCCAGGTCTGGGTGGCAAGTTTTTTGAGTTTGACACAAACTTTTCAAGCTTGTCTGTCAGTCCGCTTTTGTCAGTGTGAATGATGATGGGGGAGATCCCAACTGAGAAGATTTTGCACGCCAGGGACCTGATCCAGGTGGCTTCATGAAACAGGTCAACAAAAGCATTGAGTTTGGCATTGGTGGAACTGTAATTGATGTTCTTTTGTTTTCTGCTGTTCCACAAGACCACGCATCCGTAGACAGCACAAAGATGCCCATTTTGAGATTGTCTGGTGTCAGGATCATCTGCCCAGGAAGCATTGGAGTAGGCTGAGATCAGAGAGTTGCCACTGTCAACTCTCAGATGAAGCTTGATGTCAGGAGTGCCTTTCAGATATTTCCAGGTCTTTTTCAGCTTGTCCCAGTGGGGAAGGCCAGGCTTGAAATTGAATATTGACAAGCTGGACACAGCAAAACTTAAATTGGGCCTGGAGTAGCATGCAATTTGATTGAGTATCCCAATGGCTGATTGGTAGTTGACATTGAAGGCCCTGAACTGCTTGAACTCCTCATTGTTCTCCGGTTTGAGTTGCAAATTCTGAGTGAGAGGAGATTTGCTGGCTCTTGCATCCTCTAGACCAAGTTCCTTGAGTCCATGCTTGATGTGCTTAGGTTGACTAAGTAAAATTTTGTTGTCTTTCACCTCAATTTGCATTCACTTGATGGTGTCTGGGTCCTTTGCAGTGGAACCCAAGAAGCAACTCATGAACTTCTTTTTGAATTTTTTGCCCTCACCAACAAGAATCAGGTCATCCATGTGGAAGAAGAGTCAATATTTGCCATCATTGTACAGATAAAGACATGGATTGCATGCCAACTCTCTGAATCCTACCTCCTTGAACCAAGCTTTGAGAGTTTTGTACCAGTTCTTCAGAGCTTGCTTGAGACCATAGAGAGATTTCTGGAGCTTGAGGAATTGATATTTTCTTTTAGAGCCCTTTGGAGTGTGGACAAGGACCTCCTCATCAATTGGCAAGTGCAGAAAGGCACTTTTGACATCAAACTGCCAGATTTACTGCTTTGATTTGAGCACGTAGAGAAGAAGCAGTTGTAAGGTTGAGGGTTTTCCCGTTGGTTCAAAAGTCTCTGAGTAGTCCAGTCCCTAGATTTTATTGAACCCTTGTACGCACAATCAAGCTTTATATCTTACCGGCCCTCCATGGCTGTTCTGCTTGATCTTGTAGATCCACGTTGTCTTGAGAGCATTCTTTGGCTCAGGACCATTGTATTCTTCCCATACAAGAAGATTTTCAATTGAAGCCAGCTTTTTGTCCATTGACTTGGTCCATTCAAGGTATTTTTCACAGCCAAGAGCATCCTTGTACGTCTTTGCCTTGTATTAGTGATAGAATCCATATCTTTGAGGAGGCATGATCCGTGAGCGGTCTCTAAGGACCCAACCAGAGGGAATGAAAGCTTGCTGTTCTGTTTGCCTAGTCTCCTGAATTCCCTTTGGACTTGTTTGACCTGCAGGTGGGGATGAATCTGAATTGTCCAAAGACTGACAGATGGACTCTTCTTCATCCACTGAGCTGATTGAATTGTTGGATCAGTTGAGATAGCCAGTCCACGTTACTTGAGGATTGAGGGGAGGTTCAGGAGCCAAGTCTTGAGCTGGCACCTGTTTGCTGCCATTTATCTTTGGATTGATCTCAAAGTTCAGGCCATTCATTCTTGGTGGAGGCATGTGGAGGAATCTGATGTGCTTTGATGAGAAAACAGAACCATGCTTAGTTAGAATTTGATACAACAGCAGAAGCAGATTGAAGCCTAATGATGTGCCCTCTTCACCCTTCAAATCAAACTTGTACCCCTTCTGTCTCTTATTGGTGAGGTAGATTCAGGGGTTCCCAATTGGTTTCAGGAAAGAAGAAGGAAGAACTTGGCCGTGCATCTTCATCCAAGGAGTCAAAGTCTCCCCTTTCAGAGGGATTTGGTTGAGCATGAGGCAGCATCCCTTGATTACTTTGTGCCAGGTTGAGGTAGAAAGACAACTGTCCTTGAGTGTGGCCCTGGTGGATTCAATGATAGTTTGGTTGGCTTGCTTGGCTCAACCGTTGTTCTCAGGATGATAAGGTTCTGAGACAATGTGGCTAATGTGCCTTTCCTCCAAGTAAGATGACAATTTGGAGTTGACAAATTCTGTTCCTCCGTCAGAAAAAACCTTGGAGGGATATACCCCACAATGGTGGTGTGCCTTCTCAAGCAGGCTGATAATTATTTTGGAAGTCTTTTCCTTTGATTTCATAGGGAAGGCGGCTAGATAGCCACTGGTGTTGTCAATGAGGGAGAGGATGAATCCTTGGCTGCACTTGGAGGACGGTTGGATTTTTCCCATGAGATCCAGGTGTATCCATTCAAAAACTTTGGAGGACCTTGTGGACAAGTGTTTGAAATATGAATTTGTGATCTTTCTCTTAACGCATTTGACACACCAAAATTTTTGCTTGATGTCATTTGGAATGTGTTGGATGAGAGGACTGAGTCTTGAAAGCAATGCATGACTGTATTTTCTGTGGATCTCAAGTAAGGCCTCCTTGGGTTGCAAATTGAGATAATTGAAAAGAAACTTGGGGGAGGATGATGAGCCATGAGAGGGAGTTGGCAGAGTGTAAAGATTATCCTTAATCACTCCCTTCAGAACAGATTTGCCTGTGTGCAGGACCGTGAATTTTTTACCGCTGGATTTGATTGTGCAACCCTTGCCGTTCAGGGCACCCGCACTGATTAGGCTGATAGTCACATCCGGTATTTAGAATGCTTTGCTGAGCTCAAGGGTGAGATTGCTCCAGCGTATTATTTTGGTGCCTTTCCCTTTGATTGGCAGACTGGCTCATTCCTTCCCTGTTTTGATTGGGTTGCCGGAGTAAGATTTCATTTCACTGAAATATTGACTGTCATTGAGCATCTGGAAAGATGCTCCGCTATCAAGCAAGAAATGCCATGTTTGATCCACAGGTTGAGGAGAGCCAGGTAGTGAGCTGAATGAGATTCAACCTTGCCCTTCTTTGCTTTCCATTTTTATTGATTCTATCTTGACCATTCTGGAGCTACTTCTGGATGGAGGTGCCAACAGTCTCTGTCTGAGCAATTTTTATCTTTACCAGGGTGATGATAAACTTCAACACATCTTTTTGGCTCAGAACTCTTGCTTGAGTGTTGATGAGAGGAGGTGGTTTTCCCCCCAAAAAGTGTGACATCTCCTTTTGATTTTTATTTTGAGATAGAGGATTGAGCCATGGATTTGTTGTTTAGTTAAATCAGGTGGTTCAGCATGTATTTGACCAAGATTTCCTTATCTGAATGCATGATTTGCCTTTTGAAGTTGTCCATAGAGGAGGGAAACTTGAAGAGAATGAGATACACCACAATTTCATTGGGCAATTTGATCCCAACCTTGGCCATCTTTTTGAGACAGACCTTCACTTTTGTGATGAATTCAACAATATCTTTGGGATTGAACAAGAGATAAAGGAAACTGTTGAAGACCCTTGCACAATTTGAGGCCTGATAGGAAGCAAATGCATGGATGAAGGCCTTCCATAGGAGTTTTTCTGAGTTCCTATTTTCAGCCATGATGATTTTCTCATGGGCAGTAGAGTCAAGTTTAGAAATTATGAGAAGTTTAATTTTTTTGTTGACAGAGGCATCCAAGACAGAGGTGTTTTTGTTCATGGCAGTTGTGCATCCTCTGACATTGATTACAGAATCCATCTTATCTTTCCAGATGCAATAGTTTTTGTCTCAGAGTAAAGGGATTGTTTCAAGATCAGTCTTAAGAATTGTTTGCCCAAAGACTTCCATAGTGCCGAGTTAGTATCCTCTCTCAGTTGGTTTTTTGACAATTGGTTGGGCTTGAGGAGGTGCTTTTGGCTTTTAACCATAAAGAGATGATATTGAAGAAGATTGAGTTCACAACTGAGAGCTAGAGATGACAGATGAAGAAAAGTAAGAACAGGCTGAGAAGAATTGAATTATACCATGAACAACAGAGAACAAACAGGCAGTCAAGACTGTGTGAGTCATAGTTAGAGGTGAGAGTTGGCGGAATTCTGGTCAATTGAGGAGTTCTTGAAGTTGAGTCAAGAATTGAGAAGGATGGACTGAGACGGCAGTGAAGGTGAGTGATTGTGATCAAGGTAACAAATAAAGTTGACTATGAATCTCACCAGGCATCATTCAGGTTAAGGAGGTGTGATTTTAGAAGGAAGAAGCAATTGTTGTTCAATGGAAACAGAAAGAAGAAAGAAAAGGAATAGATTGAGGAATGGATGAGAAACAGATGAAGGTTGATTTGATTGTCAGAAGGGGGAGCTTGTATTATCAGATCCTGAGGTAGTGGTCAGATCAGAGAGAGTGTTGTTGGTGTGGTAGGTCCGGGATAAAACTGGGAATTGAGGTTCCCCTGGTGGCACAGAATTCCAGAGCTGTGAAATCTCAAAAAATTATGCCATTTTATCACATAGAAATTGATGAAGAAAGTGAAAATGTGATCAGTCTCCCTAATCCATGGGGTTTTGAGGTGCAGGGAAAGATTATTAGGCATGTAACAATAACATTATATTCAGATGATACTTCAGGAAATATCTCAAAGAAATTCAACAAACACCAATCATTATACTTGACACTCACTGGTCTTCCTCCTCATTTATCAAATCAAGAATATAATTTTCATTTTTTTTTCAAAATCCAACAGAGTTGGAGTACTTGAAATGGCAGATCAAATAGTTGAAGAGATTAATTTAGTCCCAGAATGAATCATCCATTGAAATTATATTGACATTTTTAATTGAAAACAGTCAAATGGCCACCCAAGGATTTTCTGCTTTTGATATCACCATTTCTGAACCAATTTTATTTATCACCACAGTCTTATTCTTCTATGCAGATTCCCCAATGCATGCAGAAGTCACCAACACTCCAGTTCCTAGAATATTCCTCAACCCATGTCAAATTTGAAAATTATCTGTCCCCAAGAGGAAAAATAAACAAAAAATTGCTTATCTTCAAAATTTTCGAAAAATTGATAGGAATGGCTTTGAGGTGAATTTTTTAATTCTTTTAAACAATTTGATCATGATTCATAATATTTTTTATATATTTCTAGGCCCCTGATACCGCCATAATTTGGACTGAAACAATTCAAAACACACATCATCTCTATGACCTTTCCAAAATAAACCAAAAATCCTTTCAAATAATATCTTCATCCTATGGTCTTGTGGATTCAATCAACAAGAAATTTATTGAACAAAAGAGATAACCATCAATCCTTCAAAAAATTCATGAACTAGAACAAACAGACTAATCCAAACTCTTCAATCCATTTTTGAAGCTTGAAGGTGTTGTTCTAATTAAATTCATAAACTTTTCATGACAGTCAGGCATTGATATTTTATTATTATTATTATTTTCCCAAATTCAACAGGATTTAATGGCTTCCTTGACACTCCAGTTGCAATTTTCCATGTGATTCTTCTTGGTATTGCCAAATACTTGGTCCAAGATTTTATTCAATCTTTAAATAAATCTGAATTACCATTACTCAGTGGATACATCCAGTCTTTCAACATTAATTCACTCAACATAACCTTCCTTCAGCCAAACCATTTAATCAAACATTCACTCCATCTGGTTGGAAAAGATTTCAAAATATCACTTCAAGCTGCACCCTTCACCTTTTTTCACTTTACAAATGCTGAACAAAGAATTCTGTGGACCTCCCTTTGTCAACTTTGCACCTTCATATTTCAAACTCACATCAAGGACATGAATGAATATAAAACTCAACTGAAGGTATAAATAAAACACTTTTTATATAATTTGATCAAGATTTCTGGCAAATGGATCAACAAACCCAAAATTAACATTCTTCTTCACCTCCCAGACTCAATTTTGCATTTTGGTCCAACTAGTCTTTTTTCAACTGAAAAATTTGAAAGTTAAAATGGAATTTTACACCAAGCTTCCATTCATTCAAACAATATCAGTCCTGGACATGATTTGGCCATCAGCTTTGGTAATTATCAGTCTATACATTTTCTTCTCTCTTCTGGTGTGGTATACAATCATGAGACTCAAACAACTTTTCAAAGCAGTTCAACAACTACCAGCATATTTGAAGATAATCCCATTGTTCAACATTCCATGGTTTATAATAGCCTGATTTATCATCCCCTCAAACAATATTCCTTTGCTAAAAGACAATCTGTTCCCAATGAAGAAAGACTGCAAGTTCCTCAGATACTGAGAGAAAAATCCCCTTCAAATGTTGAACAAATTACCCAAATTCAATTAAGCAAGCATGAGATCATCCAGAAGAATTACAACATCTAGGCAAGTTTTTGGCATTAGTTGAACTAAATAACTTCAAAACATTAACCTTTTTTTTTGCATCAGATTGAATCCCCCAACTTGGTGGATTTTATTGGTAGGATCACTTCATTATGGCAGACTACTGGGATTGGAACCACCAAATATTTTTTCAAAGTCAACAAGCTTGAAATTATGGGAATTGATCGATTTTAAAACATGGGGGAATTTGTTGAAAAAAACTTAAAATGTACAGTAAATTGTCAGGTTAGCAATTTGTTCATTTTTTTTTTTTGTTTTCAGATTACAAATATATTTTATTAAAAAAACTTGATTTGAATTGAACACAGGCCATCAAAGCCTGCTTGAATATGCAGAAAATTTGCTATGATGGGGGTTTCCAGCCACAAAAAACTCACATTTACCAAGTTGAGCATCAAGATACTGTTAGAATTCTGTCTCTCTTGGTGTTTCCTAATACTGTAGTGCAACTCAAGCCTAGTTAAAGCAGTCCTTATTTAACTTATTGACTGCTCTCTGTGCACATTGTGCTCTTTAGTTAATTTCTTCAATATTCATTATCTTAGTTTATTCATTATGATAATTATTGTTAACCACTTGTAAGCCATCTTTTACTTAGTCTATTTATAGAGATGCATGAACAAGTGAATTAACATTATCAGTTCTGACTCAAAAAAACCTGAGTGCCCCTTCAACTCTCTGATCCGCTCCTCTTGGCTTCACAAGCTCCTTTCCCCATTCTCTCTCTCATCTTAACCGGAGAATTGAACTCAAATCTTGACACAGTTAATAGCCAAAATGCTCCCCTTATCTTTCTCCTTTTGTAACCATCTTTTCATCCTGGTTGCTTTGATCATCTTGCTGCCACAATTTTCTCTTAATTGATGCCTCACTCTATGATGCTCCCTTGCTGTGTCCCTTCATCCAACAATCTTGCCATTTTTATATCTACTTGGCTTGATTTTTGCCAACACATCATCAACTTTGTTCACTGGATTCATCAAGCATTGATCTTGCGTCATTTGGTCGGAGGATCTATCAAATCTCAATCCTTTTCTACATCCACCAAGTCCTTGCTCAATTGCCCCTGCTCTAATTTACTAGTCAAATCATAAAGCAGTGACCTCTTTCCATATAAGTCTTCATCAGCCTGGTTTGATAGCTAACTTCAGTTGTTCAACCATCATCACCTCACTGTCTCCCTTGACCCTATCTGGCTTGGTCAAATCCTCCAGTTTCAACCTTGAACTCAATTAATTTATCCATCTCTGTCTTCATCTACCAGCTCTTTTGCCCCATCTATAATATTCAATTTCAATCTTGCATTCTATTGGTCACCTATCCTATGTCCACCTCCTTCATCTAACTTGCTACCATTGTGCCAATTAAGTTGCTGTCTGCCATGTCCTTGTTGATTGCTTTTGCACCTCCTTGCTCCTGTTGCCTCAAGTGGCTTGTTTCTTCAATTCTCAGCTTGTTCAATAAATCCATCCTCTCAGCTCACCAAACCAAAAAATCTCAATCAACTGGGTTCTTCAACATTTCAAGTTTTAAGGTTTCCTGAAGTTACCTTATCTTTTCATTTGCTGTCAATTGCTTGTGCACAACTTTGTTGCTGCCAATTTTAAACCATTCAACCGCTAGAAGACCCTTGAACATTTTTCTCCATCAATCACTTGTGTCTTCTCCATTGCAGTCCTCACATCAATTATTCTCCTATTAGGTTTGGTTGCTACCTTATGAAGTCTTCCCTTGTTATTGCTCCTTTGTGAGCTTATCAATTAAGTGTATTTGTTGTTCAGAATAGACTGGGGTCCCAAAATTAAGATTAGAAAATCAAGTACTTGTTGATGGAATAGGCTTAGATGTAGTTCAAAAATCACAAGATCAGTTTATTTTCTAATGGAATAAACCCTTATTGTAGTGTTCAAAAATCTCTTCATTCAAAGTTGTAATGTTGGATAGAATAGACCTGCAAGAGTTCAAAAGTCCTCAACTCATTATCTTATTTCATTGCCCTCCTGTATTAGGCAAGGGGGTGTGTTAGAATTCTGTCTCTCTTGGTGTTGCCTAATACTGTAGTGCAACTCAAGCCTAGTTAAAGCAGTCCTTAGTTAGCTTATTGACTGCTCTCTGTGCACATTGTGCTCTTTAGTTAATTTCTTCAATATTCATTATATTGGTTTATTAATTATTATTTTTATTGTCAACCACTTGTCAGCCATCTTTTACTTAGTCTATCTATAGAGATGCATGAACAAGTGAATTAACATTATCAGTTCTGACTCACAACAAACCTGAGTGCCCCTCCAACTCTCTGATCTGCTCCTCTTGGCGTCACAAGCTCCTTTCCCCATTCTCTCTGTCATCTTAACCAGAGCATTGAACTCAAATCTTGACAGATACCTCTCAAAGAACAATGGAATTTATCCATTCAAACTGCAATAATTGGATTCTTAATTCAGGTGCATTGCATGCAGCTGAGGAGCACAGGTCAGTGGCCAGGTTGATCACCCCACTCATTGAACCTGGCCAACAGGTGGAGTGTATGACCTCAGCCATGGCCAGGTGGGGTGAGCCAAGACAAGGACTTCCCTTGACTCTTGAGGCCAGCACTTCACAAGTGATGCTTTAAATGTCTTGTAATTTTAAAATGACATCCCTTACAAGTAGAATCAACCAAAAAAATATTAAAAAAGCAATATCAAAAAAAAAAACTTCCCTTACAAGTAGAATCATAAAAAAATTGAAAAGAAATATGAAAATTACCTGGAGTTGAAAAATTAAAGAAAACAAGCCTTTTTTTAAAACAATGGTTCCAAAGGACTACACCTTCTGAATGAATGACTGTTTTTTTTTTTTAAAAAAAAAAAAATCATTATTCTATTAAAAGATTATTTTAAAGTTGCAAATGAGTTTAAAAGTTGACAACAGAGAGTGAGAAATGGTCTAAGAAGTCTTAGTGCCACCATCAAGATAGAGCCACAGGACATTTCTGCAGAATTGGAGTGGCCCCAGTCACGCAAGCCCACCCCCACGGGTCAATCAACCGTGGGGGCAAGGTGATGCCGCAAAAACCTCAACGGCAAGTCACCAAGAGGTGCACCCCGCTGGTGAACCAACCGCGGGGGGGGGGGGGAGATGACGTGGTTGAGACCCCTACCTCAAGTCACCAACCAGGACAAGGGCAAATCAACCATTTATTGATCCTGCCGTTGAAATGGCTGGCAGTCAACGCGCAGGATGTTGAATCAACCCCCTGTTGTTGGCTCTGAGGTCCTCAACCGCCCAAAGTGAACCAGTGGTGTAGCTGTACTGTACTGTACTCCCTCCTCATCCCTTTTGATGAGAGTCAGTCCTTCATCAAGCAAGCCTTAGCCAACAACAGTCCAGTCCGGGGAGCTTGTTGATGGTGGTTGGTTGGTCATGCAGAGATTGACCATCCTCCAATCAAAAGATCATATGTATGTACACACTCCAGTCGTGTAAGTTTTGATTGACAAACTGTAGATCCATCCACACAACCCTTGATGCCCATCAATTCTGGAGCCTGGTGATGGCATGGCAATGCATACAATCAAGACTCACACCCACCTATCTACTACACCTCAATAACCTCTTTGCCCTCCATCCAACTTAATCTAGCCCTCCGGCACATCTTTCCCTACTTATCCTATCTATCAATCAAGCCAATCTGTTGGAACTAGTCAGAACTATGAATTTAGATTATACAAACCTTGCATAGAATATTCTCAACTATGTCAGAAGAATCATCTAAATACATACGTCTTTTCTATGTATATCATCAAGTTAGTCACATCTGAAATGAAGTAAGGGCATTTTGGGTTTTTTCCTTCCAACAGATTAAGAGTTGATGAACTTTTTTCACCCTGAGATAGCCTTGTTTACTTTTCCCACTGTTGGATTTGGGATTCAATCAACTGATGTCTGGTCCTGAAAAACCTTATCTGTTGGCCTCAAGCAATAATACCAAAAAACCTATTAGCTCTAGCTCTGAATCAACAGGTACATTTGACCCAACTGCTCTCACTAGCGCAATGCCACCAAGGAAGAAAGCCAATATCAAAGACAATTTGGAGGCTGGAGTGGATGAGGGGGCCATGCCCCACAAGTTCATATCCATGCCACAGAGCTATGCCCAATTCATTGATCCAAAACTGAAATTGGAAGGCCTGAACATTAACCAGTGGCTATCATCCCTCAACCAGACGCTGAATGTGGTCCTTGCCATCTCTAGGTTCCTTGCCATCCCTAGGTTCCTCTCCAACAATGCAAATCTTGAATCTTTACCTCCAAATGTTGACCAAGCTGTTTGGAACCTTCTGATCAACACCATTGATGCTGATCTCCAACCTCTGGTGGATGAAGTTGACACCTTGGCTGAAGTTCTTTGCGTGATCAAACAAAACTTTGAACGGGAAACTAGGTCAAGGCAATTGGAACTAGTTGACAGTCTGATGAAATAGAAGAGTACACCGGACTACACTTCTCACTTCAACCAATTCTTTTGCGTCATCTCAGAACTGGAAGCCCTCAACGTATCTATTCCTCTCCAATTGCAATCACTTATACTTCAGTCAATCACCCTCCCTCCAAATGGTACCTCAAAGGCAGTGGTGAACAACATGATCCTGTCTGAATCAAAGAAGACCAACTTGTTTGGCCCTAGAGATGTGCAGGCAATATTCAACAGCCTAAACACTGAAAACAATGGCAATAGAAGTGCAACAAACCCATTTCAAATCAACCAAGTCATGGGAGGCCATTGCAGAGGTATCATCCAAGGGTTTCCTGCAAATAGCTCCCATCCAGGCCAATCCCGTCAGGCTCAGCGTTCCCAAACACAAGACCAGGCCACCAGCGGAGCATCCTTCAAAATCCCACCGGGTATCCTCTGAATCCCTGTGGGGAATGTGGGTGAGGACAAATCATGTAACTACTGTAAGCAGAAAGAAAGGACACTACAAAGGTGACTGTCCGTTCAAGAGGGGGCGTGCCGGTTGGGGACCCAGTGTACAGAAGAACCCTGAAGTCCCTGCTGCGCCATCAATAAGTTTAGCTGTCCCTCAAGGTGAGGGTAAAGGTATTGTTGACACCGGAGCAACCCACCATGTTAGTGGCTGCCAAGATCTCTTTGTTTCTCTACATCCTCTTGAGCAGGATATACCACTGAAATTGGCATCTTGCTCTACCTTTGCTTGTGCAATGCATGTTGGCACACTCAGGATCCCCTGGAGACACTTAACAATCAACATTGAGAAGGTCTTGTACAGTGATGAGGTGCCTGGAACCCTGATCTCTCTGGGTCAGCTGCTGGATGAAGGTTACAGGGCTGAGTTTAGGGGTACCACCTTGGTAGTGTATGATGCGGAGGGGAATGATTTTTTTGATGCTATACTAGTAAACCAAACATGGATTCTTGCCCTGGGTAATCCACCTTTTAGCTTCCATCCTTCTAAAGAGCCAGCTCCTTGTTTGTGTGCATTAACCTTTTCCAAGGATGTCTCAAAATCTCTTGAATGGCACTGTAGACTGGGCCATGCATCTGATAAGATAGTTTGGTCCTTCTTGAAACAATTTGTACCGGGTTTTGATCAGCATGAATGGACTCCCTTCTTCTGTGAAACTTGTGCGTTCACCAAGAGCAAGCAAAGGCGTGCAAAGCTTGAGAGCAAGCTAAAAGTAGAAAACAGACTGGAACTCGTTTGCACCAATGTCCTGGGTCTGGTTGAGCCCTCGGACATGTTAGGAAACAAATATATATTGAATCTCCGGGATCATTCAACAAACTTTTCCTATTGCTTTCCTATAAAACTCCAATCAGAGGTTGAGACCAAGCTAATGCATGGCCTGAAGATCATCAAAAATCAACTGGGGGCACCAAAGTATTTGAGGTGTGACAACGCAAAGGAATACACAAAAGTGTTGTTTCAAACATTTCTCTTGTCCATTAGCACCACCACGGCCCTAACACCAGCATATACACCGGAACAAAATGGGGAGGCAGAGAGGTTGAACAGGACCCTGGGGGACCTGGCGCGGGCAATGCTCAAACAATTGGGATTGCCCCAGTCATTCTGGACATTTGCTTACAAGTCGGCAACCTTCATACACAATAGATTACCAAACAAACGCACGGGCAAAAAGGACACCTCTAGAGCTGTGGGCTGGAATTCAACCTCAGGTCAATAACATATATCCTTTTGGGTCAAAAGCTTATGTTCATATTCCAAAAGAGAAGCGGAAGAAACTGGATGATTACTCCAAGCTTTGTTTTTGGTTGGCTACCTGGAAGATAGCCGGGGGTGGTATTTCTGGGACGGTCAGGGCAATGAACTTATCTCATCAGATGCGGCTGAATTTGTTGATTTTGGGGCCAAGTCCACCATATCAAAGGATGGTAACAAAGGGGGCTTGGATCATGTGCTCAATGCTGTCCAACTACGACTGGGAGAGGTTCCCAAAGATGAGATCTGTGATGCTCAAGACCAAATGATTGACAGTATTCCAAAAATACTAGACATGGATGTTCCCAAGTCACTAACAAAGGCAAAGAAATCCCCACACTGGCCAAGATGGGAGTGGGCCTGTCACAAGGAGCTACAAAGTTGTGAAGAGTTTGATGTCTGGGATGTGGTGGATTATGAGGTCGGGATGAAGGTTCTGGACACATGATTCGTATTTGCCTTGAAATGGGATGCGGACCATGTGGTGGTGGACTTCAAGGCGCGGCTAGTGGTGAAGGGTTACACTTAACAGTTGGGCATTGACTGCTTTGAGACATTTGCACCGACAGCCTCTCTATCGTCTTTGCGACTGATCCTGTCTATTGCAGTGAAAAGGAACTGGATCATCAATCAATTCGACGTATCCACTTCTTATTTACACAGCAAGATTGATGAGCTTGTCTACGCAAGACCTCCAAGTGGACTGCAACCAGACCTTGTTGGGAAAGTCCTCAAGTTAACAAAGTCACTTTATGGAACAAAGCAAGCCCCAAGATGTTGGTAGAAACACTTCCAAATGGTTATGACTGGCATGAACTTTGAAGTTGAAGAGCTCGAGTTATTGCTTTACCGGTACCGACGGGGACAAGACATTGTTTTGGTATGGATGCATGTGGATGACGGGGTGGTGGTGTCAAGCAGTGAGACCCTGAGGGATCTAGTCAAGGAGGGCCTGCAAGCGGCCTTGAAAATTAAATGGCAAGACAGTCTATCACGGATTGTTGGGATAAAGGTAACCCCCTCTGATGGACTGATGCTGTCACAAGAGCACCTAGCAAACCAGATAGTCCAGCATGCGGAGTCATACTTTCAGAAAGCCCTCCTACCATCCTCAACAACCTTGCCAGACTTCCACCTGGAGACAAGCAACTCCGAGGGGATTGAAACCACGGAGTTCGAGTCGTTCATTGGTTTGTTGAGCTATCTGGCAATAGGGACAAGGCCAGACATCTCGTACGCAACAAACTTTTTGGCTCGATACTCCTCCAACCCTCAACATGAACATTGGACGGCTCTGAAGCATCTTCTGGGCTATGTCAAAGCAACCGGGGGCCAAGTGCTGAAGCTAAACCCATTGGATGAGCGGCTTGACTTGTGGGTGGACGCTGGATGGGGTGGGGAGTTCCAGTGATCAAGGAGTGGCTTTGTTGTGCGTTTTGGGGGAGCCTCAATTGCATGGAGCTTGCGCCGACAGAAGGTAGTGGCCATGTTAACATGTGCTGCTGAATATGTTGCCATTGGTGCGCGAACTGAGTTTGTTCTATTTCTAAACAAGATTCTGGTACAATGCTATGGACAAGTACCAGTTCACATATATTGTGACAACAAGACTGCAATTTTAGTTATGGAGGACAACAAGTCAAGGGGAAGACTGAAACACATTGGTTGAAATTTTTTCTATGTCAATGACATGGTGCAAAGGAACGGAACAACTTTCAACTCCAATGGGTGAGCACACAAGATCAACTGGCGGATATCATGACCAAACGCCTCTCCCCAGTAAAACATAGCCAATCAAAACGGTTGCTCAACCTTTAATGTACAACCATCAAATAAAGCCCACTACCGGTCTTTTGTTTCGTTCTTCTCTTCTTTCTTTTCCCTCTTGGTCGTCTTGTCCTGTTATCTTATATTCTCCCTCTTTTTCTTATGTATGCTTGACTGTTTTCTTGAGATTGATCCAACCGATTGCCCGAAGGATACAAGGTTTGCGGGGGGGGGGAGGGAGGGGGGGTGTTGGAACTAGTCAGAACTATGGATTTAGATTATTCAAACCTCGCATAGAATATTCTCGACTATGGCAGAAGAATCATGTAAATACATACGTCTTGTCTATCTATATCATGGAGTTAGTCACATCTGAAATGAAGTAAGGGAATTTCCGGTTTTTTCCTTCCAACACAATCCTGATGCTAATAGGTATGTATGTGTCTATCTTCTTGCCAACTTCTCCGCCGATGTCGATCGTCGATCATCAATCGTCAATCGTCAATCGTTCAGGAGTCAACGACTATCGTTCTTCGCTCATCCTCTTCGACTGGAATCTGAACCTGAATCTTGAATCTGATCAAATATCATTCTCAGCTTCCCCCCCTCTCTTTTCTTTTCTTTTCTTTTCTTTTCTTTTTTTTTTTTGTTTCCCCGTCTGCTTCTTCCTTTTTTTTTTTCTCTAGTTTTTTCTGTATCGCTCCCTCATTCTTTGTCTCTCTTAGCTTCTTGAACCAACTCTCTAGTACATTATCCATACTTGTTTCAGAGTCTCATCCTTCCGATTCATCGCACATATGTATGTACCTTGCACTGGTTTAAGATATGTGCCTCTCGATCGGATACATAAATACATACATGTGCACATACATAATACTTACATAGATATGTCAAGTACTATCGATCGGACGCATCGACCACGGTCCACTTCAAGCTGCTTGACCACCACAATCCCAATTGAGAACCTAAAAGGTGTCGGGCCGATGGATGAATATGTTTCAGCGCAGATCACTCAAGGTCGAACACCTATCCTTACGGACCCATACAATCATCTACTGCAGTGGATCATCCAGATGATGGATTGAGGGTCGAAGGAATCCACTCACTCGTTCAATCGTATGGTGTCCTGGTGCTGGTGCATAGACAGGACATCAACAACAACAGGTTTTACATATATTTGTATTGTAGGGACATACTTACATATAACATACGCTCGTCCCATTCACTCAGCGCCCATCGACTCCATCATGGTCGATCCATCAACACCCATCGATGCCGATCATCATGATGGCAGAAAAATCAGCCGAGGTCCGACTCAGGAGATCACAGCTCCAAGACTCACACTCGATCTGCTCTCTCCGCCAAACCATCGTCTCCTGCTCCGGTTCCTCGCAAGATCGAATATCCCGTGGGATTTGAAATCTTCCCAAGTTAGTACGGTACATATCCACACGTACACACATACTTATCCCAAACCTCCGTCAATCTAACACAGAACCACAACTCTGTAAGACGCGTCAGGTCTCCTCTCTTCTCAGTAAGTGAATACTTACTATGCTAGATAGTTAATGTCATCATAGACGCCCAACAACACGATTTGACATCGAATGTGCCAAGCAAATAGTCTATGCACGGTGCACGAGCTGAGTTAGATGTCGAAAGACTTGGCCATCGATAGAGTCCGGGGGAGGCAGGGAGATCGATTTGGATCGCCAACCTGTCGTTGCCTTGGATCCCAAGTGATGGCCCCCCCACCATGGACTTTTTAAGGTTTTTCTCCCACCCGGTCTATGGACACGCAGCACTTGCTTCATCGGTTGATCACCCATCATTTCCCTCGGTCGGTTCTACTAACACCGGATGGATCCTTCCCGGAAATCTTTGGGTCCGATCTTGATGGCTCGTCAGCCGACATGTCCTCGTCATGATCAGTTACACATCCGATCAAAGCTAAAATACTTTGCAAATTCCCGAATGATGATGGGGCAGGTCGATCTTGTTACTGGGGACTTAGCTCGGGGATGGGGCAAGTGCGGGGATTTCCCCCAGAGGTCGAATCATACCCCTTGCTACAAGCCTAGCTTCGGTCTTTCAGAGAGAATGCGACGATGACCGGCCACAAGTCTCTCGGCTTGCCCGCCAACTGGACCATCTATCTATGCGGGCTGTAACTCCTTCCCCCCCCCCCCCCCGCCCCCCCGGTTCTGCCCTGCACATCAATTCTTCCTTGTATGTATGTATCTTCTTGTAGCCGCCAGTGGCTCGAGCATGTTGCCCTCGATTTGGTCCTTCAGTCACTGGGCGCAACTTGCGTGAATGATCAATTCAATCCCGAGTGTGGGGTTGAACATTGGTTCCTAGCTGTATCCAAACACACACCCACACACCCACACACCCACACACCCACCCACACACCCACACACCCACCCACCCACCCATCCACACACCCACCCACCCACCCACACATTGGAATATCTGATCGACGGATTGATTGAATGGATTGATGTCGATGAATCTCATGAATCGTGATTCCTACCAATCCCTTTGCGTTTTTTAGGGTCGTATGTTGTAATGATTAATTAATCAAATATCTTGTTCATGATGGGTCAGCATGAACCAATCGTCAGACGAGCTAAAGAAACACCTAGCACCACAGATGTATGTACATATGTACGGTACAGACATACCTCCTACATGCACCCTCGATTGGCGTCATTTGCAGAGCCCGTCCCCACCGACACTGACAAATCGTTGGGTTGTACTCGATCGAATCGTGTGATCTGATTCCGATCGGCGGGGTCGCCATCCTTGAGGCGATTCGTCCATACCCATCGATCGATCGATCTCGATCTTTGGGCCAGCTGATGTGTTGACGGGCCCGGGACATCACTCGCTCCAACCTAGGACACGGTCCGGTGCGCTGGGTTGGCTCAAGCTCCCAACCCTGGAACTGTAAGAACCCAGAAAAAGGTAACAGCGCGCGCCGACCGCTTGGCCACCAAGACGGCAAATACACGCAGCTCCAACAGGGACCTCACTCTGGCTTTGGTATGCTTAGAGCTCTCAGAGTGGAGACTGCGGATCGTGATCCAATCAAGTGAGGCGAAAACACCCTACGCCTCCCATGAATCCTCCAGGCTACATGGAGAGATCGACCATGAACCAAAACTTGGCAGGCAAGCCTAAGAACCTCGCCCAGCCCTCGTTTGATCCCTATGGAGCGATCCCACGAACACGAGGACACAACTGTTACTCCCGGAGTGCCAGATGTCCAATAGAGATCCTCGACGATCTACAGTTTGCAGGCCGATGGTCATCCTAGCCCATCATGAGATAGCTGCTGTCGGGTCGGATGCCGACTGGATAATTGTCCAGACTCAAGTTGTCCGAGCCGTATATATGTATGTGGTGATGACCAAACGAAGCCTGAACGTATGGACTTCAATGCTATCATCTTTTTGCAGGCGGAGCTAAGAGGGTGTATGTATTTATGTATGTATGTACGCGTCAACGAACGTTCCTGGGACTATCTATCTTGTACCTGCGTACTTGTTTGGGACACCACACGTCGTCGTCTTGTAGGCAACATCGACGTCAACTTTCCAACCTAGGATGATATCAATCCGGCACATCGCATCATGCCGGCTCGTGAACCACAGCTGGCGGCTGCCTTCCCAAACAGCTTGCTTCACAGAGCATATATTCACTTAAATCACTCATGACTCGCTCACTCACTCGAGGACTGGCATGATCGATACAGAAGGTGCCCAGATCGTGCAGCCACCCCATGGTTCCGACCGGGTCACGCGCCGGGTGACTATGCCCCATCGAGGTCCCATGATGATCGTTCGGTGGCCGATAGGGAGATAGACCTGATAGGCAGTTACGTAAATCGACCGAAACGAGTTGGATCAACTAATGACAATATCTCTCAGGCTAGCTAGGCTTTCGGGCGAGAGGCAAGAGCGATGTGTTGGGAGATTGGGCCGGTGGTGTGCATGTATGGTCAATACACATACTTACTGACGATGATGTTGATCATCATCAATCCTTGGAGCGGTCGATGTCAGGGTTCGGCACATGATCGGCCGTCGTCAATCCCTTCTTGAACATCACACACGCTGAGGGATGCGGTGCACACCTTGGTACATAAATATTTTTGGATCTCATCAAACCTGGAGGGTCCATCGATCTTGACGCGTGGGTGCATGGGTGTGTATGTATGTATGTATGTATGTATGTATGTATGTATGTATGTATGTATGTATGTATGTATGTCTGGACAATGGACATACATAGATACATACATCTTGATATGCACATAGGTGTGTATGTAATTGTAGATGCGTATGAGAGCGTACACGGTGGGAGTCTAGGAAGAGACTCGATGTCCATTGGAGGTCCGTCGTCATGTCGCTCGACCCAAGATGCAGATCTCGCCAATCTAGTTGGCCGCTCCGAGCACTTTCCCCACGCCAGGTTGTCAATCTTTGGGTGCCCAGACCCTTGTAGATAGGTATATCTGTATCTATATACATCCATCCATCCATCCATCCATCCATCCATCCATGGGTTCTTTGAGTGACCGGAGCTCCCTAGGGATCTTACTTTGTGCCGGTGAGTATCCGTCTATCGGCTGATCTTGATCCGATCTCAAAGGGTTTGTCGCTGTTGCTCAAATAGGATAGCGGTGATCTGCACAATGGTGCTCGATATCCATAGATTTCAAGCCTCGACCGGCCTCAACATACATGCATGCGTTTTTCGAGACTCTGGTCGGCAACCCAACCTTTCACCAGTTCGGCACGCTCTCCCAGCCGGCCGACGAGCGCCAGTCCATCCACTCGTAGGTATTCACTCGCGCCTTAGCCCATCTACAACATACGGAAATGTGGATGTGCTTGTGAATTTGTATAAGCGTGTACGAATGAACGAATCGATGGATACATCTCTAGATAGATACAGACATCAAGTACGTTCATACCTGTACTTCATGTTTCTGCAAGTGTATATCTAGGTGTGTACATCCATCGCTGTCTGGTTCGACGGCTCTAGTTCGATCAGGAGGAGAGATGAAGAATAACATGGTGTGGGAGTAATCCGAAGGTTGTTAGACTGGGTGGAGGACTTTTGGATTGAGGCACAACATTCCTTGGCCTGCATCGTGTTGATCATAAGTAAGTATGCATGTAAGTATGTACATATGTACGCACATACCTATATGCCCCCACGCTAGGTTGATGTAAGTATGCATATGTGTACATACACATATGACATATCTCGAGATGGGCTGCTCATCATGATCGATGGAGGGTTGGTCTCAGATCGGACGATGTCGTAGCTGGTCATAGGCTTCATTCATGATCAGAAGATGCAGATTGAAATCTTTCCATTCCGACCCCGATCGGGCGTGAATTCGATTTCGGCCCCACCCGATTCGAGCTGGTCGTCGACTCTTGTGGACCCGATCCGGTAGTCGGATGTATGTACGTACATATCTATATACTTTCATGTCCATACCCTACCACCTAATCAACAGATGCTCGACGTCACATAGCAACATATCGATTTTTACGAAAATCGATGGGTTACGTTTTCTTCCCGTTTTATTCTTTTTCCAGGTGCATTTTTTCAACTAAATCGATATTTACATATTTATTTATACATCAAGTCACCAACACCAACGAATCAGTCTAACACAAGCACATTAGGACCATGTATGTATGTATGTCATACATACATACCCACATACACACATACCTCTACGCACACACATCTCTTGATCATAGTCATCGATTAGTTTGATCATTCAATTTGCCCATTCGATTCAAGCCCGATCGATCATCTGTTGCGCTTCACTCGATCTCGATCGGTCCGTCTGAGACTGTGGCCCATCGGTGGTTTGAGCTGAAATGAGTATCTATGAACATGTTGACGTACGACGTACAAAACGTAGGATATAGGATATCATAACCCTAACCCCTTCCAAGTGCGTGGTCTCCCTCCAGCCCGTATCCTTACCATACACACTTGCATCCATACGTCAAGTAGACGGCTCGAGTCGGATTATGTAACGCGACGACCGGTCGCTGGGTGATGTTTGAGGTTGCTGCTGATCGATCGCACACCTACCGGCTTGAAGCTTCATGACGAGGACGCTGGAGCGTCGCTATTTAACAACCAGCGAGGGTGATGTGGGTGCGGGCACACATGTAAGTACATATTTACGTATACTTGCCCATCTGAATGCATTCTTCGGTTCCTATTCGTGCATAGATACGCAGTCATCGGTGCCCATGGTTATCATGGATCTGTTGCCCGATGTATGAGGATAGACAGGGCCGGATGGCTGTAGATAGGTACGGCGTGATCACCGTACATGCCTTAAATGCATACCTCATCCCCTCCGTCGCCCAAATCGCCCAAGATCATCGTCCCGGTCCCAAGCCCCTAGACAGGTCATGTATGTACATACATAGATACATACATCCTACCAGGGTCGTCTGACTCTGAGAAGATGGGGTGAGGTGAGCATGGGTTAATCAGTCAGTCGATCATCGTCAGCTAGTTTACCTGTCCATGTATGTACATACATATAGATATGCATACTCCCATACCTCGAATTCGATTACGTCCAACGACGCAAATCTCATCTCGTCTCATCTCTGCTCTCATGATCTCGTCTCGTCTCGCTTTTGACTCGTTTCATCCGATCCCACCCCTCCGCACAGTCTCTCCTCATCATCCTCGAACCCGAGTCAGGACTCGATCGGGCCCGGATTGGGTGATGAACATCGTCGACTCCAGCTGACAACAGCCCTGAGCTCACTCCGAGGATTCCCAAAGCCTCCCCCCAAAGATCCTCCAGACCTCCTCGAGGATGCCATCCCACCACCAAACGTTGATAGTTCCTCATGAATGGCAGGTTTTGTGTATAACTTTGGTATGCAATCCATACCTACATGCAGACGTCCATTAAATGCATAGGGTCCAGGTAGTGTGTATGTATGTACATACAGCATATCATCGTACCATCGACCAATATCCAATTCAGACTTACATACGACACGATACCTACGACGTTCCTTCCATGCTCCATTTTGACTGAACTACATCCATTCATCAGTGCCGACTTTACATACGACCAATATCATCATCATAACAATACATACATACCCCTCATGATTAAAGTACTGAACGGTACTCGTTACAGCTCTGCAGACCACCCTGCCTACGTATACGATCCGGCCACCCATCCTACAGCTCCACGGATTCATTTTCGTCTACAAATACCAACGAGCGGTTGATACACCCGCGAAAGGATATCTTGAAATGAATCCACTCGACAAGTTCGAAGAGGCCGTCAATGAGAAAACTGGTTGGAGTCGTACAGATTTGGTTGATGGGCTTGGTGTGTGTACGGGTGATACCCATAGAATACAAACACACAAACAACGATAGTTTTAATATACATATCGATTGACTTGTTTACTTATATACGTAAGGGTGAATCGCAATCGTACCAAGTTCAGTAAAGCTGCTACTCTACGGTTAGGGCTCTGGCCCCATCCAGGCTAAACAGTACCACTTGTTCCGTACACTCCCAATCGAGTTTTGACCGTTCAAACGATTATCTCTCTCCTATATATCCACATAGGCCCACTCATCCACCCGGGTAACCTCACCCACCCGCCCTCTTACTCCCTCACCCACCCACCTATCCACTCCTACATCCGCCCATCCACCCTCGCACATCCTCGACTCACACACCCAGCCATACACACATCATCTTGCATCTGTTTTTAAAACGGGGGACTTGTACACTTCTCTCTCTCTCTCTCTCTCTTTCACATCTCTCTCTCTCTCTCTCTCTCTCTCTTTCCCCCGTCTTCCTTTCGTCATTTCAATGTATGTACTTCAATCGCACCGTCATTCTCTCTCCTCCTAGCCATGATACATTCTGATAATTGTTTTTTTTTTCTTCCCTCTCTCTCTCTCTCTCTCTTCTCTTCATTTTTTTTCCGATTATCACGCTGATTTTTTTTTTTTTTTTTTTTTCTTTTATATTTGGGTTGATTTTCTCTCATCTTCGCTCATCTTCCTCACACGTTGGTGGTCTCGAAGTGGCTATAGATCATCGCTTTCGTTCTCACATGCTTCAATTCAATCGTTGGCGCTCGAGATGATCAGTTCAAGTCCCACCCTTCCTTGGCTGGCTACTTCCCTCTCTCTCTCCTTCGGACCAACCGCTCACTTCCTAGGCTCATCATCTCCAGCGCTCCCTCAAAACCCCCTCCCTCCCCCTGCTCCTCCTCACTCTCACCCCACAACCCCCCCCCCCCTCCCCTCACCGCATCATCTCTACTGGCCCACTCACCAACTGCTCCTTGCCTTCATCCTCTCTCTTCTCTTACGACGTTCACCTCACCGATCTATCCTCACATCATCATCCATTTCGCCCCCGCCCCCCATCCCCCCCCCCCCCCCTCTCTCTCTCGAGACTTCACACTTGCTCATCACATCTCATCTGCATTCACCATTCACCCTTGAGCTGGCATTTTTCTTCTTCTTTTTTTTTTCATAAAAAAAACTTTCAACTGTCTTACTGCTTCTGATTTTGTGTGCTTTCTTTTCCGCATCTTCCAACTCTTCCCTTCTCCTCACTGATCATCCATCATCTTATCATCAGATAGTTGTCTTCCACGTCATACATACATCATAGATATCAAAGCACCAAGTCATCATCCCCATCTTGAGATACTTTTTATCCTCTCAGCATTCCTCTGATCGCCCCACCTCCGCTGCCATTCGAGTAAACACTGACTCTGCCCTACCCTTCCTCCCTCCTCTCACACGTGATCATCCTCCCTCGGCCACCTTATTCCCTTATCATGACTGGCACGCTATTCTCGGATTCGACCACCATCCTAGCCACTCACGACCGCTCCGCCCGACAAAACTGTCCATCCCCTCATTCCGATTACCATCCTCATTCATCTCATCCCTGCCTTCGCCAGCGTCCACTATCCTCACTTTCAGTCTCATTGCTCCCAGCTCATCACCAGTCGAGCCAATTCACCAGCTCGAGACTCTATCCGTCATCATCATCATCCTCCTCCTCCTCCTCCTCCTCCTCATCTCCATCCAGTCATCCAATGTCTGACAAGCCCACCCTCCCTGGAATTGCAAAGTATCCTTGCGTTTGCCGGACATCGTGAGGATCTTTTTTCCTACCCTTTGCCAATAATTTTCTTTT
>CM062631.1:31838642-31881906 GCA_025617555.3 Puccinia polysora | reverse complement strand
GCATACATGCACCGTTTGCCACCTCGGCTACCGCCGATACACGTTATCGCCACCTCTCCCTCTACGTTTACCCATGCGTCTCAGCACCATCATCATCCGCCTCACTCTGTTTACCCGACTTGTGTTGATGGTGACTATCATGTTGAACCCACTCCATGCGATCGATGGTCATGATGCTTGCCTACTCCCTGGCGATTGACGCCCGATCGCAACAAGCATAAGCCTGCTCGTCTCATTATTCATCTGCCCCGCCCCTCCTCCTCTCTGCCCAACCGGGTTGGTTGTCGATCCCCCATCTTGTCCAGCTCACATGCCTCCGTTCCGTCTTTCGTCGAGTTCAGCCATCGATGGACAACACGATCATGATGTTTAAATCACCAATGCCCTTAATCTCTTTCCGACCATTTCCTCGGTCTGGGTCCCTATCCGCCCCACTCTCTTTCCGTTGCCTCTCTCTTTTCTTTTTTCTTTTCTTTTCTTTTCTTTTTTTCTTTTCTTTTCTTTTCTTTTTTCTTTTCTTTTCTTTTCTTTTTTTTTTTGCTAACGTGTTTTGCTTCTCTCTTCCCCCTCTCCACTTGTCATCTCAGATCGTCCAGGTTTTACCTCGCCGTCTCCTACATCACGCTCTTATCCTCATTCCAGTCGTCTCCAGTCGTCTGATCCTACTGCCCACGCACTGCCGACTGTGGTTACGATTCCATCTATCTCTAAGACTCAGGCATCAACGGACCGACGTTCGCCAACGATCTCTTCCAATTTAACCTCAGTCACTCATTCGCGTCAATCCCGCCATCGTCGCCGTAGCTCGAGTGTCACAGTCGTCAACGTTGACAATTCAACTTCTACCTGTTCCATCTCTTTGTCTAGTGCACCGGCACAGTCGATCCCTCCAACGTGTCCCGAGCTCATCCAATCTTCCTCGTTCTCCAATGTTACGATTCAATCTTCTCACTCGATTCACAAACTTTGTCATCAGCCGTGTCAACCCAATGCTGAGGAAGCTTTCACTCCCTCATCCGTTGATCGACGTACAAATACACTACTGACCACCCATTCCTCGAGATCGTCGATTGCGATTAACAAGAGTCATGGCGGATCAAGCTACACCGACAATGCACCCCAACGTAGACACTCGGACAGGATCACTGGACCTCGATCGAGACTTTCTCAACCACAGCCACCATCCGACAGAGGCGCATCATCCCGTCAGTCATCCGGCCTGACGTCAGATTTGACTGCCCATCGGCATCACACATATACTACCACGCCATTAACCCCTTCGCCTGCTTCCGATTGTACGGTCAAACATGTCCGCCGTCCCAGCAATGCGTCCATCTCATCTTCGTCCTCGATCTCAGGCCCGGCGTCGATTTCTAGCGACTTTGGCGCTACGTTGAACATTGGCCCCCAGTCCAATGTGCACCTTTCTGGAAGTCATTTCTCATCCTCGTCACTGCCCAATAATTCAACCTTGTCCTCCTCCATCGATCACAGAGACTCTAAATCTCTCCCAACGGTCCGCTCATGGTCGAGAGACGAGGAAGGCAACTGTCGTGCACGCAGGGCTGCTCATCCTCACGTGACGGACGATCATCGAAGTTATGATTACAATTCGCAGTGGGATCCAAATGATAGCTCACCAGGCAATAACAGTACCATCGATCATCTCCCTTTTGATTCGCCGTCAAACATGTCGTTGTCACCGGATCTTACCTCATCCTCTCGGCTTGGGGGTCCGATGATGAACGGTGTCGTGCCTCCGCTCGCTCCTCAAACTCACCGTTATCAATGTATGGAGCCTGGTTGTGGAAAAACGTTCTCTCGGCCGAGTAGCCTCAAGATCCACAGCTATAGCCATACGGGGCAAAAGCCCTTCAAGTGCATGAGATGTGATCGGGCGTTTTCAGTTCAGAGCAATCTGAAACGACATCAAAGTGAGTCGGGGACGATCGGAATTCATGGCCTATTAACTTGATAGAGTCGAAGCTGATTAACCATTTGGTGATGTTTTGCCCTGTGTCTTGCAGAGGTTCACGAAAAACGTAACGTAGCCGGTCCTGGTAGGATTCTGTCTGGAAGTGGCGGCAATGCAACTATGACCATGATGTTTGAGAGAGGCTCTGGAAGGCTTATCGAAGAAGAGAGTGGTGAAGAAGATCATGGTAGTGATCAAGGAATGGATGACCGTATGGAAGAGTGAACGATTTCACAAAGAACCATACGAGGCTTGTGGCGGGGGCAGTCTTTTGATTTTTATTTTGTTTAATTTTAATATCGGAATACTTCTATGGTACCACCTTACACTAGTCTTCTTTGCGTATACACTTTCCGATAATTATTTTCTTTCGATCTGATATTAAGTTTGCTCTTCTTCTACTTTCTGATTGTTTGCCCGAGATCAACCTTTTGTCGCCTATCCTTGTGTAAAATGAATACCCCGTCGGGAAATTTTAGAATTTGTTGAACGGCCACGTTTTCTGTAAACAGGAAGCAGTAGAAACTCTCCTTCACCTTTTTCTTATGAAACTTGAAGGTCGCTTGATTTTGGAGAGCCATTGGATTATTTGAGGTCAGCCCTGATACTGAGAGCCTTGCTAGCGGTCCAGCTAACGTCCGGCAGCGGTGGAAGGGGGGGGGGCGGTTCACAAGGGTAGCTGCTGGGAAACTATCAAGTAAGCAAGAGTGGTGGTGGGAGAGTGATAAGTGGTAACTGATTGAAAAGGTAAAAAAAAAAAGATGGGGAAGGATATGGCAAACTTTTCTTTTCTTTTTTTTTTTTTTTTTTGCTTGTTTTAAGATGGTGATTGTCCCCAAGAGAATTTTACCTGCCTTGTTTTCTGATGTGAGAGGTTGTTTCATTTCAGATTGTTTTCCAGTGAGCAAGGAAGTCATCAAGGTTAGGTGATGTTGGGAATGATGATGATGATGAACATGCGAGTCTTGGATTGATCTGATGTGGTTTTGAAACGTTAGTCTTAGGTGTTTTTGGTGGGTGATGATGGGTCAGATTCCTCTACCCAAGAATCTCTCCTGAGTCATTGAGTGGGATGATCTAAAACTACTTGAGAAAAATATTATGCATATACATATATATACATTATATATATATATTATATATTATATATATATATATATATGTATATAATTTTTATTATCTTTTTTTTTTAAAAAAAAAAAAGAAAAAAAAATCTTACTCGACTACTGTATCCACCCGATCCCACATTTGAACTGGATTTGAAAGACTTTGAGGTGGTGATGATTGTTACAGTTCAATAGGTTTTTAAATTTTTTTTTTTTTTTTAATTTTTTTTTTAATTTTTTTTTTTTGGTTTTTTTTTTTTTTTTTTTTTTGGTTTTTGGTTTTTGGTTTTGATGATCTTGTGAGGGTTTGATGATGTTGGGATACTTGATGGATCATCCTCCTGTTTTTTTTTTTTTTTTTTTTTTTTTTTTTTTTTTTTTTTTTTTTTTTTTTTTTTTTTTTTTTTTTTTTTTTTTTTTTTTTTAATCCATAAATCATTCATTGATTCTTTAAACCTCTTGGAGGACTAGATTCCTCTCTTTTTTTTTTTTTTTTTTTTTTTTTTTTTTTTTTTTTTAATCCATAAATCATTCATTGATTCTTTAAACCTCTTGGAGGACTAGATTCCTCTCTCTCTCTCTTTTTTTAATTTTTTTTATTTTATTTTTTTATTTTATTTTTTTATTTTATTTTATTTTATTTTTTTTTTATTTTTGTTTTTTTTGTTCCTCTCATCTTTCCACCTTTTTTTTTTTTTTTTTTTTTTTTTTTTTTTTTTTTAAAGAAAAAAAAAAGTCTCTTCCTGGTTCACTAGTTTATTTTTGAGAACTTATCAGGACATCCTCAGTTCTCTTTTTAATGACTCTTGTACAAAACTTTCACATTAGAGGAGAGGAGTGCAGTCATACCATCAAATCCTATGTATTCTAAACCAGAGGGTGCCCATCAGACTCAAGCTTTTTGTTCCAATCCAACCATCCAAATGTTCTGTTGTATCTCTTCCTTCTTATAAACTCAAAGACCTTTTGAGAGATAAAGCCATTTATATATATAAGAGGCTTGAGAATTTTAGAATGCCAGATCAATCTTTTATCTTATCATAATAAGAACTTTAGAAAGTTCAAAGGTTTGAATTAAAAAAAAAAAAATTAAAGTTATAGACTAAAGGGCAAAACACTCAGTTGCCCACCCCTCCCTAAAAAAAAAAAAAAAAAAAAAAAAGTCAATGAAGGATGGATTGATCCAAGCTTGGGATGATTATGATCATTGTCATTTTTTTTTCTTTCAATGATTGATTGATTGATTCATAGATAGAATTGAATGGGAGAATTCAGTTCAAGTTTGGAAGAGATGTATGGCACCCATAAACATGATATGTCACTAGATTTGATAAGTAACACCCAAAAGGTTACCAAATCTATCCTAGGATCTTGACACTAAGCACTTTTCTGGCCAACAAAGAAAGCAAAAAATTGGATAGATATTGAAGCCAATCAAGACTGATGAAAGATTTCTGGTTTTGATTGGATTTGATTTCAGAACCAACATCCACTTGAGTCAAGAACCCAAACTTGATGGTAAGCAGTATTCTAATCAGAAGAAAGGGAGATCAATCCCTTTCATTCTAAACAGAGTCTTCTTATAAGACCATGAACAATATCACCATTCTATTTTTTTTTTTTTTTTTTTTTTTTTTTTTTTTGCTGTTGAATTTTTTTATGATAAAAACAAGGATTTTGTTTGCCTCCATGTGGGTTTTCCAGGACCATGTTATGAATCATACACCTTCAATCAAATTAAAATCACTTCAAACCCTTTAAAAAAGATTTGATGAAGATTGATACCTCCTGACTCAGTCTGCTTATGTCAGAAGTAAATCTTGTATCTTTTAAAAAAAAGCTTGGACAGTGCAACTTTTTTTTTTTTTCAAAAAAAAAAAAAAAAAAACTTGATGCTATTTCTGCCAAGGTTTTAATTCTGAGTTCTGCAACAGATTTATTTTCCAATCTACCATCCCATTTTTCAAATGACTAGATCCAAGAACCAGCTCCCAAGTTCTAAATGAATGGATTTATTGGTCAACTGGATCATATCTTATGTTATTCTTCATGAGATCAAGGCCAAAATGACAGATGAGTGGGATTATAAATTTGCAGATGATATTCCTGATCCTCTTCAGGACATCCATCCCAGCCAGATCTACTGTTTAATTGATTGTGATTTCAGAGAAAATGGTAACTCAATCTCTTTCTCAGTTTGAAAGTTGAAAGTCTTTTACCAATTCTGGTTGGTATTTTTTATTCTTTGCATGTACGCTCAGCCCCCCCCAGAAGATAACAATTTTTTTTTTGTTGGGTGGGGGACTTCAAAATGTTTTTAGTCAACTTCTACATCCTCAAACCAAGCTTCAGATCCATTTTCAAACCTCCTTCAGCTTAAAATTCAAAACTTATTCATTGCACCACTCAAAATTGGAGTGTGAGTTGGTTCAAACCTGTAGTTGTGTGACTACTCCAAGTTGAACAGTGGCACTTTCTGGGAAGCAACCAGTTGCAATGATCACAATTTATCCCAATCTGTATCAATACAAGGTGGTCTAGTAATGTAGTTATGCTGGTGAAACTGCTGAAAATTGACTGATTTTTCTTTTTTTGTTTTGATCAGATTTCAACACAGTTGTGTAAAGCTAGATGTGGTGTAGAGAGTCTTTGAGGATATGGTATACTTTAGAAAATAGCTTTTTGGAATTCCTTGAAGGGGAATTTAGTATTAATTTTTAATAATTCAGAGTATTAGCAAACTAAGGTGTTCTTGAATTGCCTACCCTTCTAAAACTATAGGAAGCCTGAACAATAAATTGTTTTAAATTGATGTATAGTTTATTTGAGGCTTAAAATAGGTATCAGATAAGAACTAGATTTTTGATTGTATGGGATTCATAGTCTTGTGAAATCTGGATCCCAGTTGAAGTGGTAAATCACTAAGGTTTCCAAAATTTATTAATCAATAATTTTGAGGTTCCTTGTTTAATTATCCAATCTAAAATATCCTGAAGGATTTATTCAAAAGAATTTTGCTACCAGGGGGAGTCCAAGGATGAGTTTTCCAACAGGGAGTTGGGCCAAAAAAAAAAGAAGCTTGTTTGGTGGTTCTGCTGAGCTCTTCCCACTAAAAAAAAAAGGGAACTGATTATAAAGAAAGATTTTTTTTCATTTTTAAATAATAGGTGATCAATAATCTAGTTTTTTTCAGGTTTCCCTATCCAATGACACATGAATATGGTTAAGATAATCAATGATAATGGTTCAAATTTCTCTTGAATTAATTCAATCTTATTTCTGGTTCACTTAATTACCTGGTAATTAGGTAGGTGATTGGGTGGAGTAAGCAGATTCCATACATATATTTCTGTAGTTTTTAACAAAGCTGAGGTTGTTTTTTGATCTGGTTGGTAAAAGATGAAAAATTCTTGGGATACACTCATCCCCCTGCTTCTCAATCTGTTTCATGATGGATGAATCAATTTTATAGTTGAAATGGTGTCAAATATTTATTCTTAATGGACTTGTGGAGGCTTTGGAGGTACTGTGAGGTACTGAATATGCTCTCATTGTAAGGGGGCTGAGGTTTGGGTTCTGGTGGGTGAAAGATGAAACCTGCTTGGCATACATGTAACACCTGCTTCTGGATCTGTTTGATGATAGGTGTAGGAGATGTATAGTTGAAATGGTGTTACATGGTTCCTTTTGATTTTTCTTTGGGTGCATCTCAGGCCTTGGTTTCAGGTTTCATGCACCTTTCAATGGATTTGTACCACCTGGTTTAGATATGAGGTTGCCCATGGTTGGTTTGAGCTGCATCTCCTAAGCCACAACAGATAAAGGGATAATTTTCCTTGGTGAATATAGGGACCTTTTGTTGTAGAATCCAACTCTGAGGTAATTTTTTGAGGTTTGGAATCATATTCATACTATAAAAGTGATTGTGATGGCTACAGGACGGTTTTGAAGCCCCACAGCAGAAATTTCACAAAAAAAAAAATTCAACTACTCCTAAAAAAAAACACACCATTCCATTCTTGAGTTCATTTAAACAATTTTAAATCTATTTGATGCATAGGTGAAAGATGAGAATTGGCCATTAACTGCAGTTTTTTGTCATTTTGCTTGATAGTACCTCTTGTCATTAGGAAGTCAATTAGGAAATTGGAATTCAGGGGTGGGATCCACAAGTGACCCTACCTAAAATGGGCTGGGAATTTCAAATATGCAATCATATTTTTGGAAAATCAGATTCTTGTGCAGGTGATCCTTGATTATTGGCTTTATATACCATTCTGAGTTTGGTCTGAAATAGCAGCCAGCTGAAAATTGCTTGAATAATTATTGTTTTAATGAACCTTTGTGTTTGTCTTTGAAACTTATATTTCTATAAATATTCTAATACTATAGATTTTTAGCAATCTAGAAAACTTCCTTGATAGATATTTGGGGTGAGAAAGTGAAAAAACCTCTTTGAAATAATCCATTGAAGTGTATTAATCACTCCTCTATGTATCCAAAACCAACTGGTATCCTTTGAATGTAAGATTTTGTTACTTGTATTTATTTGCATTATCTGAATAGATATTTCTAATGAAATTTACCTTACCTCACATAGATGTAATAAAGCAAGGCCTTTGGCATCTATCAGGCTGAAAATCATGAAAAAAAAAGAGAGAAGAAAAAACCAATCAAGACTGCTATAAATAGAGTCCTTTCTTTATGATTTATGACTCTTCACCTGTTAATCTCTTTTATGGGTAGCAAGTTTTTCATTTTCTCAAGATCTCAATTGAATGAACACAGACCTATTTGACATGCCATTTTTGTTCCTGCATCAAATGTTACAATTCTGTAAACAAGAGGTGAATAGTCCTTAAAATTGTCCTTGGATTTGGAAGCAATTTTTCCCTTGCAACTATAAGGAGCTGAGTGCACCATTCAACCAGCTAACAGAGAGAGAATAGATTAATATTAAGAGAGAGTGAGAATTATCCTTTCTTCCTTCCAAGAGTAGTGGCAGCTGGTCTCCATGAGCTATGGTAATCTATCTAAAAATCAGATTTGATAGTGAGGTGTGAGGACATCCCTCTCAACCCTAACTGCGGTACACAAACAATTGAGAACAACCCTAGCCTCCACCCTCCTGCAACCCTAGCTGCCTGCCTGCCATTAAATTCATCCAGGTTTTTCCTTCTCATGGGGCGCACAGCCTTGCGCACACCCTACTTGGAGCTCCCCTGCACCTTTCTGCATCTGCCTTTGGATTTCCTCCCCAGGTAGCCCTGTGCAACCTTCCCCCTCATGCTTTCCCCAAACTAGAAATATCTGAGAACCCAACCAGATATGCTTTATTTCTTGGTTTGTTTCACCCCAGTGGATTTCTGACCTACTGAATCAGATTATGAGCCTTCAGCAGCTGTTCCTGAGCCAGCTGCGCACCCAATTCTGAGCCAGCTTTGCACCTAAAGCTGAGCATGCAGACCACTAGACAGTTCCTGATCCCACGGCTATATAATGCCACCACATCCCCCCCAGCTTGAATTCTGTCCCCAGAGGTCTATCCCACAACCATCAAACCACTGTCAGAAGTCATATGAAAACAAATGAACACTGTGGGATTTGAACCCACAACCTCAGACTCTTTATATGAGTGATGCTCTTACCAATTGACACTACGGACAAAAATCTGTTGCTGCGGAGCTCAGAAACACCCAGTTGCTGCAGCCTAATCTAAGTTCCCATGCAGCGTCACCTGCAGAAACAATACAAAGTCTGTTACGACACATTAGTTATGTACAGAATTGTCATTCCCCTTGTCCAATGCACAGCCACTCCCCATATGTCTGAGCTAGTTTACCCGCCCACTCTTGTAATACCCTCCAATCCAGGCCTGTTTTCCCATAGGCACGTACACACATACTTAAATAACTACCCAATCAGGCATTCCGCCTTTGGCCATCAACTTTCCGCTGCTAGATTGCCAAGTCCCATCCATTCATCTTAAAATATCTCTCCCCCTTTTCACTTGCCATATCTCAAACATTTATCCAACCTTATGTACCATTGACCCTTTGCATAATGCTTGGGCTACCCCAATGAATCAAACCTCAATCTCAAATCACCATCAAATCCATCTAGCCCAACCCAATCAAACTGAAGCGCAACCATCCCACATTCTCCAATATGAGGCTCAGATAGCCATCATCTGCAAATCTCCAAGAGAACTTCTGCAATTAAGGCACCTTCTCCAAAGCTCCATCCCCAACAGATGCAAACCGGTGATGTTCCTTTAGGTTTTGAAACAACTAAAGTAAGTATTTATTATGTTAAATTCTTCATTGAATCATTGCACTAACTACTTTTCTCCATTTGTTCCATAGACCGCCCTATTTGTTCACATCAAGATTCTATGGGGCCTTCTTAAGCAAGACTCAGTCCCACAACCCCCTGACCTAAGCACCTTGCAAGAGTTTTACAATTGCTTTAAGCAACCTCAGCAAATCAAAGATGCAGTTAAAAGTAGTTCAAGCCCTTGTTTTATCAATCCCAACAATGTAATGTGCTTTAAGGAGGTGCATGGTGGTATTTGGGTGGGGAAATCTGTTATCCACTTGGGGAGTAACTTTGTTTGTTATTCTCAAGGCCTCATGACTAGATTAGGTTTGCAAGTTTGGTGTCCTAACCTAGATGAAGACGCCACTTTGCTTTACAATGCCACCCATCTGATTGCTGCTCTCACAACATTCCAAGAGCTTGCCTCAACCACAGCCTACGCCTACCTCAATATCAACCCCAAATTAGCAATGGATATGCCATTGCTTATCAAAGCATACAATCATTTTGTTCATTTTCTCATCCTTGAAAAATACAAAAAAGAGAAGAAAGAGGAAGGCAAGAACTCCAAAGATGCGGCTTCTAAGAGATTTTCTAAGAATTGAGAAAGGGTAAGTCCATTGTTCCATTGATAAAAACTATTTCTATGCTAAATTTTTGACAATGAAATGCTATCCTTTCAGTTAAGGAATGAATGTCGCAATTTCGCCATCCTCAATAAGTTTCCAAAACAATATCAAGATGTATTGGCCCAGATTGCATCCCAAAGTGATGATGAAGAAGTCAAAGGGAAAGGTTTCTATGTGATTAAAACCTTACCTTAACAATCAAACAATGCCAATTGGTTCTTTTGTTGTTTGGATGGCGTTATGAAGAAAGCCTCCAAAAAAGACCCTCTTGCAAAGCAAAGCCCTCATAGGGTTTGAAGATTACCTCAAACTGCTGTGGAGTCACAATACAAGGTAGCTCCAAAAGGGCTTCCAATCAATTTTTATTGTCCAAAATGGTTCCTTGGATTACCCCATGCTCAGCAACACACCATACCTAACAGAAAGGCCCTTGCTTTCCTTCCAAATGCCAAAGAGTCCCTCCTTCCCAAAGGTGAAACTCATCCTGATGAAAAGCTTGCCAATTCAACGTTCACTAGAAAATACTGGGAAACATTGGCCAAACCTTATGGAGTACTTGCGGGCAATTCTTCCAGTGATGATTCCAAGGAAGAGGAAGAAGACTCAAATGAAGAAGGAGAAGGGATTGATTTAACTCAGCCCAGCCCCAATGCATCTGATGATGAATATTTAGAAGAGGGGGATGACAGTGACCTTTATGAAGAGGGCAAGAAGTTTGTTTTCAGCAATGAAGAGGGTGAGAAAAATGAGGAGGAGTATGATGAGGAGGAGTATGAGGAGGAGGAGAATGATGAGAACTATGGGGATCATGGAAATTATAACTATTATGCACCAGACATCAATGAAGATTTGCAAATGGCTGGTATCCCCGAGGAAGAGGATATATATTGAAGAGCAACAATCTGCTGCCCGCATGTTTTTATTCTGCTCACAGAAAAATTGAAATTTTTCTTGATATGCTAAAACCAATCAACTATTTATAACCATTGGAAAGGAAATCATCCATCTCTTGTCATGTATTTTTCACTCTCTAGTTGTAGTCTGTGTCAGAACCTGTTACAATCATGTTTGGGGGGAGGCAAAATGGGGGGAAATCCGGTTCAGGTCTTAAACAAGAAATGAAATGTAGGCTCTGTCCTTGAAATTTTTGGCTTTTGTTATGTCTGTTTTTTCTTTTCAAAGGAGAAAGAACCAATCAGCCAAAGATTAAGTGGTAAAAAAAAGAAGCACGTTATATTGATTGAAAAAATAAAAGAGAGACAAAATAAATGCCCAATTACAGAAAATCAATAGAGAACAATTTAAGATGAAGGTTCTAAATACAGAATGGATTTGTGGTTGTGAGGTACAAGGAGGATGCCATTGGCTTGAATAGAAAGGCAGGAATTGGGAAGAAGCCAATATGCGGCCAAAGAAACAACATGATGAGGCTCAACAAACAGTTCCTCATCATCTTTTAGCTTCCCCAGAATGGTCCCACACAGAAAAAGAATGTTGCAAAACCTGGAAGTTGGTACCTGGGGTTTTTCTGGATACATATTTGTAATTGGGGTTACAACCAAACCCCATTTTTGTTGCCACAAGTGATCACGGTATTCATAGCACTTCCTCACAAAGCCATACCCTCTCTTCCCTTTTGTTTCCATTACCACACAGTTCCGCGGCTTGCATGAACCAACAAAGACCCCATTACAATCTATTGACCGCACGTTTCAAGCCAATCCCAACAACACCTTTTGCCCTCTAGGGATGGGAAATGTATCCTGATGAACCAAATTTCTGTCTTGACTTGAAACAATTTTGAAGACCAACTCATACATACCTGGGAGTAGGTTGATTGTTTTTCCTTTTTTATTTTGATCTATGGTGTTTGTTTCTGTTTCCTCCTCTTTTGTCATTGCCTGGAAAGCTTGTTTTTCCATCATTTTCTGTAGTTGACAACCTCAAAGCATCATTGTTTGGTGCATCTGGTCTAAAAAACACTTGTTAGACCCAGGGTGGCATGATCTAATTGCATAGCAGACAGTTACGGACCTATTTGGTTATTTGTATTCAACTTTTGTAAAAAACCAATTAATTGCTCTCCCAAAAATTCAGAAATTCCAGACAAGGGTCCCCAAGCCATCATTTGTTGAGGAATGTGCAATGAAAAGTGGTGATTTGGTTGGACTTTGGGGTTACCAAATAATTCTTGGGAGGATTCAGAGTATTGTTGGTAATTTGATTCAAACCACTCAAGGTGGCATGGTTTTAATCTTTGTGTGCAAACAATGTTGGTCATGTAGATCAACCAAGCAGTATTCATGAGGAATTTGTATCAATTAGAAATTGCGTTGATATCCCCAACCTGATCTACGTAGAGCTGCAAAACAACCAATGGAATAATGTAAACCCAGAGTTTATACCATTGTGAGGCACTTAACTTTCCATGCCTTGACTAGCCAAGGTTTGCTGGTAAATGTGGAGTTCCAGGAGGGAGAACAACCTGCTTCATGAGATTGCGGAAGTTTTTGATATCTTCCTGCATAAAAAAGCCACCAGCAAGACCACCTTGGATTACAATGTCTTCATCTACTTCATCAGAATTGTTGGAAAAGGATGAGGAAAGCTCAATGTCAACTTCTAGCCTTGTTTGTTTATTTGAATGCCCCATGGAACTTGGAATATTTTGCTTTTTTTTGGCTTCATATGGCGGAATTGACCAGAACTTCCATCGGTAGCAAAAATGGCACTGGAGAATGCCTTAAAGCCAATTGTGCATGATTCCCAAGACAATATGCTGGCTTGGGTCCCCATAGCTAAGTCAATTTAACTTGGACCATTGTACACCAGTATTCTTCAAAATTTTGTCTTGCGCATTTGCTTTGATAGAATTGCTTGACTCTTGAGCAGCTGCAATTGTTTCATCTTTCTGGCGTTTTTGAGAGAGTTGTAAATCCAAGAGATTGGGCATTTCTGCATGGCAGAAGGTGCAGTATTTTGTTGCAGAGTGTGAAGCAAAGCCTCCGACTTTCTTGGTTGCCAGAATGTCCCCATAGAGACAAAGTAAGCGGACCTGTACAAATCAACCATGCGGATATTGATATGTTGGGATCACCACACCGGCCTCAAGTTCAATCAGTTTGTCAACCAGCGGGCGCAAGATATGGTTGATGGTGTAAGGATCAGGTGAGTTGGGCCCTGGCATCACACTAGCAAGACACATATGGGAAAGTTTATTGCAAAGCAAAATTGGGAGATTGAGACAAGAAACTGCAAGGACTCCCAATGACTCAATTTCGCCGCTGAGCTTTTTTCCGCAAGGATTGAACCAATCAACAAATAAACCTAGTGCAACATTCAACAAATTCCAAACTTCTTTCCATTTAATAGATTTGAAGTTTTCACCATGTTGTATATTGGTCAAAAAGACTTTACTTGAGTTGCTCCAGATAATTTCAAGCCAATCGTCCATTGCTTTCTCAGCATCTGGCTTTGAAAAAAGCCACGCCAACCATGACAAGATTGATTGAGAAACAAATGCACATTGAGGAATTCTATTGGTTAACAGGGGGGGCAAAGCTGGAGTTGAGTGTTGGCTGAGGTTGTCCAAATCTTTTTGTCCACAATAGCTTTCTTTCTCAACAAATGGTTCTTCATTGCAAGATTCAGAGTTGGGAAATTGTTTGTAACTGCAATAGTAAGGGGCGTCTGGTCCAGAATCATAGAGTGAAAAACAAACCCAGCAGCAGATTTTTTGTACAAGCTTGACATCCAATTTTGCTTTTTTGATCAGTGTTTGAGGATCGCGTGGGATGGTTGAGAGGACCTGGATTTGAATTTTTTGCTTAATGACTAACATAAGGATATTGAACAGCATTTTGGTTGCCATCTTGCAGTTTCCCCAACTGACATTTCAGAAAAGGAAAAGCCATGATACAAAAAGGACTATAAATACTTTCAAACATAATAGATTGTTGAGTCAGTAAATAAATCAAAATTAGTCAGGATAGAAAAGGAGAAACTTACAACCAAAATTGTTTGTTTCCTCAAAACCACAAAATGATTCATTCTCTGTTTGGGAGTGAGTTGAAAGAGTGGAAGATGAGTGTCCTTGGGATGAGGAGCTAGGAATTGGGTCCCTTAGGTAAAAATCCGCAAGCCTATGTTTGGCAGCATTCCAAGCTGATAAGTATTGTCCATATTGGCGGTTGAAGTTTTTGTCAATGATGACAAATTTGATGCAAGTTGAGCAGCGGCAAATTTCCATGTGGAGTGATTGGAGGGGAATGTGGGACGCTTGGACTGGGAGGTGATGCTAAATTCAGGTTAGCTTGGTGAGTTGGTTGGTTCAAGGTGACAGTTAGTTGGTTCAGAGTAGCGCAGGGTCAAGACCACCAGGATCCCCATCTACTGTCGCTGCAGTTTGGACCGGTGTTGTTGCATGCTCAGGTTTCAGATGTCGTGCGGGCTCAGAAATTTTTGTGAAACATCAAGAGACGTTTCACACTGAAACAACAGCAAAATGAAAGTAGTGTGAGCTAAGTGCGCTGTTGAGTAAGGAGCTGTTGATTCATAACTATTTGTCTGATCACCCCAGAAGAGGTGTACTTATCCCAGCATTCTATGATGTGGGTGGCACATACCAGTCAATGAAATGCTCATGGCAATTATGTAATCAAACACCCCTCTGTGCTTTGAGCAGGGACTCAACCATTTGATTTCATTGATAAAGACGGATTGTTATTTTTTACAGCTGTTAGGCTGCAGGCTTTGTGAATGTCAAACTCTTGCTACCATGTCAGAAGTCATATGAAAACAAATGAACACTGTGGGATTCAAACCCACAACCTCAGAATCTTTATATGAGTGATGCTCTTACCAATTGAGCTAAGTGCGCTGTTGAGTAAGGAGCTGTTGATTCATAACTATTTGGCTGATCACCCTGGAAGAGGTGTACTTATCCCAGCATTCTATGATGTGGGTGGCACATACCAGTCAATGAACTGCTCATGGCAATTATGTAATCTAAAAACCACACCTTCCCAAACTACTGACCCCCCATTCCCATCCAAACCTTCCACTTCCTTGTCTCCCCTATATCAAGTGGTCAGTTTGCATTGGCACCTCCATGCAGCTTCTGCCTTTGCCATTGTTTGGTCTAAAACTTTCTACCTGGTTGCCATGCCAGCCATAAAAATTGTTTTCTTAGAAAGGGTATTCCTTGCAACCAGCCCCTTCCTTGCTCCCACCCACAAAAGAGGGCCCCTCCATGAACCATTTGTGGTTTTGAGCAATGACTCAACCCTCAAGGAATTGTGGACCCCTTGTGGACCCCCCTCTTCTGGCTTTCCACGTGCTCCACCTCTGCCTCCATTCCGTGAGAGCTGCGGCTTGGCTTCACCACTCTGACAGGCTGGGCCACCACGCAAGGAGGAATTTGCAACCACCCAGGAATGGCATGTGGCCCTTTGGTACTGGGCAGGTTGCATCTGCATGAATCAGGGGACAACAGACCCCTGTGTCAAGGAACTCTTTCAACAAAAAACCACTCCTCCTCCCCGACCACCTCTGCCTGGTCCAACCCCAGCTCCTGCTCCTCCATCACCCTTTCCAACTCCAAGGTTTTCATTGAAACCAGAGGAAAGCAAATCATCTCTGCCAGTGGAAAATACTGGCCCTCAATCCCCCAAGCAATCTATCATTTTGTTTTTGCCACCAGCCAAACCCTCCCCTCCAAGTACCTTGACCAAAATCTCAGAGATCTCAACCAGACTAGCTCTCCCAGTGGTGTGCTTTGATTAATTTTCAAAAAAATTGACCAAGCTTCTGCTTGCCTTCCTCTTGGCCCCGCCCGGTAATGGAACCAGCTCCAGATGCAAACTAATCAAGGAATTCCAGGAATTTCTTGAGGAAACACAGGTGGAAATGGTGGAGGTCATGGAGACCATCTAAGCATCTTGCCTCCCCCTTTCTCCTTCTCCCTTCCTTTTCTTATCATCCTGCATGAACCTTCTGCATCCTAAAAGAGATAGAATTTTTCTTGAACCCAAGTTTGGATGTGTTTTCTCTGTGAGAAAGGCCTTGGGCCTGAGCAATAAAATGAGAGAGGCCTGAGAGAAAATGTGAGAAATCTGGATTCCAATCCGCCCATCTGCAAGTGAGCCACTGAGCTGTCTGAGGTTGCCGTCCATGCCTCTGTGAGTTCTGCCTACAAGAGAGTCCTACACAGTGTGGAAACAAGAGGTGAATTCCCCTTATAGTTTTACTAAATATTGGAAGTTATTGGTCCCTTGCATCTGTAAGGAGTTGAGCGCACCTTTCAACCAACTAAGGAGAGAGAGTGTGAGCAAGAATTATCCTTCCTTCATTCCAAAACTTAGTGGGAGCTGGCTTCTGTCTGCTATGATCTCTATCTACAACTTGGAGTCACAAGAAAGACATAAGAAACTTTCTCTCAAACCTAACTGCAGTACAAAAACAACTGGAAACAACCCTAGCCTCCACCCCTTCCCAACCCTAACTGTCTGCCTACCATTATGTTCATTGGGGTTTTTCCTTCTCATGGTGCAACATTGCGCACAACCTACTTGGAGCCCCCCTGTGCCCATCTTTGGGTTTCCTCCCCCAATGGCCCCCGCACAACCATCCCACTCCTGCTTCCCCAAAATAGCAATACCCAAAAGCCCAACCAGATGCACTTTGTTTCTTGGTCCACTTCTTCAGAGTGGATGGCTGACCCTCCACAGAAAATGCTGATCCAACCCTGCACTGGATTCTGAGCCAGCTGCGCACCTAATACTGAGCCTACTTTTAACCCAAAGCTGAGTGCGCAGCCTGTGATGAATTTCCCAGTCCAATGGCTACATAATGCCACCACATCCCCCCCAGCTTGAGTTCTGTCCCCAGAGGTCCCTTCCCACAACCATCACATCACAACTTTCCCAAACCCCCATCTCCCATCCTTTTCCCCTCCCCCTATAACAAGCAGCCCATTTTTGATTGTGCCACCCTGCACCTTCTGCCTTTGCCATTGCCTCACTTTCACCTTTCTCCCTGGTTGCTGCCACTGCAATATCTGTTTCACCAGCCATTGTTTCTGTTCACTTGGAAAGGGCATGCCTTGCAACCAGCCCCATCTTCTCCCGTGCAAGAGGTCCTGTCATGAATTGCTTGTTATTTTGTGAACCAAATCCATCCCTGAGGAATTGTGGACACCACCCGGCTCACCATCTTCCGGATGGCCTTGTGCCCCACCACTGCCTACCTCTTGCAAGAGCTGAAACCTGAACTTGCCACTCTGCTGTACTTGACTTCCAAGATTTTAAAACCTCTGAGGAATGGTGCGCAGCCCTTTGGTTCTGGGCAGACCAGGTTCATGTTAATCATCCCAAAATGGACCTGCAATTTGAGGAAATCTTTGGCCATTGTGCCCTGGCTCTCCCCCCTCTGCCACCTCCAACTTGTCTTTCCCCTAGGTAAAACCACTGTTGCCAGAGTGCGTCATCATTTTTTTTTTTTTGGAACCAGAGGGCCGCACTCCAACTCTGCCAGTCAATTTCACACCCTCCCCAAAAGCTGGTCCAGCTCTCCAAGGAGCCTTTCCAGAGATCCCTGACATCCCCACCAGGCTAGCTCTCCCAGTGTCATGCTTTGACAACTTTTCTGACTAGTCAATTGGCCTACTCCAAGGATTCCTTTCTGTTCCTTGTGCTTTCCAAATTCAAGCTTCTGGTGGCTTTTCACAACTTGTTCAAAGAGGCTTGGGAGGATATGGTGGAGATGATGGAAACAGCTTAGGCACATTTTCCCCCCTCTTTTATTTCTTCTTCCTTCCTTCTATCCCAGTTTTACCATGAAAACCTTAACTTGCTTTGAAATAAAATTTCCTTCCTTTGTGCCCAGTTTCAAGTGAGAGATAACCTTGAGAGCAACCTCTGGGCCTGAGTGAGAATTAGAGAGCCAAGTGAGAGATAGAGGGAGGTCCAGGTCCTAATCCATGACTTTGCGCAAGATCCACCCATCCAAAAGTTTCTTTTGAGAGGCACCACACACCCATCTAGCCATTCTGGGTTCCCAGATAGGTACCTGGACTTCCCCCAAAAAAATTTAACACAGTTCCCTGTTCCCCTTCTGTAAAAAAAACAACAAAAACAGACTTCCAGGGTTCTTGCACAACACCAGGGAGAGAGACACAAGCAATAAGAGAACAGACATTATGGGGTGTCTAGTTATTCCAGCTTTAAACCGGCTAGAGAACCCCCTCACCAATTAAAGCTTAGCCCTATCCCCGCACTACACTCTGAACAACCATCCGTGCCTATAATTGTACATAAGAGAGAGAAAAAGATTAAGATATATAAAAAGAAAAGATTTTTTTTTGCATCCTCATCCATCCATCACCTTTAAATCCGTTGCATGCTCTTTGTCCTGTCCTCTGCTTGCAGGGACTTTCCTTGCGTATAAAGAACACCCTGCTTTGCACTTTGCCCAGGATTTCTGAAACAATCCATAACGCAAAGCCAGCACCAACCAACAATACCAATCCAATCAGAAAAGTAAGAAAAAAAAATTGTGGGGTGTCTAGTTCTTCCGGCTGTGAACTGTCTAGAAAACCACCTGTCAAAATCAGGATTTTCTATTGAGGACTAGCTTCAACCCCATCTTGGAAGCTTTCCCCAAAGGTTTGCTGTCATCCAAAATTCTTCAGGAGCAAGCCCTGCGCAGTTTCACCCAATCCCAGACCAAACACAATTGTGAATCATTGCCTTGAACCACATTACAAATGAGTCCTCCATTGAAAATGCCTCTGCACACCCATTGGGATCAAAGAAAATCTGCGCAGAGAACCAAAAAATTCACGGCCTTCCCAGGATAACCTTTCCACAATCCGCAAAAAGGAAATAAAGGGGTTTGAGGGCCCCCACAGCCTCAACAATCTCATCACCACAGCATCCCTTCCCATTCTGCACCCAAAGTCCCATCCCAGATTCCCATTGCACCAATCACAAACCATCCACTAGATTTGATGGTAGTATGTTTGCCATTGACCTGCAATACACTATTGCCAACACCTTCCTTCCAGCAGTCATCATTGGAATGTAAGCAAGAGGAATCCAGGCTGACCCTGTCCTGCACTGCTTGCACTCTTCTTTCTCCCGTACCACATTCACCTGCTGCACCATTGAGGGGTTCTGCCCCTGAGCAAAATCCTTCAATGCATGAACCATCTTGTTGACAAAAAACGGAGGCAACTCTTCCAATTCCCTTAAGGTCAAGGGAATCAAAGTTTCCTTCCCCATCACCCTCCTCACAATTTCCTTGGGATTTTTCTTCCCCAAATCAGTTGGTTGTCCTTCCAAACCTGGTTTTTGTGCAAATAGCTTTGGGTCTGCGGGAAAAAGTTGCTCCTTTGGGTTCACATCCATCCTCTCCACAACTTCCTTCTCATCCAGTGACAGAACCCTTATTTTGGCTTCCATTTGTAAGGATGAAGGATGCCATGATCCAGGCCACATGACAATACCAAGCAATGCTTGAGCTGTTTCTCTGGCATCCTGACCTTGTGCAGACAATTTCTGAATGGAAATGGGCTGACACTTTGGGACTGAATATGATTTAGGAGTCTGGGAACCCCCCACAATGCAAGGTGGGGGGCCACATGGCTGTTGTGCCATCCAATTAAAGCAAATTTGGAAGTCCTTTTTAAGCTCTGTAATCTTGCTTTCTGGAAGATCCACTATTGGTTTTAGTACCAAAACACCCTCCAGAGAAGGCAGGCCCATGGCTTGCACTTGCACCAGAACCATTGGGGGGTGAGAAGCTGGATTCTTTGGCCCTACCAGAAAAATTTTTTCCATATCCTCAATGAGCTCCTCCAACATGATTTCACTCTCCACAACCAAGCAAATGGTTTCCAAGTTGGGAAGGGGAATGACACTGCCATCCAGAAAATGCTTGACCAGGTTGTGATTACACAAATGCCGCTTCACCCACACTTGAGGTTGGGAACCAAGACCACCCAAAAATGCCCTTTTCATTGTGCCCATCTGACCTGCAACCACCTCATTCTTTGAAAGATATGGGTAAATCCAATCAAAGGCTTCCACATAATCTATCAGTTACACCCTTTTCCAAACCCCACTGCATGAGCTTGCTTCCAATGCCACTTTCTCAAAGGTGCTTTCCAGGAACTGGGGTTTGTGCTTTCGCCACCCCATCAGAATTTTTATCTTCAGCTTCACCTGGTCAAGATTTTTGTAAAATTCCATCTCCTTTAAATCCTGCAGCTTCTCTTTTTCTGTGATGAAAAGAATGAAAATGTGCACCTTATCCTATTCCAATGCACCCTTGGATTCTGTAATCCCTATGTATTGGGAGATGAATTGCTACACATCTGCAGTGTTGAACCAAAGGTGAGGGTAATCCTGGGGCCTAATGCAAAGCAGTTGAGAGGCATTGCCACCATCATATAAGAAGGGAGGAGAAAAGCTGGAGGATTTGGCAGCAGGGGAAACTGGAGGGGGAGGATTGGGAGGGCTTGGAATGTTGGACCCCAAGGTGGTTTTTGTGAAGTATGGATGAGAAATTGCACCCATTTACCCTCAAAAGACAAGAAACAAAAGATTAATTCCCAGACAGACCCCCAGATGTGGAAAAAAGAGGTGAATACCCCTTATAGTTTTCCTCAATATTTGACGTTATTGGTCCCTTGCTTCTGTAAGGATTTGGGCACAAATTTCAACCAACTAAAGACAGAGAGTGAGAGAATTATCCTTCCTTCCTTCCAAAACTTATTAGGAGATGGAATCTGTCTTCTATGATCTCTATCAACAACTTAGAGTAAAGGGAAATAAATAAGAACTTTGCTCTCAACCCTAACTGTGTTAAACAAAAAACTGGAAACAACCCTAGCCTCCACCCCTTCCCAACCCTAACCATCCGCCTGCCATTATTTCCATCCAGATTTGTCCTTCTCATGGCGCAACCTACTTGGAGCCCCCCCATGCCTGTCCATATATTTCCAATGCACCCGTCTTTGGGTTTCCTCCCGCAAAGGCCCCTGCACAACCATCCCGCTCCTGATTCCCAAAATTAGCAATAACCAAACACCCAAGCGGATGCGCTTAATTTCTTGGTCTGTTTCCTTGGAGCGGATTGCTGAACTGCTGCAGCAAATGCTGAGCCAACCAGGCACTCTATTCTGATCCTGCAGCAGCTTTTTTCTGAGCCAGTTTTGGACCCAATGCTGAGCCTACTTTGCACCCAAAGCTGGGTTGTGTTGTAGAGACTCCTTTGGGATTAGGTTTTAATTTAGCAAATTGCTTTCTGGAAGTCACTTGAGGGGGAATTCAGTACTACAACTATTCATATGATAGAGGAATAAAAATTGTGGTTGTAAATTGCCTACCCCTCTAAGTACTCTAGTAATTTTCACAAAAATAAAAGAAAATAGATGGGTGGCTGATTTTAAAATAGAGTTGCTACTATAGTAGTCTCTATCATACCTAGGATCAATATGTTTCAAGCTTGATAATGAAGAAGTGATGAAACAGGTGATGAATTGGAGGATGGAAACTGAGCAAGTGAATAATCCTTTATCTAGTCTTATCCTTTATATATTTTATCTTGTTTTATTGGTTACTAATGGAAAATCCTTTTGATGTTACAGGTGGTGATTGATAAGGGTTGATCATTTTTGGTAATGGTTCATATCCTCTATAAGGGTTTAATATATTTTATAAGGGGTGACCACCCCAGGCTGGGGGCCTGGGGGGATGATGGTGGGCCAGGTGGCCTCAGGAGGGATGATTCAAAAAAACTTGGATAGGGCAGAGAGGCCCTCCTGAGATAGACAAATCCTGGCTCAGGGGCTGCTCAAGGCTACCCCTGAGGGTTCTCCCTGTTCTGGTGAGTACCAGTGAGATACAGTTACATGAGAAATTTCTGCTGGTTGAAAAAAGCTTGTACAGTTACATGAGGCATTTCTTCTGGTTGGGAAAAGCTTGTACAGGGGTTTCATGCATGCACATCCCTGCATAAACTGCTGTGAAGTTCAGATAAAATATATCCCTGTGCAGTACTGGTGGTTGGTTTAGTGCTAATTTATTCTTCCTACATGTATTTCTGTGCAATAATGGTGGTTTGTTTGGTTCTGGTTAATACTGGTCTCACTTCCTCCTGAATACATTGCTCCTGTATACTTCTGCAAATTCTCATGTATGTATATTGTTCCTGTATTACTTCTGCACAGCCTCTGGTATGTGTACTTCCTGCACAGCCTCTTGTATGTATGCTTGCATGTTTGTTTGGTTTTGGTTGAGACTGGTTTGAATTCCTCCTGCATATATTTTTCCTGTATTGCTTCTGCTTAGCCTCCTGTATGTATATTTGCATGTTTGTTTGGTTCAGGTGACGAGATCTGACTTGCTGCACTGCCTCCTGTATGTTTATTACTGTATTCTGGCTGAGGTGACAGGGTCTGACTGATTGCACTGCCTCCTGTATCTGTATTTCTGTATTCTGGCTGAGGTGAAAGTGTTGGTGTATGGTCCTGGTGTTGAAGGTAAGCTTCCACTGGTATTTACTTGAGGGTTTACTATGTATGCCTTGTGTCTTCAACATAGCTGTGACACCTGGTTGGGTATGAGTTATGCCACAGTTGAAGGTTCCATGGGCTATATCTTCTAATTCATGAGAGATAGGGGGATACTTTTGCTGAGTGAATATAGGCTATTCTTGATTTAGAATCCATTTCTGAGGTTAATTTGAGGTTTTGAGCTGTTGTTGCACTGTAAAAGTAAGTCTGATGGCTATAGGAGAGGTTTGGTCTACTACAGTGTGGCATGGGTGAACGGCCTTTCATGCCTCAGATGGGTTGCAAACAGCTGTTCACAACTCAGATGGGTTGCAAACAGCCATTGACAATACAGATGGGTTGCAAACCACGCCACACAACCCATTTTGAGTTGTGAACAGATTGTGTAGGGTTGAAAATTTAACACTGTGCAAAAAAAATAAGGAAACAGAAATTATGGGGTTTCCAGCTGTTCCAGCTGTTTAGGCTGCCTAGAAAAACCTCTCACCAATTCAGACTTTACCTCCACCCTGCATCAATCAAATCCTATATACACAGGCCTATCTATTTTTTTTGATGCATTGCTTGCCTTCTGCCTTGCCTGCTATTTTCTCTTTGTCCCATGTCCTGCGTGGTTCTTGTCCTTGCGTGTAAAGACCTTGCATCGAACCACACCCACATTTTCTGCAACAACCCACAACCCAAAGCCAGAAACAATCCAATCAGAAAAAGAAGGAAACAAAAATTCTGGGGTTTCTATCTGTTCCAGCTGTTTAGACTGTCTAGAAAAACACCTCACCAAACCAAGCATAGCCCATCATCCCCCCCAAGTGGTTTGCAACCTCCCACTCTTCCAGAGCAGCAACTTGCGTGCAGATGTATTTCCAGACAAAGAACCTGGATCCACCTCTTTGGTGTAGAGATTCCTGTGGGATTATATAAATAATGTAGCAAATAGCTTGCTTGCATTACTTGAAGGGGAATTTAGTATTAATTCTACTCCTTTAGAGTATTAGTAAGACTAATGTGGTTTTGAATTGCCTGCCCTTCTAGTACTGTAGTAAGCCTGCACAATAATTTATTTAAAATTAATGGCTGGCTTCTTTGAGACTAAAAATAGGTCTCAGATCAGACCTAGATTAATTATTGACTGATATTGATAGGTTTGTTGAGGAATATTCAAGAGGTATTTGGTTATTGGTAAGGGTTTGATCAGGTATATGTGATCTTTTAGCAAATATCAAAATGATGAATGATGAATGGTAAAGGGTTTTTCTTTTAAGGAAGGGGGGATTTTAATGGTCAAAATAGGTAAGGGCTATAATTTTATTTGATTTCCTGTTGGCTTAGACCTTTCATTTTAACTAATAAGACTTATCTGGGTGAGTTAACACAGATTAAAGATGGGTGATGAGAGTTTAAGGCTGTAGTATAAGGGGCTAATACCCTTTAGAGAGATGACTGGTGAGGAGTGATGCCCTTGGGAGGCATGAGGAGTTATTCCCTTGAAAGGCATGAGGATACAACTTGGATGGGGCAGAGAGGCCCTCCTTAAATAGAGAGGCCCTCCTTAAATAGAGAGGCCCTCCTTAAATAGAGAGGCCCTCCTTAAATAGAAAGGTCCTGCCTTAGGGGGCGCTCAAGGCTTCCCCTGAGGGTTCTCCCTGTTCTGATGAGGAACAGTGAGATACAGTTACATGAAAAATTTCTTCTGGTTGGAAAAAGGTTTTAAAGTTACATGAGGCATTTGTTCTGGTTGCAATAAGCTTGTACAGTGGTTTCATGCATGCACAGCCTTGCATAAATTGCAGTGTAGTGCAGATAAGATATATTGCTGTGCTTTACTGGTGGTTTGTTTGGTGCTACTTGATTCTACCTACATGTCTTGCTGTGCAATACTGGTGGTTTGTTTGGTGCTACTTTAGACTGGTTTCACTTCCTCCTGCATATATTTTTCCTGTATACTTCTGCACAGCCTCCTGTATGTATTTTTTCTGCCTTTTAGCTTGCTTCTGGTTGAGACTAGTTTCACTTCCTCCTGAATGTATTGTTCCTGTATAATTCTGCACAGCCTCCTGTATGTATATTTGCTTGTTTGTTTGGTTTCTGTCTGGAACTGGTTTTACTTCCTTCTGTATATTCCTCCTGTATACTTCTGCACAGCCTTTGTATGTATATATGAATTTTTTTTGGTGTTATTTTAGAATAGTTTCTCTTCCTTCTGTACATATTTTCTTCACAGCCTCTGATATGTATATTTGCTTGTGGTATGTATTTGAGGAGTCCAAGAGTATTTCCATAGTTCTTTCTATGGTCTATGAAACCTGGTTGGGTAGAGGTTGGCCATAACTTAGTTTATTGGGTTGTATCTTCTAATCCATGAGAGATAGAAGGGTACTTTGGCTGAGTGAATATAGATTATTTTTAATGTGGAATCCATTTATAAGCTTATTTTAGGATTGGGATTATATTTATACTAGAAAAGTGAGTCTGATGGCCATAGGAAAGGTTTGGTCTACCACATCCCCCCCAGAATTAATGCTGTCCACAGCATTCCTCTCCATTGACATCAGACTTCTTTTCTCTCCTTCTACTTCTTTCTCTACTTCTTCTTCTTCCTTTTCCTTCTCTTCTTATTATTCCACTCTTTCTTCTCTTCTTGTATTATAAATTTTTTTTTGTTGTGATGTAGAAAATAAATTGAAATACTAATAATAAAATGAGCTGAAAACCAATGTCCAGAGAGTACTAGTTGTCCAGTTGGTCTTGTTGAAATCTTGAGGGTTCATCTTAAAATCTTCTTTTCCTCAGTTTTCTTGATTTTATCCATGCAGAAAATTCAATTTCAGTTGATCCTTCCCATTCTTCTAGATTTTTGACTTATATTTGGGTCCTTCTGGAAAAAGACAGGTTTTTTTTGTTCCTCTAGTTTCTTCTAGCTTCCAATCTTCTTTTCCCTTCTCCAATACTATGGTTCCTCCTGGTTAAATAAATATTATTCATTCCCCCCCTTTCCTCTTCATCTTTTCCTCTTTCAAATATTCTTTTCCCTTCTCCAATACCATGGTCCCTCCTGGCTAAAGACAGATCATGTGCCTCTTTTTTTTTCCGTTCTTTGCACTGTTTGCATCTATTCACACTTGATAGATTCCTTTTTCCCTGATGCCCGATATAATATCTTCATTCTTAATTCTCTGGTAAAAGATTGAATTGATCCTTGTCCTTGGTACCTTGATATATCTTGAAATCTTGATTCAGATCCAATTTGCAGTTAATCCAGTCTTAATATCTTCAGGTCCTTCTTTCTTCCTAGCCTTCCATGTTCCTTGGAGTTAGAATTATTTACAAAGCTAATCTTCTTGATGAAACAGTAGTATATATGTGCATTGGCAGTTTAAGGTCTTAACAAGGACCCTATGATTCATGTATTTTCCATTCTATTTTTTTTATTATTGTATTGTATTGTATTGTATTTTATTTTATTTTATTGAATTTATTTATTATTCATTTTTTTTTACTTTTGCTTGTAGGAAGTTTAATGTCTTACCAAGGACCATCTGCTTGATCCTTTTAATTGATTATTATTTTTGAATTTTTTCCCTTATTATTATTAGGGTGTTGGGTTTTTCACGCCCCCAAACCTGGAAATCATGTGTTTTGGACATCCCCACAACATCCCCCAACATCCCCAACACACACGGTAAACCTGGAAAAAATGGGATTTTTGGGGGTTGTCAAAAAAAACAAAAGATACTAGGGGATAGGAGGGCATCTAAAACCACTGTAGAATAAATATGAAGAATTTTAATCATTTTTGAGGCCTTCAAAATTTCACTCAAAAAACTAAAAAAAAAAAGCTCCACATCTCACATCTTTTCACATTTTCAATTTTTTTTCTTTGATTATTTCAAGAAATCTAAAGAGAATTTTTTTTCAAATATGACAGGACATTCAATCATAATTTTTACAGAATTTTAGTACTTCACTTTCCTGCCAAAAATGAGATTTAAATAAAAAATGAGACATTATTTTGAATTCTTTTTTTTGTTATTTTTCAATGAGATTTTCCAAATTTTCAGTTTGAAGTATTTTAGTGAGCATTGTGAAGGGCCCAAAAAAATGATTTTGGTATTTTTAGGATCAATATTCACCCCCAAAAAATTGATGCATCTACAACAATAATGGGAAGTGTCTGTTTTGGGGTTGATTTTGAAGTGATTTCTGATACTATTTTGATTGTTTTTATGGACAAACTGAGTTTACAGTTTTAAAATGCACTTCAAATTAAACAAAAATATATTTTCTTTCATATTTTTTGCAACTTGCTTTGGCCCTCAAATGTCTAACCTAAAAATACCATGTTTAAACCCCTTTTTGGGGTAGGTCCGCATTTTTTGGTTCTTCTATATGAATAATCTGATATTCAATAAGATTTTGAATGATTTACTGCCTCCTCCTCACCTCTTGGGGTAGTCCACTCCTCTCCTCAACCACAAAATCACCTGTCAAAATCCAGAGTCCACACCACACCACACCAATCATCACCACCATCACCAATCATCATCACCATCACCAATCATCACAACTCAACAACAATCAACCAATCACACATAACTACTCAACACAACTCAACCAATCCAATTAAACACTCCACCCCAACTAAATCAACCCCCTGAATCCAAAAAATCAATCAAAAATCAAAAAAATCAAGTCTTCATAAAAAAAACCCATCTCAAAATCAAAATTCCAAGCAAAAAATTTCTGAAAAACACATCAACACACTTTTACTATCTGCATCTGATGCTTGTTATTATGCTCCACTATCTGCCTCTGATGCTTCTCCTTCTAATTCTCAAACTGATTTATATCACCCCCATGATTCCACCCCTTTGGCTCCTCCACCTGAGTTATCATATCATTCAAAGGGAGAACTTGTGGATGCTGTTCAAGAGTGGGATAAATCCCATGGATATGCCATTTCCACCAAATTCTCCAATACTAAGGAGAAAAGATATACTTACCAATGTTAAAAATCAGGGGAATATAAACCCAATTTGGATAAAAAAATATTTTCATCAACTAGAAAAACAAACTGTCCCTTCAAATTCTCTGGAAGCTTTTACAAGAGGTCTGGTCTTTGGGAAATAAAAATCCAATGCCCTGATCAAAATAATCCGCCATCAACTGATCCATCCACCCATCCAGTTAATAGAAGGATTCAGGGTGATCAAGAGGATATGGTAACTTCTTTAACCAAAGCTGGGGTTCCTCCCCTGAAAATTCTTAATTACTTAATGCAGTCCTCCAATTCTCCTTTTCAAAAAACCCTTATTAAAATCTATGAAAAAAGATAAAAAATTAAAAAAGAAAAACTGGAAGGTAAATCAGCAATAGAAGCTTTAATAATGGAATTAAGAAAATCTTCTTTTACACATGAAGTTAATAATGAAAATGTCCAAATTAGTTCTTTATTTATTTCTCACCCAGATTATATAAAATTGATCAAACTATTTCCATCAGTATTAATGATGGACTGTACCTATGAAACCAACAAATTTTACATGCCTCTTCTTCACATTGTTGGGGTCAAAAATTGTGCTAGAAAATTCTCTGTTGGTTTCTGTTTCCTATCCCAAGAAAGAAAGGAAGTCTATAAATGGGCTCTCCATCAAATTAATAAATTATTGGAACATGAAGAACCCAAAGTCATGGTAACTGAAAAAGAGAAAGCCCTGATTCATTCCATTGAAACTGTATTTACCAACTCTAATCATTTACTCTGTTTCTGGCCTATCTTCAAAATCATCCAAACACATTGTAGAAAACAATTTAAATCTGAAGAATAATGAATGATATTCAGAAAACACTGGAATATGCAGGTCAAATCCAAATCTGAAAATTCTTATCAAGATAATTTTGACAAACTGACTGTATTCTGGAATCCCACTACTACTGACTACCTTCTTCACAACTGGATTCCTCTAAAAATAAAATTTGTTTCATATGCTGCAAAAAAGCACCTGCATTTTGGAAATACCAGAACATCTAGGATAGAAGGGCTTCACTCTTATGTAAAACAATTTATCAAAACTTTTTCTGGTTCCTTTTCTAATGTAGTTAACCAAATATATCATTCAGTTTCAATTAAACTCCATGAAACTGCCATTGAAACTTCTCAGAAAGACTTCAAGAACTTGATTGGTCTCACATATTGTGTTGAAAATCTCTCAGGAAACATAAGCCACTATGCTCTCAAGATTGTGCATTCCTTTCACATTTCACAAGAAAAATCAACCACCTGTTCTGATTGTGATTATTCTTCTTTCATGGGAATTCCTTGTGTTCACCAAGTGAAGAAGGCCAATCTCAAGAAGCAACAGTTTTTGCTTGATGATTTTCATTCCCAGTGGCATGTAAAACCTCCTATTGCAGTATGTTTTCTTTTCTTGGAGAAATAAATAATTCTAACATTGATTTCTGAAGTTTTTTTCCTTTTTTTTAAAAATTATTCATAGCTTTTTGAGAAGGGGTCATGCCAAACTTCTCAATCATCTCATGAATCAACTTCCCAATCAAAAAAATACCCTGGTTTCAGAATGAACTCTTTGAATAATTCCTTAAATTTTGCCCAGGAGAACAACATTTTTAACTTGGAGAAATGATGAAATTGTTAAAAGGGAATTATAAACTGACTCCCATTCAAGAACCCCTATAAAAGGAAGAAAGGAAAATTTGTGGAAGACCCAAAGGAGCCCCCAATAAAAGCAAAAGATTTCCTCAGAATTCATCTAAGAGGGATCCATCTGGGTTTGAATATGTTGAAGTACCTAAGAGAAAAGGAAGACCAAGGAAGCACCAAGTGGTTAATTCAATGGTTAGTTTTTTCTTTTTGTGGTTTTTTATCCCTTTCTTTTGTATTGATCTTAACAGCATATGTTTGTAAATTGGTTTTCTCTAATTTAAGACTCTGAGTAAAAGGAAAGGAAAGTAATACCATGAAAAGGCCAAGGGAAAAAAGAAACAGGAATAAGAGTAGGAGGTAATTTTTTTTTTTGTAATTAGGCTGAAATTGCATTGTGAACCAGATGATTTTATGACAGAAGAGGAATTGAGTGGAGAAGAACTCAAAGATCTTGAAGAATTGGATATAATAAAGACAGTTAGTAATTTTTTTTTGGTTGGGGGGGATCAGGATTGTTTTCTAGTTTCCATTGGTTGTCATATTTTAATTGATCACTCAGAGGTCAGGAACCATATAAGAGGGTTGTTTCACAGAATTTGAGTCCTGGGACTTTGAAGAGGATCAAGAGAAGAAACAAAAAAGATGAAGATGAAGATGCTTATAGGCCTCCAGGGAATCCAATCCTTGCTCCCACAGCCACAGCTTCTGAAATAGAAAAGGTGAATAAATTTCTGAATTAATCTTGATTTATGGTTCACTTATTAACCCCTTGTTTTTTGGAATGAAGGTCAAAACATTGTCTTTTTCATCTTCTGATAATTTTGAAGTGGTGGCTATTGATAAATTCAGTATGAATTGGTTTTTTTCATTTCATCTTAAATAATACTCATCTTTCTTTCCTTAGTATCAATACAAAAATTTCATTTTCCAAAAGAAATCCATAACACAAATTTCACATGTTCAAGATGTGATGGGTGATGGGAACTATGGGTTTAGATCAGTAGCAGTTAATGTGGGCCGTAAACCTGAAGATTGGAGCTCAATACGTCAGGAAATGATCAAAGAAATGGAATCAAACTCTATCTTCAAGGATGAAAACTTCATGGATCAAGTCTGGGATGAAAATTTTGACAAAGCAAGAAAAAATCTCAACCACACTTCTGGACCTGCCCCTCAAATTTACTGGATGAAATCCCCTTGCCATGGTTTCATCCTTGCAGATATGTAAAATAGGTCAGTGTTAACTTTATTTAAGTTGATTCCATCAACTTATTTTCCCCTCAATTCAACTCCAACTGCCAATTCTCAAACATCTCCCATATGTTTAATTATTTTGGAAAATTTTCAGCACATATTTTCTTCCCACTATAATTCTGAACAGTGGCCAGCTCCCCAATTAGATCCCCTTTGGAAGGCTTTTGCTAGCAAGGAATCACAAAAATGGGAAGATTTGGTTCATAATAACTTGGAACTTGGTTTGAAGATTTTTTTTTCTGGTAGTAAAAATAATAAATTAGTAAAAATTGATCTTGATTGAATAATTTGTCTGGTTTTTTTATCAATTTTTCATATTTTTTACTCATTGATTCAGAGAAAAAAACACCACTTTTGTGTTTTCAATTAGGAATTCTTTGGGAAACAATGAGCTACAAAAAATCCCCAGATAATTCTTTTGGGCCCTTTTCAATTCTGACTAAAATAATGGAAACTGAAAATTTTGAAAATCTCAAGGAAAAATAAAAAAAAAGAATTGGAAATATTGTTCCATTTTTTTTGTAAATCCCATTTTTTGGCGGGAAAGTGAAGTACTAAAATTCTTTAAAAATTGTAATTGAATGGCCTGCCATATTTGAAAATTTTTTGTCTCTTTAGATTTCTTGAAATAATCAAAGAAAAAAGATTAAAAATGTGAAAAGATTTGAGAGGTGGAGCATTTTTTTTTTCAGTTTTTTGAGGGCAATTTTGAAGGCCTTAAAAATGGCCAAAATTCTTCAGATTTATTCTACAGGGGTTTGGGATGCCCTCCTATCTCCTAGTATTTTTTTTTGACAACCCCCCAAAACCATTTTTTTTCCAGGTTTACCACGTGCGTTGGGGATGTTGGGGGATGTTGTGTGGACGTCCAAACCACGTGATTTCCAGGTTTGGGGGAATGAAAAAACCAACACCCAGTTATTAATATTATTATTTTCCTTTTGAATAAAAACATCTAGCAGTTTAAAATCTTGTTCAGGATCTTTCCTCCTCCTCTTCTTCCCTTCCCTTCCCTTCTTCTTCTTCTTCTTCTCCCTCCTCTTCTTTCCTTCCCTTCCCTTCTTCTTCTTCTTCTTCTTCTTCTCCCTCTTCTTCTTCTCCTTCTCCTTCCTCTTCTTCTTCTATAGGGGTCTCTTTATTCTAAAACTTCTTGACCTGACTTGCTGAAAACCTCCTTGCTAGTACTGTTCCATCCAGTTACAGAAGGAAATAAGGTCCCTTGTTTAGTTGATTTACCACTCTGTATGGTCCATTCCACCTGTTCTTGCAGAGTAGTCCCCATTGAGATTCCAAGTTCCTGTTATAGACTAGTACCAAGTCCCCTTTCTTGAGTGGCTTCCTTATTCTATGAGCCAAACTTCTGTCCCAGTATTTGATTGAATTTTACCTTGCTTCTTTTATTTTTATTTGAGCTTTCTGATTTTTTTTTCTTTCTGGGCCAGTTGTGCTTCACTTGCTTCAAGGAGGTCTGAGGTTTTAGATATCTGGTCCCAGTAAATTCCAAGGTATGTCCTCATTTCTAAGTCAATCAATAAAACTGATGACTGTAGACTGGCCCTGGTCTTCCTTCCTGGTCTTCTTGCATCAGCACAGCACCAGCTGCAAGGTAACTTGAATCCACAGTTAAAATGATCCTTCCTGACTTTCTGTCATAGAATATAATCTTGACTTCCTGACTTTCTGTCATAGTCTATACTTGTGAGAGTTATATCTTCTCCTACTATCTTCTTGAGTAGTGAGAAGGCTTCTTCACTTTGGATGTTCCATTTGAACTCCAAATTGTTCCAGGTTAGTCTTCTGAATGGTGCTGTCAATGCTTAATAGTTTTTAATGAGAATTTTAACATAGGAGCAGAGCCCTGAAAATCTTCTGGAATCTTTCTTTCTCCTTGGCTGGGGCCAGCTTTTTATTTTGTTTAAATTCTGTTATACAACTTTTCTCCCCTCCTGGGATTCCACATTCCCTAATTTTTTAAGAGCTGGAACACAGCAAGCAAACTTTTCTCCTGAGATAGCCAAACTAGCTTCCTCTATCCTGAATAACATAATTTCCAGAGTTATGGCATATTCCCAGCCAAATCTTCTTATCTGAGGGTTCTCTTCAAGTGTTTATTCATTGTATCTGATTCTGGGTCCCTTGATTCCTCCATAATCAATGAATATTCCTACATGTTCTGGTATTTCTTCCTGAAGTATCCAAGTCATTTGGGTTTGGTAAACTGCTACTGAGTTGGTGCCTCCATGGAGTAATCTTGTCAACTGGAGTCTCCCCAGGGTGGTTTCAAAGTTGGTTAGTGGTCTTGAGGCCTTGTCTAGTTCTCTTTCATCATATCCCCCCACAATGTTTCCCAACCCATAGCAAGCTCTTCCAGAGAAGGATTCCACAAATTCTTCTATCTTAGCGGTAAGTCCAGCATCCTTTATGGTGACTTTGCTCAGAGGTTGGAGGTCATGGAATTTCATGAGCTTCCCATTGGCCTTAGCTACTGGGAACACTGGGCAGGAGTAACTGGGGGTTGATTTTTCATACAATCCTGTGCTGATTTTTTTCTTACTAACTCTTTAAATGCTGGCCTGATGGCCTGGGGTATGGGTATGGGTTTCTTTTGCCAAGGTTCATGGGGGATGTTTGGTATCTTTTAGGGAAGTCCATAGGAGTGTTTGAGTAAACCTCTTTCTTATTCAGTGAAGGCAATTGATTTTTCACTGAGCACCATCACATGTTGGAGTGGCTTGATTTAATCAGGTGTAAGCCGGTGATCAGGCCCAAAATTGACCATTTCCATTTGTTCTGAGGTGATCCTTGAGGTTTCTATGAAGTGGGGTGGTTGAGGGGTTAAGGGTGTGATATAAGGGTTCCTGGATAGTGGTGGTCTTTAGAGTGGGGGGTTAAGTTCTTGAGGGATAGGCTGGTTTATGGCTTTCATATTCTTGTCTAAAGTTTTATACTTAGCCACAAAAATTTGATTTTTCATGGTGGCTGATGGGCAGTTTTTTTTTTTTTTTTTTAAGCTGTGATTTACTCACTCTTACTTTCTTCTGATATCCTTTTTCTTAACATGGGTTCTTGGTGTTTTGGTAGTTTAAAGTCTTACAAGGGACCCTTTAGTGAGTAGTTAGTTTAAAGTCTTACCAAGGACTAGAGCATCCTATTCCCCCTCTTTTTTTGTTTTCTCCCTCTTTCCTTTTTATTTATATATACATTTTTTATTTTTATTTCATATTTTTATTTCATATTTTTATTTCATATTTTTATTTTATGTTTTTATTTTATGTTTTTATTTTATGTTTTTATTTTATATTTATATATAAAGTAGTTGTTGAGTGAGGGAGCTACCAGGGGAAGTAGTTGATTTGGGCTGGAGTAGGTCCTCACTGTCAATGCCCGCAACTTGATTCTTTTTCAATCTTTGCATTGGTCACCCCTTCAAGTTTTGGCCTGTTGTTTCCCCGCATGGTCTTTTGACAAGGATCACACATGGGGTTTGTTGCAACAATCAGCCGTGGTCTTCTTTGAAACAATCAGCTGCTGGTTTCTTTGCAACAATCCCCCTTCTTTAAGGTTTGTACAGCTGACCCCTCTTCCAAGTAAGTCCCCCTTCTCTCTTTCTTTTCTTTTTTTGGATTCCTGTTTCACCATCTTCTCCTACCCCTGGTTCCCACAACAATCCATGCTAGTGCAAGTGTGCTGCTGACAGATACTTGTTGGTGGGGCCATATACAGGTCATCTCCTTCTTGCTTTTGTCATCCCTCAAAACAGGACCCTCACTTCTTTGTGCGTGGGGTTTCATGCTACTGCAGGTAGGCTACATGTTCCCTCTTCCTTCCTTTTTTTTTGCTTTTTATTTCCCACTTCTTTTTTTACTTCCCCCTTCTTTCTTCTAGTTGATTCACCTAGATCTTGGGTTTGTTTGAGTTTAACTCACCCCCTGCTTCTTGTTTCCTTTCACCCACCATGGCCCTTCCTCCTACCTTTGGGGCCAGGTCGCCCCTGGGACTTTGCCTTGCGCGTCCCTGCTCTTGCAGATATTTAAATGGCCGCTCTTCTTCCTTTTGGCCATCCTCAAAGCTTTCTGGTTTGCTCCTCCTGGTCCTAACTTCCTTGGTCCACCTCTTCCTTTTTTTTCTTTTTTTTTTCTTTTGCTAACGTTGGTTGACCTTCCCTTTTAGATGTCAAGCCCACCTTTGTGTATCTCTGAGCCTTTGGCCACCCCCATTCAGGCGTCTACCTTTGGGATGGCAATGTCCGTGGGAAATCCCAATGATCCATTCAATTTTGTAGGCAACCCAGAGATGTCATGGTGTGAGATGGGGCATCCTACTCTGGGCCTCATCCAAACCTGGAATTGTTTGGCCACTTCCCCTCTGGTTCCCAGCTCCCCAGGCAACATCTTCGGCCCCTATTTGAGGACTTGGACTGTTTCCTCCACCCACGCTTTGAGTCTTTCCCCTTGCAATACCCCCAACCTTTTCTCTGACCTTGGATCTGATATGTTGGAGGGCTTGGTTGCTGCTAGTCATATACGTCTGGGTACCATGGTTGATGGTGCACCGCCCAACAAGGGACCCTGTTCCGCAGCCTTCTTGAATGGTAGTCAGGAAATCCTAGTCCCCTTAGCTAGCTGATGGCCTCCCCAAGTCTTCTGTCCTCCTGGCTTACTTCCAGATTTGCCGCTGGCTGTGGCCCCATTGGACCTCCTAGGCCTCATTGCCCACAGGTTTGATTCTCTCCACACCTCTCTTTGGCAGATGATGGTGGAAATCCCCAAAGGGAGTCCCCTGAGTACCTTGGCGGCTGACATTGTGTTCTGCTTCCAGGAGTTCAAGCATAGCTTCAAGTTATTCCGTCCTATTTTTGCATGAACTAGGTCCTAATCTGCCTTGCCTCTCCTTCCTCCCATTGTTTTTTTTCTTTTTTTTCTTTTTTTTTCTTTTTTTTCTTTTTTTTCTTTTTTTTCTTTTTTTTCTTTTTTTTCTTTTTTTTCTTTTTTTTCTTTTTTTTCTTTTTTTCTTTTTTTTTCTTTTTTTTCTTTTTTTTCTTTTTTTTCTTTTTTTTCTTTTTTTTCTTTTTTTTTCTTTTTTTTCTTTTTTTTCTTTTTTTTCTTTTTTTTCTTTTTTTTCTTTTTTTTCTTTTTTTTCTTTTTTTTTCTTTTTTTTCTTTTTTTTCTTTTTTTTCTTTTTTTTCTTTTTTTTCTTTTTTTTCTTTTTTTTCTTTTTTTTCTTTTTTTTCTTTTTTTTCTTTTTTTTCTTTTTTTTCTTTTTTTTCTTTTTTTTCTTTTTTTTCTTTTTTTTTCTTTTTTTTCTTTTTTTTTCTTTTTTTTCTTTTTTTTCTTTTTTTTTCTTTTTTTTTCTTTTTTTTCTTTTTTTTCTTTTTTTCTTTTTTTTCTTTTTTTTTCTTTTTTTTCTTTTTTTTTTCTTTTTTTTCTTTTTTTTCTTTTTTTTCATTTTTTTCATTTTTTTTCATTTTTTTCATTTTTTTTTTTCATTTTTTTCATTTTTTTTCTTTTTTTTTCTTTTCTTTTCTTTTCTTTTCTTTTTTTTTTTTTCTTTTTCTTTTTTTTTTTCTTTTTTCTTTTTTTTCTTTTTTTCTTTCTTTTCTTTTTTTTCTCTTCTCTTTTCTTTTCTTTTCTTTTCTTTTCTTCTTTTCTTCTTTTTTTCTTTTTTCTTTTTTTCTTTTTTTCTTTTTTTCTTTTTTTCTTTTTTTCTTTTTTTCTTTTTTTCTTTTTTTCTTTTTTTCTTTTTTTCTTTTTTTCTTTTTTTCTTTTTTTCTTTTTTTCTTCTTTTCTTTTTTTCTTTTTCTTTTTCTTTTTCTTTTTCTTTTTCTTTTTCTTTTTCTTTTTCTTTTTCTTTTTCTTTTTCTTTTTCTTTTTCTTTTTCTTTTTCTTTTTCTTTTTCTTTTTCTTTTTCTTTTTCTTTTTCTTTTTCTTTTTCTTTTTCTTTTTCTTTTTCTTTTTCTTTTTCTTTTTCTTTTTATTTTTCTTCTTTTCTCTTTCTTTTCTTTTTCTTTTTCTTTTCTTTTTCTTTTCTTTTTCTTTTCTTTTTCTTTTCTTTTTCTTTTTTTCTTTTTTCTTTTCTTTTGTTTTTTGTCTTGAATGACTGCTTGCTGTCCCTTCCCCTCTCTCTCTCCCCTTTTTTTAGCACTATGGAAACCCCTCAGGGCTTCCCTCTCTGAGAAAGAAATCCATTTTCTTTTTGCTTGTACCCCAAGTACGCTCCTACCCTTCATTGTAAATATTTTATATACATATTATTTTTGAGCAAAATTCTACAGAAATGTTGGAGCTGGTGTTTTAAGCCTTGATTCCCGCCCTTACGCGTGGCTCCCCAAAGGAAGCTGGGTGCCTACGTCTGCTTCAGAAGAACAGGAAGTCTTTTTTTGGGGGTAGTTTTAAATTCACGGCTCCAACCATGTTTTAGTCATTTAGGGCCCTACATGGCCCATAGACCACTACAAAGGGCCATTCCAAACAGGCTCAACCCCTGCGGGGTTTTATAGGAGCCGTTTACCCCCCGTAAAAGGCAATTTTGAGCTGTGTACCCCCGTACACAGCTCAAATCCACCGTTTTTGGGGGTGCGCAACCCCCCCAAAGTTGTGCCAGAATTTTGGGCACCCCCCGGACCACACTTGGGTTACCTCAACTGAAATTTGGGATCAACGTATACTATGTGGGACAGTTGGACCACACCTAGAAATACCAAAGCAAAATTAAAGTTAAATCAAAGTGAAATCAATTGAAGTATCCTAGATATTAAAGTGAAATTTGACACATCTTTCTTAACTCAAAAGTGAGCAAAATTTGCAGTTGTTCATTTGAAAGTTGGATTGAGTACTGCAGTAGCATTGCAATTTTTTTGCATTATGGGAACAGTGGCAAGCCCTCCTTGTGACATGGCTGTGTTGAAGGACTACATCAATAGTGCCATTAACAAAGATTTAAAAAAAAGGATTTGGGTAATGAAACATTGGAAGCCCCAATTGCATCCTCATCTAGGGTGAAAATTGAGGAACAAAATGTTTCACAGTGGTATTTGACCTCTGGTTGTGAGTAACATTTTATCTTACTGAGGTCTTTGCCTGATTTAATTTGATCAAAAGTAATTGAGGGATTGCAATTATGAAACTATGAAACTATGAAACTATGAAACCTATGAAAATATGAAAATAACCAATGAATGTTTACTAGATCCACTTGACCCACCTCCTGTGAGAGCCTTTCCTAGTAGGGAAGAGGCGCAAAACTATTTTCAAACATGGGCTATGAAGCATGGTTACGCTCTGACGTTTTTGAACTCAAAGAAAGATAAATATGTGCATTTGGCCTGTGATCAACATGGTTCCTTCTTGGGGAAACTCCTTACCAAAGGGTCTTGGAAAACTCAAACAAAGAAGGTTGGGTGCAAGTTTTGAATCCATGAAATTTGCACAAAGGCAGACCTCTTGTGGCAACTCTCCTATAAAGAAACTCATCATAACCATCAACCATCAGAACATCCCTCTGTGCATCCTCAACTGAGGGGAATCACTGGGGTAGCCTTAGAAAATCTAATAGAAGGCATGCATGATGGCTGAATATGTTGCAAGTTAAGAGAAAATTGAGCAAGATTGATGGCGCAAATTATGTTGATGACCAAACAATCTATAACAGTAAGCAAAAGGTAGCGCTTGAAGAACTGAAGGGGAATAGTGTTATGGACATACTCTACAAACAACTTGAAGAATAAAGTTGGATTCATTGGTCAAAATACAGTGGAGAGGGTCACTTGGATGCCCTATTCTTGAACTATCCAGAGTAATTAAAGCTTTCCAAACAATTCCATCATATTTCTATGTTGGATTGTACTTATAAAACAAATAAGTACAAAATCCCGCTATTGCATGTTTTAGGAAGGACAGCCAACCGGCAAACTTTGACAAAAGCTCTTGTTTTCTTAACAAAAGAAATGTTTGAGTTCTACATTTGGTCTTTAAATGGATTAAAGTAGTTGGCTTATGATCCTGAGAGACTTCCAAAAGTCTTTGTGACAGACCGTGAAAAAGCTCTGATATGTGCAATTGAATCTAGTTTCCAAGAGTCATCAAGACAATGTTGCACTTGGAACTTGTCTAAAAAAATACAAAAAAAACTGTAAAGGGTGCTTTTTTAATGATGTTGAAGGATGGAAAAGCTTTATGACTCTATGGGCAAAGTGCGGGGCCTCAAAGACCAAGGAGGAGGAAGAGGTCAATGATGCGGAACTCAGAGTAGGTCCAAATCACTGCTTCTTATTCTTCCTAGTTTTGGGTTCTGACCTTTTGACTTGTATAGTGTTTCATGAAAGACTATGAGGATGTTCTTGAGTATATGGAAAATAAAATTTTCCCTATAAAAGAGAAATTTGTAATGGTGTGGAATTGTATAAACCCAGATTTTGGAAACAAAAAAACTTCTTGGGTTGAAGGGGCTCATGCCACTCTCAAACAATTCCTTGAAAAATCTTTGGGAAAAATGTTGGATTTTTGGAAAAACCTTGATGGAACAGTTTTGAATCAAATTAAATCGGTTCATGCATCACTAAAGAACTCTTGAATTAAGTTAGGGACAGTTCTCCCACCTGAACTGTTACCATCAAGATACAAATTGTATTTAGAGGCAATTCAGCTTATTAGGGAACAATTTGAGAAGTTCAAATGTGATCATGATGGCAAAGTGTGCCCCAATTCATACTCCAAGACTATGGGTTTGCCCTATTCCCATCAATAGGTGACTGTCTAGCATTCAGAGGATCCATGGTACCCAAAGATTTTCATCCTCAGTGGAGGTTGGACTATTACCCTTGCAGTTGTAGTTCTGTAAGTTGGCTTAAGTTGGATTGTTCAAATCACTATGTAATTAATGCTTTTTGATTAATTATTCCTAATTCAGTAATGATTTATACTTTTGAATTTTTGAAGTGTGACGTGGAAAAAATGCTGAGCATTCCTCAGTTACGTGAAAAATTGAATTCAATGATCTTGGAATCTCCAGATCATGAGCAAGGCCGCCTATTGAAGTGTATCATTTGAAAGATCACAAAATATTGATCAAAGCCAAGAATTGAACCTAAAGTCTTACAATCAAGGAGGGGCTGGCCAATATTGACAGATAAGCAGAGAGAACCATCTGGTTTGAGGATTTTAAAAAACAAATCAAGCGGGAAAATAGGACTGGAAGGGTGCCAAATAAGAAAAGAAGAAAGATTTTAAGTCTTTTCTTTTGGAAAATGTTTATTTTTTGGGTTTAATGAACTAACTGTCTAATGATGAATTTTAGTAAAAGTCAGCAGGATCAAAATCTGAATTTAATAGTTCAGAGGAAGATACTGAAAGTGAATTGAGATCACTTAATTTGGAATTGGAATCCTCTTCAGAGGAAAAAAATGTGCAGCAAACCTCAACCAGAAGCTCATCTTTGGTGAGTATTCATTTCATTGATCTGATTAAAGAAATGAATACTAAGTTAGTTTTCATGATAGGAACCAAAAGTGAAATACCTCAATAAAATAACCAAGAAATTCCATAAGTTCTTGGGTGAGGTTTGGGATCTGATTGGAGATGGGAATTGCGGATTTAGAGTCATTGCTAAATATCTTAGTTACAATGAACATGGATGGTTTAAAGTGAGAAAGGAAATGATTGAAACATTAGAGAAACATAAAGCATGCTACATTAAGATGCTTGGTGGTGCAAAAGAGGTAGAAAAGATTAAACAAAGTCTTGATGTTGAATAAATCAATCAAAAGATTCCCTGGTCAAAATGGTTAGCTAAACTAGATATGGGACAAATATTAGCAGACACATACGCCAGAACAATATGTTTCATTTCATTGGAGTCATGTTGTTCATATACTCCAATGAAAAATGGTGTTACAGATTAATCAGACCCTATTTATATTTCCTTTGTAAACAATAACCACTGGGTTTTATTGATAATTGAGGGAGAAATGATTCCAATCCCACCCATTGTAGCAAAAATGCATTCCTTGATTTCTAAAAAATCCTCTGGTTGGGTTGATCATCTCAAAGATCAACTGCAAATTTTTTCTAGATTATAGAGATTATAGAATTTGACTTCATTTAATCATTGGGTTTCATATAAATTGTAATTCTAATGCATCTAACAAGTTCTATTAATATAAAGGGTTATCACGTTTTGAAAATCATTATGTTAAGTGTTTTGAGTTAAAATTATTATATTGAGTGTTTTGAATGAGAGGTTAATTGTAAGTCGGTTCAACTTGTGTTGGGCTGATTCCATCATAAGGATTATTTTACTCCTTATGATGGGATCTGCTTAACGCAAGTTGAACTGGTTTTTTTTTGGTGTTTTTACTTTAGGGCTTGTCAAGTTACTTGTCTTTTTATTTGGTGTTTTTAGTTTAGGTCTAGTCCAGTTACTTTTGTTTTTTTGGTTCTTTTTACTTCAGGGCTAGTCCATTGGATAGTACAAGTTTTTTTTGTTTTTTATTTATTTTTTTTTTTAAACAAAAAATGATTTTTTTTTATTTTTTGGTTGATTTCTGTTTTTTTGGAAGGTTTATTTAGTTTATGGGTTATTTTAGTACCCATTCATTCATTTTTTTTTGGCTCACCACAGTCTGGTGGCATGTGGGATTCCACATGACTACATTCAAGCCGTGTGGAGTTCTACACGGCTTGAATGTAGTCATGTGGCATTCCACACAAGCCCGGACCAGGGTGTGTGGGCAGCATGGTTTCCACACGGCTAAATTTGAGCCTTGTGGAGTTCTACAAGGCTGGAATGTAGTTTTGCCGCATCCCACAAAAGACTGGTTCAGGGTGTGTGGGCCGTGCGGTTCTTTGAGCCTTGTGGCACACGGCACGGCTTGAATGTGGTTGTGTGGCATGCCAAACGGCTCATTTTGAGTCGTGTCCATGGCTCAATTTTCCGTCAATTTAACATTACCCCAAAACAATTACTGCATGGAGAGGTATCTAAAACCTTTCTAAAATCATTGTAAAAGTTTTTGCTCAATTGAAAGGCCTTCAAAACTACAATCAAAAAATTGCAAAAAAAAAACATTACATCTCAAATCTTTTCACATTTTTTTGATATTTTTTTCTGATTATTTTGGAAATTCTGAAGAGAAAAAAAGTTTCAAAATATAATAACAAACTCAAGTTTTCTTTCCTAGATTTTCAGTACTTTGTTTTCCCACCAGAAAACAGCATTAAAATAAATAAAATGACATTTCTTTCAATCTTTTCCCCTTATCTTTTAAAAGCATTTTCCAAATTTTGAGCTTACAGTCTTTTATTAGGCATTGAAAATGGGCACAAAAAATAATTTGGGGATTTTTAGGATCAATTATTTACCTAAAAGCAATCAAGGCATCAAAAACAATAACAGAAAATGTCTGTTTTTCAGTGTGTTTTGGAGCCATTTCTGATACTACTTGGATTCTTTTTATGTAAAAGCTGAGTTTTTAGTTTTGGAATACAGTTAAAATTACACACAAATATATTTTTTTCATATTTTTTTCACCTTGTTTTAGACCTCAAATTTCTAACCTCAAATCACCATGTTTAGACCCCTTTTTTGGGTAGGTCCGCATTTTTAGGCTTTTCTATATCAATAATCTGATATTAAATAGGGTGTATCAGAGTTAAGCAAAAACACCATTTTTTAATGGCGGGTTTCAAACCAAATTGGCCAATTCAAACCCGCCATTAAAAATCAAAAAAACCCACTTATTTCACATCAGACGTGTCAGAGTTACCTGGAAATAAGTGGTTTTTTCAAATAAAGTTTTTAAATGCTTCCACCACCTGTCCACGTCATCCAACCCTGGCTTCCCACCTCCTTCTAAATCCAAAATCATTGGAAAAAAATTTGATTCATTGCTCTTCATCTCTTCATAACTATCCTCATCACTTCATCACTCTCATCACTTTATTGCTTTCATCACATCCTAACTCTCATTGCTTTATCCCTCTTGTCACTTCATCACTCTCATATCTTCCTATTCTCTTTGCTTCATCACTCTCATCCTCTCATCGCATCATCACTCTCACAACTAAAACACTCTCATAGCCCTTCATGCCTTCATCCCTCCTACTATTTTTAAATGGCCCCTCAGAAATCCTCCCCCCACAAGTCCACTAAACAATCCAATGGACCAAAGCAAACATCCCCCAGGAACTCAACATCCAACAATCCTCCCCCATCAGCTTCCAAAGGCTCAAGTAAGCTCAAGAGAGCTGATCACATCATCCTGGTAAACTGGCTCAAAATTCCATCCAACTACATTGCTTGCTTTGGATACAACAATGAAACACGTGTTGGCCAACCTCCATCCTCTAAGGTCAATGGTTATCTCCTGATGGCCAATGAACTCAAGAATAAAAAAAAAGGTAGGCTGGATCTGTCATCCAAACAGATGAGGGAGAAATTCAAGAATTATTGAGCCAAGTACAAAAAGGCCCACTCCATGTCAAACTCCACCGGCTTTGGCATCACCAACTCTGAAAAAGCCAAGGGAATCAACTTGGTGGTGGATAAGTTGGACTCCATTTGTCCTTTTTATATTCAAATGGATGAAATATTTGGAAAGAAGGCCAAGATCACCCCCCAGCTGCTTTTGATTCCCAACAATCCAATTCAGTTGATGCTGAGGACTTGGCTGGGGATGCTCAGCCAAGAAATTGTGATCCCAAAGAAACCTACGAGTGGCCCCAATCCAATGCCAAGGAGGATATTCAAATT